>CAJHZI010000547.1:4005000-4260000 GCA_905160935.1 Enchytraeus crypticus | reverse complement strand
AATTTCTCAAGTTTCGCTGGGCCGCAGTGATGCATATGTACGTACAATTGTACAAGCGTTACTCATTTATACGTGATTTATTTAAATGAGTTGTTTTTCTATTTATATCTTTACTTTGTACACTACTTATCCTTCTCCCTATCACTGTACGTCTAAGTGTGTGTGCGTCATAAACGCTTTATAGTAAATATACCAGAACTATATCTCGTTTTTTTAGTCATTTTACTCTATGACTCACAACTAATCTCTATTCAGAGCACTGCCAAGTGGCAGGTTCAAGGTACATATTCATACTCAAAGTCTGCTTTCTCGCTCCATAAGAGCACTCCTTAGATCAACATGTTAATCCCTTCACAAAGTCTATGCCTTATCCTTACCCTATGTAGCCTATAGCTTGAGAAAAGTGTGGCTTCTGAGGTGGTTTCCCGTTGCCTTCCTCAATATATACGCATATATAGGCCTATAGACGTCCCAGACATAATGCTTTCATGACAGAATGAACGTTAAATCATCATCATCTTCTGCTTCATCATCATCGTCATCATTAGGATCAGTGATTCTACAGAAGCTTTAGATTTAGTATCATCGTGAATCGAACCCACGGCAGTTGAATTCTCGTGAGGAGAGCATAACTTACGCACAACTTAACTTTACTTAATTTACTTTTACTTTTACTTAATTTACTTTTACTTTTACTTAATTTACTTTTACTTTTACTTAATTTACTTTTACTTAATTTACTTTTACTTAATTTACTTTTACTTAATTTACTTTTACTTAATTTACTTTTACTCAACTTAACTTACGCACAACATAACTTAAGTACAAGTACGGCGAGAATAGACTTGAACGCAACAATCAGTTCATCAAAAGAGCTTAAGCTCTATCTAATACCCTGTACTACGATGAAATCAAGAAAATACTAACTACAATTCTTATTAGCCGCTACAATGCAAGCAAGCTACCCTACACTCCTTGTACGTATTTTAGATAAATAATCAGAGTTCAGGTACACATAAAGACATGAAATGTTTCTATGGCTAGTGATAAGTGATAGGTCCAATGTACATATACTACTGTGCTACCACTACACGAGGAGCATTCCATCGATCAATGCTTCAATCACAAAGACAATGTCTCTATCAAACCCTAATGTAATCTTAAGATCAGAGCTGGTAAAATATGGCTTCTGAGGTGATTTATCATTGCCTACCTCAGCTTCTGGATACCCACCTCTTTATGACACGTGCAGTCAAGCTAGGTCTAATCCGAAGTGAACAGGATATAATAATAAGCTTAACATAGCAGGAACATATGGAGCTAACAAAACCTCATATCAATCAATCAATCAATAAGAATTTAACGTCCGGTTTCTCGCCATAAGGCAATAACACTATCACTGCCTGGCCAAATGAATCCAGACAGATACAACTTCAGAAATATAAGTCTAAACAGCGAAACAGTGGATTACAATAAATAATCAACCAGAAACGACGAAGAATTTAGATAATTCAAGTGATTGACAGCAGTGCGAGTAGTTAGATAGATAGGGGAGAGTGGGGCGCATTGTATCTCCTAGCACACAAGATAATAGACATCAGCTGATAGGTACATCTTACCTAAAGTGATAAAATCCCGTTTTACGTCAGTTTCAGTTCACTAAAGATAGTGACGGGCGAGCGGAGGATTGAACCTGGGCACTATTACTCTTTCCCTCTTTATCCTGACAGCTGAGCGGTTTGATCGAAATATATAGTAACAAGATCTCAGTGCATTCTGGCCAATCACAGCCTTTCATCAGTTTCATAGCAACCAATCACAGGGTTTCATAGCAACCAATCACAAGCTTTCATCAGTTTCATAGCAACCAATCACAGCCTTTCATCAGTTGCATAGCAACCAATCACAGCTTGTCAATTAATCTATACACTGCATTTTGACGAATCAGATCTTGTCACTAACTGCCAGGAAAGAAAATCGAAAATTGCGAAAGTACAGACCGGAAAAGAGACAAAGATATGAGTTCATTGCAAGAAAAATGTTATATTTTCTTTAAAAAATCTGTTCAACATCTTCGCAGCGTTCAAACAACGAGTCAACACTGACTCAGCAACAGTCATACAACGAGTCAACAGTCATACCACGAGTCAACAGTCATACAACGAGTCAACACTGACTCAGCAACAGTCATACGAGTCAACAGTCATACCACGAGTCAACAGTCATACAATGAGTCAACACTGACTCAGCCACCGTCATACAACGAGTCAACAGTCATACAACGAGTCATCAGTCATACAATGAGTCAACAGTCATACAATGAGTCAACACTGACTCAGCAACAGTCATACAACGAGTCAACAGTCACACAACGAGTCAACACTGACTCAGAGACAGTCATACAACGAGTCAACACTGACTCAGCAACAGTCATACAACGAGTCAACAGTCATACAACGAGTCAACAGTCATACAACGAGTCAACACTGACTCAGCCACCGTCATACAACGAGTCAACAGTCATACAACGAGTCATCAGTCATACAACGAGTCAACACTGACTCTGAAACAGTCATACAACGAGTCAACACTGACTCAGCCACAGTCATACAATGAGTCGACAGTCATACAACGAGTCAACACTGACTCAATGAAAACTCTTGGCTAATACGTTGAATGTACGCTAGTGCATAGATCACTGGAATAAGTAGAAACAAATCATCAAGTATTCGTCGTTTAAATCACAGGTAAGCTGAATAGTGCCAGCCAAATAATTAACATCGAATAATTAACATCGAATAATTAACACCGAATAATTAACGCCGAATAATTAACGCCGAATAATTAACACCTGATAAATCACCGGATAAAAGAAGATGTTTCACTTGTACAACGTCCATAGTATGAAATCATTTTAGGAAAAACCGAGAAATCTAATCACAAAAAATATTCTAAAATACGAGACGAACTAGAGCCCAATCTACTGATCAACAACGCTACAGACGCACAAGTTAACAGCTACAGCCAAGCTAGCTTCAGTCCAGTAGCACAGGGACATCATCAGAGACAGTCTGGAATTCTAACCCAAGAGCTACAGTACATCAAGCAAGCTCTCTACCTACCTGGTCGTCATATAACCAGGAATATCTAGTGATATATATATATACACATATTTACAGAGACATCTAGCGGTACAAGTGAAGATATATAGAGATGTATAGAATGTGTGACGAAGCTAGAAGCAATCGACTAAAGAGAGAACTCGTCTGCAGGCAGTGATACAAACAGTGATACAAACAGTGATACAAACAGAACATTTACAATAAATGATTGACACAGCCGAGATCTAAACCCCGCCCACTGTCCGCCATATTCCCCTAAAACCAGTAACGTATTTTGGTACCTTTTTGGAAAGGCCGCAATATATATATATAGTATATATATATATATATATATATATATATATATATATATATATATATATATATATATGTATATATATAATATATATATATATATAATATATATGTATTATATATATATATATATATATATATATACATATGAATATAAAGTAATATATTTTCCCAGAAGCAGCCTCCGATCTACGGCTGTGTCAAATCAACGAGTCTAGAAATTCAACAGTTCAACGTTATCAGCAAAATCACATAAACAATCAATAAAAATATAAAAATACGCTTCAAAATTCATCAAATCTGCAGATATTGGCACGAAAACAAATCAATCAAAAACAGCATCTAACATCAATTGTACACACAGCCTAAATGTGCAGACGTGTACACTTAGTTAAGTACACTCATCACATACATATACACCTGAGTGTACACACAGCGTACACATGCAGGGCTAAGCCTGTGTACACAAGTACACGCATACAGCACTTAACAAGTACTACAGGCGTATATTCGCACGTTTCAAATACATGAATATATCAGATATAAATTATATTCACATGCATATAATGCAGATTAAATGTATGCACATAATATATGCATGTGTATATTCAGCCATAGCCTTCCTATATCTCTATACAGGCATAAATGTCTAAGAAATAATAAAGGCAATAAAATACTAAAAGATAACATAAAAGGAAAAAACTACGAATTACTATATTATTGTACCAATTCAACCTGAAAATAGAAAAGTAATCGTGAAAATATTTAAATTAAATATTCACGACAAACCCTAAGCCATATTCGATTCTCAATCGCATGCTTTGACCCAATATAGCCAATTCAAAATGTCCCAAAAATCAGCTAAACACGGCCACACCCCCTGATCTTGACCACGCCTCTCTGTGCCACGACTATAGGGTTGAAGGTTGGGATTGGGGGTTGGGTTAGATTATGGTTGGATTAGGATTAGGGTTGGGTTAGGATTTGGGTTGGGTTAGGGTTGGGCTAGGATTAGGGTTGGGTTAGGTTGGGTTAGGATTAGGGTTGGGTTAGGGTTGGGTTAGGATTAGGGTTGGGTTTGGATTAGGGTTGGGTTAGGATTAGGGTTGGGTTAGGGTTGGGTTTGATTAGGATTAGGGTTGGGTTAGGGTTGGGTTTGATTAGGATTAGGGTTGGGTTGGGTTGGGTTAGGATTAGGGTTGGGTTAGGGTTGGGTTAGGATTAGGATTGGGTTGGGTTGGTGGGTATTTAGAAGCGAGACTCTTGGCTCTCCTGACACAGGCTGAGGGCAGATCAGAGGAGCTGAGCTGTAGAGCTGACCACAGGCTTGTTCTAGCTACCCTCGTCTTCCAAGTCAAGTGCTCTATCGAACTAGCCAACGACAACACATCTACACATACACACACACGTATACACATACAGACACATAAACACATACACACGCACATAAACATTAGTAACAATAGTAAACATTTAGAGTCAGAGCTCAGTGTACTAGTAAACATTAGTGCTGGTATTTACTAAACTTGCCTTGATCCGCCGATCACTTACGCCTATGATGTGGTGTAAACTATGAATCAGAAAATTTCGGTATTTACCAAGAAATGCGGCGTGGTTATTAACCACAAGGTCAAACGCAATAATGCTAGAGCTCAGCCAATGACAGCGCTACCCTTCAAGCTGATCGACCAATCAGCCTTTTAAACACAAAAACTCAAATTTCATTTCACAATCGGTCTCTCTGCTCGTCTCGTTCACAAATTTGAGCCAACATACACACACATCCCTTACGCACAAGTAAGGGATGCAAACACACACACGCACACCTACCTCTCTCTTTTTGTTTATGATGATCAGGGTTGAACTGTCTGCACCCAGAGTTGATAATCTCTTCTCTTCTACATCTCTCCACCTCCCTCACTGACTCCGCCCACTTGTCAATCATCTCAAGCACAGGCTCCGCCCACCTGTCCATCACATCATGCACTGGCTCTGCCCACCTGTCAATCACATCATGCACAGGCTCCGCCCACCTGTTCATCACATGTACAGCGCCTGATGGAGGCCCCGCCCTCAACTCTCCCATCCTCAGCAGCAGTGTTACCACCTGTATCAACAGATAAAACCACCACCTCAAAACTGGAACATGGTAACCATATGCAACAACTTCTAGCTAGCAATATAGGTTGATAACTTAATTAATTAATTATTAATAATAATTAATAAAGTATTTATGTTATTAGTAAAAGAATACATACGGCAAACAACAAGTTAATACTAGAATAAATCAAGTCACATAATTTACCTCTCTATTCACAGGTATTTACTATTTACAGGTATTTACTATTTACAAGTATTTACTATTCACAGGTACTTACTATTCACAGGTATTTACTATTCACAGGTATTTACTATTCACAGGTATTTACTATTCACAGGTATTTACTATTCACAGGTATTTACTATTCACAGGTATTTACTATTCACAGGTATTTACTATTCACAGGTATTTACTATTTACATGTATTTACTATTCACAGGTATTTACTATTCACAGGTATTTACTATTTACATGTATTTACTATTCGCAGGTATTTACTATTCACAGGTATTTCCTATTTACATGTATTTACTATTCGCAGGTATTTACTATTCACAGGTATTTACTATTTACATGTATTTACTATTCGCAGGTATTTACTATTTACATATATTTACTATTCGCAGGTATTTCTATTTTCCCCTCTGCACATTTCTTTTGCAGATTGGTCTGGGTGAAACGATCTGCAGTGATGTGTGTTGTGGGGATGTCCCTGACATCGTCCTTGGATGAGGAAACGGACGTTAAACCTTTATTATTATTATTATTAGTGCGAGTGCACTAGGCACATACATTAGCATGTTCTCTGTAGGAATCCACAATCAGCCTATCCACCCTGGAAGGATTGATTGACAGGTGAGGCACAGGCAGACAGTTTGCACTGCTCATGTGTCGGCCTGGGTTCTGTCGCGCTAGCTCCGCCTCCACCTAGTGTAAACAAACAAAATACAAACAGCAAAATGACTAAACTCACATTGGATTATAGACTTTTACAAAGTACAGAAGAGTAAAAGTTGACAAATGTTTGCGATGGTATAGTAAATCAAAAACTGTAAAAGTTTGGAGAACTAACTCATAGTTATTACTGCCAGACATAAAGCTTTGCCGAGTCGTTAGACAAGTGCAGCAGAACTTGAGAACTTTCTAGTAAGATTTCAGTGGACAAGACTACAACATGTAAACATTAACTAACACCATAAGCGTTGATGTTTAATCAGTTGATTATCTCACTAGTAAATACGGCCATAAGGTTAGTAAAAAGCTAAAAAGCTAAGGTTAACGTCAGTTTCCTCACTCGAAAGCGATGTCAGTGACGGGCGAGCCCAGGATTTGAACCCGCATCTACTGATCCTCGGTCGAGTATCTTACCGACTTCGCCATTGGCTCCAGCCGATAATTACAGCAGAACTAGAGAACTTTCTAGTATGATTCCAATGGACAAGACAACAACATATAAACATTAACTAACACCGTAAATGTTGATGTTTAATCAGTTGATTGTCTCACTAGTAAATACAGCCATAAGTACAGTAGAACTTCAGAACTTTCTAGTAAGATTCCAGTGGACAAGACAACAACATTATAAACATTAACTAACACCACAAGTGTTGATGTTTAATCAGTTGATTGTCTCACTAGTAAATACAGCCATAAGTGCAGTAGAACTAGAGAACTTTCTAATATGATTCCAATATTAAAGAAAACTACATATAAACATTAACTAACACCATAAGTGTTGATGTTTAATCAGTTGATTATCTCACTAGTAAATACGGCCATAAGTACAGTAGAACTTGAGAACTTTCTAGTATGATTCCAGTGGACAAGACAACAACATGTCAACATTAACCTTAAGTGTTGATGTTTAAACCGTTGATTATCTCACTAGTAAATACGGCCATAAGTGCAGCAGAACTTGAGAACCTGCTAGTATGATTCCATTGGGCACAAGTGTCCACATATTCTCGGGTAGAATAGAATTCTACCCGAGTCCAAGAAACAAAGTAAATGTATTTATAAAACATTGAAATTTATATTGTATGAGATTAGTTATTACATATTAATGAAATTTTTGCTCATCATATTTGTCAGGGAATTATGCCCTGATATTTTGTATAGTAAGATTACTTATATTATTTATATATATGGAAAGTTATCTAATATTATTTTGATTGATTTTATTATTTTTATTATTAGGGAGTTCAGAAGTTAGTTAAGCTTATGACGTCACGAGAGTGGGCGGAGCTAGAGGGTTTGTTGTTTTGGTTTTAGAGAGAGGAGGAAGGTGAAGGTCATGAGAGGAGGTGGTAGATGAGATTCCACGTGTTGGTTTGGATAGAGGATTAGAAGGATCGAAAGAATTAGACTGTTATAGAACAGTATTGGATAATCCTTAGGTGATATCCAGGAGTTGATCAATAGTTGATCAAAGGAAAGAGTTCCCGAAATACGATTGAAGTAAACGCAGTTATTGAGGAATAATCAGTTAGCATTTCCATAGTGGAATTTATGTTTTGACGTGTTAATTAGATAGAGCTAGGTATTGTATTTTCATTGATCTTATATCAAGTAAAGTTGTTTTAGTGTTTCGAGTTAAACATGTATATGAATATTTCAGATTCATCATAAGGACTGTCAATTTAAACTTAGGCCTACTTGACTTTTTTTTGTTGATGTTATACATTTGGATATTTCTTTATTTTCTTGATCTGTATTAAATTCGTTTTTTTAGTTTACATTAAAATAATTAAATATTAAATATGGTAGTCTGTCAGTTAATCTGTAGAAGGTCGGGGTCTTTAGATTAGTGTAGTTTAGTTACGAGGTCAGATGCAAAATCCAGTTAAGTAGGACATTAAAGGATTTAGCGTCTGTTTCAGGTGAGGTTAGCCTTGTTGGGGTAGAACACCACCTGACAATATTACTTATATCAAGTAGGGTTGGTTCGAATAATCACTATTTTCATCAGATTAACACTCTATGTGCCTCAATGGGGTTCAAGTGATCTCTATTTTCATCAGATTAACACTCTATGTGCCTCAATGGGGTTCAAGTGATCTCTATTTTCATCAGATTAACACTCTAGGTGCCTCACTGGGGTTCAAGTGATCTCTATTTTCATCACATTAACACTCTAGGTGCCTCAATGGGGTTCAACTGACCTTCTTTCTCTCGTTTTCTAAGCAACGAAACTGCTCGTAGCATTCCTCCAATCTGCGATGTAACTCACTGGCAGGTCCACTCCTGTATCAATCAATCAATCAATAAGAATTTAACGTCATACACTTACACTTAATATGTCACTCATTACAAACATCACATTTATTTCATCACATTCAACCTCCTATTGATTTTCACAACTCAATATCAAATCAGAAATGTGTTTTAAGTTAAACACAGATCAATCAATCAATCAGTTGGGCTGAGCCAGTGACAAACAGATAACTGTAGGATTCAGTGCTTGATCCATCACTGATGTGCCTGGAAGACACGTAACTGACACTAAACTAAGATTTACGTTTTTACCATTTTCAAAAAGCTGGTAAAGCTAAGGTTAACGTCAGTAGGCCCTGATCTATAAATCAATCAATTAATAAATAAATACATAAACAGATATATAAATAAATATATAAATAAATAAATGCATGAATACATAAATAGAAAATAAATACGTCAATAAATAACTTGTAAAAAAGCTCCTATTTGTTCGTTTCTATTTTGATAATCAATGACTTCACACAATTCTGTTGTCGTCTATTATCGACCAATCACAAGTGTTAGGACTGGGTTACCTGGGGAACCTGGGAGGCTGTGCTGCTGATGAACTGTGGAACGCTGAGTGAGGGGAGCGACCGAACCTGAGCGTGGGTGAGAGCGAAGAACCTTGAATAAGATGCGGCGGCTGATGCTGCCATGCTGCGGGAGGTAACGAAGAACTAGGAATAAGATGAGGAGCCTGGTGTCGCAGTAATGACTGATAGAGCTGTATGACGTTGGCAGGTTCAGAGGTGGCGGCGAGCATAGCGTAGTGCTGAAGAAACTGAGTCGCTAGCCAGCTGTCAATCATCTGTCGCTCTAGCGTCTGCTGCTTGGACATTTGAGTGGTGGGTGGAGCCTGATAGGTTAGGGGCGTGGCCTGTAAGGAAAGATTTGTCAACTGCTGAGGAAGAGGTGTGGTCTCCTGGGAGAGGGCAGGGCTAAAGGAGGGCTGGTTCTCCAGAGATGGGCGTGTCCGAGGTAAAAAGGGCGGAGCCCGGTGGGAAAGAGGCGTTGTCTGACTTTGGAAGGGCAGACCACTCTGTTGTGATAAGTTGGATATATGTGTCGAATTCAATGTGGAATCAGATAAAAAGGGCATGCCCTGATGTATGAGAGATCTGCCCTGGCTTGTGATGTGTGTGCCCTCAGAGGAATAGGGCAGGAACTGCTGTGAGGTGGGCCTCACTTGACGAAGATCAGCATCAAGCGAAGTTGCCGATTGGTTGAAAGGTCCAACTGGATGCTGTTCTATGAATTCAGTAGCAGACATTTCTCGTCTGACACCTTTGTTCCAGCTAGAACCTACACTTCCTAGATAACTATCACTAAAACCAGTCACTTGACCTACATTAGCAGCACTAGCTCCTCCTACTGGATATAGAGCTCCACCCTCCTGACCTATTTTATCAATTCTAGCTCCTCCTACATGATACAGTTCATTAAACTCCTTGATAGGATTACTTCTGCTAAATTGAACTTGATGACTAAACGATGAATCATTATTACTTCTAATTGGATGGAAAACTGAGTCAGAATCTATGTTATATGGGTCAAGGTCAGTCGCAACGGGGTCAAGGTCACGGATGGCACTGTTGAATTGGCTGCGTAGGTGAGAGAAGCCGAGGCTGGAGTTGAGGAGAGCATTGTGGTCACTTAGTGAATCCGCTGAGAGGTAGTAATCTTCTCTCAGCACTTGTGGAAATGTTGATGATTTCTCCAAAGCATTTGATACATCGAATCCATCAGTAAATCCTCCTAAATTTTGCGCATTGTGTCTTGGATTCACTCTACCCATACTTTCAGGATCAGCCAAATTCTGCTGAAGTCCCTGTGGCACGGGTAAAGAGTTCCATCTCTTTGCTGAGTCCCAGCCTCTGTGATCAATCAATCAATTGAATAATTAGTTTATTAAACTTGGTTAGACAACCAAACACTGATTTAAATTTTACACTACATGTAAATCATTACAAAATATTAACATTTTATCTGAATTATAATCTGTCTTTAGTTTAATCAGTTTTTATTTCCTTTCACAACAAAATTTTTACTAACCCATCATAATTTCTAGCACTTTCAGCATGACAGGAAGAAATTGATTGGTCGGCATTAAAGTTCCCATAGCTATTTCCTTCATCATCAATAATCTTTGAGACTAATTCACTAAGTCCAAGACCTGACGATTCCAATCCACACACTTCAAGTCCATCCAATTCCTGATCCTCTTCCAATCTGTCATATAAGTTCACAGAGTTCAAATGTCTATCATCCTGTCCTTGCACCCAGTGACCTATCTGCTGTTGTGAAGTAGCACTTGGTTGACCTCTAGCAGAGTACCGGCCTGACCCCACAGGAGAACTGCTGGCAGGAGAGCTGACAGCTGCAGTGGCAGCAGCTGAGATGGATTGTTGGTGCAAATGGAAATGTGAAGAAGGAAGGAAGGGAACGGCTGACGGATTAAACCTTGATTGCTACACAGAGAAAAAACAGAAATAATCGTTCAACCAATCCAATGAATGACAGATAATGACCATCACAGTTTATTCTAATAAAGAGATGCAGATATTGGGCATGAGGAGGAAAGAATATTTAGTTCTCTTATAAATGCCATTAACACACAAAAGATCTACATTAGTTTATCGTGATATCCATATAATTATAATCAAAACTGTTACAAGTCAGAACTGATATGATGCATACATAATTGGACCAGAAAAATTATGCAGACATACGGTGATAGAAGCAGTGGTAGTTGACGAGTAGAGAGAAAATGAGTAATGAGTAGTCGACCGAACGGTTTCCTCTGATGACCCCAGAACATCTGAACTAGGATCGGCTGACTGATCCATCAGCATTGAGCATCATTATCACAGTCCTTATCATAGCGCTCACGACTAGTCTGGTGTTGTTTCGTCTTGTTACCGTATTTATCTGAAAGAAATTATCTACATGCGCTAATTTCTTAGGCATCAAGAAATGTTATTTATGCAGTTCACATAATTTGAAATGGCTAGATTTCTACAAATTATTTATAGTACGTAAATAAATAATAACTTGAATCTTACATATTTTGTATAACAATAAAATGACAGGCAAGAATAATAACTTCTATAATAGGTCTTTATAGTCTTAGGGTTTCAAATGGTTTCAAAAGGGTTTCTTAGGAGCAAAGGGTTTCAAAACCTCACATGTGCATCCTGATTGATGCAGTGTCAGCAATCTGCAATCAGTCAAGCTAGCAATCACGCTAGAAGTTAATATGGTAGCAGCGATAATGGAATAAGGTGCCTCATGGTTAAATATGTGTCATTCAGAGTGATAAAATGCTTTAAAGTTGATGTTAACGTCAGTTTCATCTCTCGAAAGCCTTATCAGTGACAGGAGAGCCCAGGAATTGGAACCCGTACATACTGATCCACTGTCAGATATCTTACCGACATCGCCACAGGCTCCAGCAAACGCTAGATATCATCAAAGATGATCATTTGACTGTATTTTGAGTTTCATATTTAATTTTATCAGTTATCACACTGTTATTGTTTACAGAATTATCAGATAGCCAAAATCACATACGTCGTTATGTTAAACCACTTAAATGTACGTTAAACCCACACAATGATCTGAACGATTAACACACTGTTTGCTATGGGTATAACACATGTTAACTACGTACATTAGTTGTAAGTCGTTATTGTCAGTTGTTAATGGCAATTTATTAACAAATCTGTTTCTAGGCCTAACGTTATGTTTATCTTTATTTGTTGTTGTTGTCACTAGCAGGTGCCCTTCTTCTGCAAATCCTAACCCAGCAGTTAAAGTTTCACAAGCTAAAAAAATTAATGTTCTTATATCGTCCATGACAACTTCAAGCATTGTGGAAACAAAGAAAAAACTATAAGGGAAAATGCTGAAATAGGTGCCATTTTGCAGCATTACAATAAATACACATTCTATACCTTAGATCGATTACGAAACTTTTCTTAAAAATAAAAAATAGAGATTACAGCTTTAATTGGTATATATATATATATATATATATATATATATATATATATATATATATATATAGAGAGAGAGAGAGAGAGAGAGAGAGAGAGAGAGAGAGAGAGAGAGAGAGAGAGGAAAAGAGATTCCCTAATTTTACATTTTGTAACTTTAATATGTTGACCAAAGATATGCTCTATATGTCATATAATCAGTTCGCTTGGAAAGCCAACCGATTCTATATTAAGCCGTTTTCTGCTTTAGAAACTTTAGTTAACAGAATTAGGGACTAAATTCCACTAATCCATAAACTTTTTCTGAAAATGTTCACAAGCTACCTCTAGGTTATGAAATTACTTGCTCAATAATTGGCAGTGATGTATAATTCTTTGTCATCATGGACAGTGATAAATTTCGTCTCAGATTTTCCCTTTTAGCAACAGTTAATTTTTGCTTCCTATTCCCCTTGTTTATTTTTATTTTATAATAAAAATATATTAAATAAATTTTTGATTTAACAAAAGTACAAATATATCTGCCTAGTTCTAATTAACTAAACGCTACCAATTTTAGAAACGTTGTAGTGGAAATAATCAGTAGTAATTAGCGCCTGTTTCCTCATAGATTTCGTTTCAGATCAAGTCATCACGTATTTTTATAATTATTAAAATTATTGTTATTATTATTATTTTATTTTTTTAAGTATTTTAAAATTATGAAAATAGTTAATATATAAATACTCTCTGAAAATTATTATCATAACTCTTTTTTATGGAGAGACTGTCGAGAATTCAACATTGAAATTGTATGAAAGTTCTTACAAACGCAGTTAGCCAAACATTATGTGCTAATATATTGAATTACTTTTGACAGAAGTAATCCTCGCTGCAGCACTACGACCTCTTGTAGGATCCAGATTTCTCTCATAATGACTGTACGTGCCTGACACGATGTCACATCAGGGTCAACAGCAACAACACCTCCAGCTCTCGGCTGAAGAAAGCGCTACGTTCATAGCTCGTGTTCTGCAGCAGAACTTTGTCGACCAGTCAACCGTCATACCATCTTCCAGCGACGTGGAGTACCTGACCCAGCAAGCCCTGCAGCACGGTGCCTCCATCTACACCCACCACCACGATGTGCCGATCAGCCAGGTGTACACCACCAGTGATCAAGTGCTGCTAGCTGGTGGAAGCACCAGTGATCAGGTGCTGTTGACTGGTGGAAGCACCAGTGATCAGGTGCTGCTGACTGGTGGATCCACCAGTGATCAGGTGCTGCTGGCAGGTGGATCCACCAGTGATCAGGTGCTGCTGGCTGGTGGATCCACCAGTGATCAAGTGCTGCTCACAGAGGGGGTACAGGATCAGCAGAACCTGGTGTCGTTAGGTGCTGGTAGTTTGGTGGGATATGATCTTCAATCGTTCCAGAATGTTTCAGCGGGCAGCGTCGTCCAAACAGTGGACGGCTACACGTTCATAACGCCCAAGCAGGATCAGGAAACTGAAACGACTTATCACATCCATCAGCCGGCACACTACACGCTGCCTGACCAATCAGCGAGCTACATAACCACAGTGCTACCCAGTCAACTGTCGAGCAGTGGCTTCACCCTGCAGGCCAATCAGCTGTCTCTAGCCCCGGGCGTTCCTATGGCAACGCTGCAGAATGTTCTTAGAGCCATTCCTACAAGATCTGTCAGGATCAACGCGGCACCCCTGGGTTCCATTGCGGCACCCCTGGATTGCATTGCGACACCCCTGCGTTCCATTGCGGCACCCATGGGTTCAAATATTACACTGGGTTCCACAGCTGCAACATTGGGATCCCTAGGTTCTAATTCAGCAACACTGGGTTCTAATTCGGCAACCTTGGGTTCTAATTCAGCAACACTGGGTTCTAATTCAGCAACACTGGGTTCTAATTCAGCAACACTGGGTTCTAATTCGGCAACCTTGGGTTCTAATTCGGCACCCCTGGGTTCCAGTCAGAACCCTATACGCCTCATTCAACAAGGCAACCAGTACACGCCCCTGCAGCAGCTGACACCCGAGCAGCTGACTCAGATCCTGCAGCTAGTGCAGCAGCAGCAGCAGCAAGCTGTTAAACCAGCAGCAGCTGCTGCACAGCCAGCAGCTAGCGCCATGGTAACAGCAGCGGAAGCAGCTGGGACGAGCAGCGTGCTCTACAACCCTCAGACTCAGACTAAGATCATCTACCGAGTCATCTACCCGCATGATCTAAGCAAGAAGCCGACCGTTGTCTCCACTAGTTCACCCGGGATCAAGTCACGCAAACCTTCCAGTGATACCGTCGCTGCAGCGGTGTCACTGACCTCTCAGAAAAAACCCGCTGTTAGGACGAGAGAGGCTGAGCAGGGCGGTGCAGCCATTAAGCCGGAGCGTGCCGGTGGCTCAGCGGTAAAACCAGAGCTAGCCGTCGGTGCAGCGGCTAAGCCGGATCGTGTGAATGGCGGCAGTGCCGTGAAGAGCGAGCGAGCGACGGAGATGAGTAAAGAAGAGAAGGAAGTGAAGAAGAAGCAGAGACTAAGAACAAGATCGGGTCGAGTGTCGAGACCTCCCAAGTTCATGGTCAAGGACTACAAGCACATCCACCCTGTGGACTACGAGCAGGACTGCGACGACTCCGACGGCGGCTACTCCGACTTCAAGCCGAGCAGCGGCGAGGAAGAGCCGGCTGAGGGGCCGGGGCGCAAGAGAAAGGCAGCAGAGCGGCAGGACGACACAGGTGAGCACTGGGGCTGAGATAAAAGCTGTAAAGCTAATGTTAACGTCAGTTTCCTCACTCGAAACCGATGTCAGTGATGGGTGAGCCCATGATTTCAACCCCGCATATACTGATCCGCAGTCGAATGTCTTACTGACATCGCCACTCGCTCCTGCCAGTGTAAGGTATCAGAGCTCTGCATTTCTGTAGTCAACTAAGATTCTGCCCATTAAATATTTAGAATTGTTTAAACATAATTCTTTATAAAATCTATTAAAGAATTTTGAGATTTTGTTCAAGATAGTTTCTTCGCTAAACAAGTCACTGACTGGCTGATTGATTGATTGACTGACTGATTGAATATCTCATTGTTGACTGGATGACTGATTAATTGACTGATTAATTGACTGACTGATTGGCTGATTGATTGACTGACTGACCGATTGATTGGACAGGTGACGGCAGGAGGAGGGGTAACACGTGTGGTGTGTGTAACAAGTCATATATAGGCGCAGGGGGGCTGGCACGACACTTCAGACTAAATCCTGCACATGATCCCATGGCTAATACTGCATTAAATTCCACATATGATCCCACAGCTAACACTACAGGTCTGTTTCGTGTTAAGTGCTTGCTGTTGATATATGTAGTTGACAGTGGTTCTCTAGATGTTGTGTGAGTGCAGAGTTGTGATATAGAACCTGCTTCAGCTCTGAATATAAATTCTCTAATAGCTTTGCTTCTGATCCTCTAGCAATTCTTTTTTATTGCAAGGAATACTTGTTATTAGCTGGCATTTCTTGTTATTTGTTGTGTTATTTGCTGGCATTGCATGTTATTTGTTTAATAGCTTGTTATTTGGGGGTATTGCCTGTTATTTGTTAAATAACTTGTTATTTGCTGGCATTGCCTGTTATTTGCTGGCAATACTTGTTGCTATTTGTAGGGGATGTGAATGGTGAGGCAGAAGTGGTGACTAAAGAATTAAATGATTCAGTAAATCTCATTCATTCACAAGATGTCAGCAGTCAGCTCAGTTCTCTCTCCACCCATCAGAGTGCTGACAGGAAGAAGCTGCTCAGTGCGACATCTGTGGAATGTTAGTTGATCTCTAACCACTGTTTAGTAACAAACCTTTGACTTGTTCACCCTTGGCCTATCTTCACTCTTGACCTCTCTTCACCCTTGGCCTCTCTTCATCCTTGGCCTCTCTTCACCCTTGACCTGTCTTCACCCTGGGCCTCTATTCACCCTTTACCTCTCTTCACCTTTGACCTTTCTAGATTCAGACCAAATGGTAGACCTACTTTGATCTTGTGCTGCAGGTGAAATAAGCTACACCATTCTTTGATTTATTATGAAAATGTTTGATCGATTTATTAATTGATTGATTGACTGATTGAATGATTAATTAATTGATTGATTGCAGTGGAACAGGCTGACATGGCAGAGGCATTGGACTCGACTATTGACAATGTCGAAGGTTCTGAGGCGCAAAACTCTCAAGTAATGAGATCAGTGCAGAGCTCTAGAGGTGGGAGGGGACGGGGTAAGAGAGGTAGGCGTGGTCGAACACCTGTCAATCATAGGAGCTCATCCGTCAACAAGACAAGCCTACAACAGGTTCATCGTACGAGATGTCATTGTTATTGTGTTGTTATAGTTCTATTGTGTCATACATTGTTGTTATTATGTTATCATAGTGTTATTACTTGATTCTTTGATTAGTGTTATTATGTTATCATAGTGTTATTACTTGATTCTTTGATTAGTGTTATTATGTTATCATAGTGTTATTACTTGATACGATGTTTTAGCTGTTGTTGTTGCTTAGTGTATGTTTTTACTGCATGCTGTCTATGTAGCATAATATATATAATATATTAATATATATGTATATTCTCTTTTATCTCTAAACACACACACACACACACACATGCACAGCTGGTGTCAGATTGTGGAGAGGAGGAGCTGTTGGGAGCCTGCCTGCCTCGGGTCACTGGAGCCCTCAGCGTATGGGAGTACCTGGTGCTTCACGCAGGCCGGGGGTCCATGACTCAGAGGCCCAGGTGGAGCGAGATCCTGGAAGAGGTCCAGGGACTGATGAGTCAGATCAGAGCCGTTGTCAGCGAGAACTTCCTTCCTATCAACCCACAGTCCTTCAACCTGAGCGCAAATAAAACCATTCCCGACGCTGGTGTCACCAAGTGCAGCAGGAATACAAGTGGCTATGGCAGTGGTGGGAACAACAGCAGGACTTTGAGTGATTCAGGCAATCTAAATGAGAACTCATGCAATGGTAGAAATAATAGTAGTTTAGAGCAGAGCTTAAACGTAGATGAGGTTACTAAAATCTTAAGTAATGGTTGCGATAAAATGAACGATTGTAACTCTAGCGGTGGTAGGATTGAGTGTGAGGGGTTGAACAGCATGGGGCAGCACAACGGTGGTGGAGATATGACGTACTGCAGCCCTGCCAACAACAACAACATCAGTGACGGTGCTACCAGCAACAACAATATCAGTGACGCTGCTACCACTAACAGCAACAACAACATCAGTGACACTGCTACCACTAACAGCAACAACAACATCATTGACACTGCTATCACTACCAGCAACAACAACATCATTGACACTGCTACCACTAACAGCAACAACAACATCAGTGACACTGCTACCACTACCAGCAACAACAACAGTGACTGTCTTACCTCTAACGACACTAACAGCAACAACAGTGACAGTGTTACCACTGTGAATGACGGTGGCCTGACAGTGTGCGAGGAGATTTTGGCAGAGAGTGGTAGCAGTGTTGAGGGAGATACGGACAGCGAGACGGTGCAGGTAGAGACTGGTTCTTTGCCTCTCACAACATATTTAATAGCTTTTTTTAGTGGTAACAGTTTATTTATATAAGAGATTGGCACCATGATTGATTGATTGATTATTTATTGTTAAAGCTGTTAACATGAAGTGAAAGACATTAGATAGCGATGAGTAGAGGCGTTATAGACCATGGACCTGCCAGTAGGCAGTGCACTAAGAGAGAGAGAAAGCTGTTACTTGTTGCTATCTATCGTTAAAGCTGGAGCCTGTGGCAATGTTGGTGATATATGTGACTGCAGATCAGTATGTGCGGGGTTCAAATCCTGGGCTCACCCGTCACTGATATTGCTTTTGAGTGGGAAACTGACGTTAAAATTTATCTTTACCTGCATTTTAAACTAATTTGTTTCTTATTAACTGATCAATATACTGAATAATTGATTGTTTGATTGAGAGCAGATTGACGACGGACAGCTGGCAGCTTGTCTGGGATTGGTGCCTGGTCTCGTCTATGTCATCAAGCCGTCCGTTAGCCTCGCCCACCCTCCTTCCTCCAGCCACGCCCACCACAGCTATCTAGCTGACAATAGTGACAGCGGCAGCTCCGGATTGGCTGATGGCGTTGCCATGGAAACACCGAACTTGTCCCTACCACTGAGAAAGAGGTTGCGACTCGTTGAGGGGAACCGGGAACAAGAGCTCGGAGCAGCTAAAGCAGCAGAGGCAGTTGTAGCAACAGAAGCAGCTGAAGCAGAAGAGGCAGCTGTTGAAGCAGCAGATGCAGCTGAAACAGCAGAGGCAGCTGAAGGAGCAGAGGCAGCTGAAGAAGCAGCAGAGGCAGCTGAAGCAACAGAGGCAGCTGTAGCAGCAGAGGCAGCTGAAATAGTTGGGGCAGCAGAGGCAGCTGCTGAAGCAGCAGAGGCAGCATGGTTAAAGGCGTACTCGGAGAACCTAGTAGAACCTGAGGCAGCAGTCACTGATGAGGCTGATAGCGAGGTGAAAGAGGAGGGTAGCATTGAGTTAGGGCGGAGCTTTATCTTGACGGACTGTGTTGGTGATGTGGGGGCGGGATCAAGCGTTGAACCTGGGCCGTGGGACAGTAACTGTGAACAACAACAACACATGGATTCCACTGTTCATCAGTTTGTTTCCACGGAGCAGTCGCTGTTGTCAGCTGATGCATCGGAACAACAACACGTAACGTTGTTGTTATCAGCTGAACAACAACAACATGTGTCGAATTTAAATGAATTTGATCACCAGGTGTCGCTGTCTGTCGGGTACTCTGCCGATTTGTTCGCTGCGGACTCGAGCGCTAACTTACCATCGTCCATGATGACACAGAGCGACGCAGACAATCCGCTAGCGTTACATGCCGGCTCTGTGAGGCAGGCGAGTCTGCGCAGATACGTGGGAGATACCCAGGTGGGTAATACCCAGGTGGGTATTTCTCAGGTGGGTATTTCCCAGGTGGATAATACCCAGGTGGGTATTTCCAATGGTGACAGTGAAAATGAAGTAGAGAAATGAGAGGTTCTGTTTTAACACTGTAGTTAGCAAGCTTGCTGCTAGTGTGCCGGGCGCAGGTTCTAGTCCTAGCTGAGTCGAGTGATCTTTGAGCCGTGAAACATTTCGTTTGAGCCGCTCGATATTTTCTTAATGTCTATTATTTAATTAATTAAATACTTGTTTTCAGTTGACCATTGTGTCGCAAGACATTATGTGTCTGGTTGTATACTTATTTGTGATTGGTCGAAGAGCTGCGTCAGGTTGTACAATTGTTTATGATTGGTCAAGAGCTGTATTTGAAATTGCATAACTGTTTGATTGGTTGAGGTTAAGATTGTGTAATTGCTTATGATTGGTGGAACTTTGTTTAATATTGTATAATGTATTTATTTCTACAAGTTAGCCTCTCATCTTGCTCTATCATAAGCTCTTGTGATCAATGTTAATATGCAAATCTCTTCCTAATCTTCAGCACATGTCACTCACAGTTTCTTGCTGAACTAAACCACTGTCCAGTGCTCACTGCGTGTCCCTTCATATTACCATGTCAACAAGAGCTCTGACAGTGGATCAGCAGGCGTGGGTTCAAATCCTGGGCTCTCCCCGTCACCGATGTCGCTTTTGAGAGATATACAGACATTAACTTGAGAGCTTTCACATCTACGTCTCACTCTCTGTTGTTCTGCCTCAATTTATGTGTTTGTATCCCTTTATTTCTCTCTATTGGTCTGTTAATATCTCTATTGTTCTGTCAGTATCTCTCTATTGTCCTGTTAATATCTCTCTCTATTGTTCTGTTAATATCCCTCTCTATTGTCCTGTTAATATCTCTCTCTATTGCTCTGTCAGTATCTCTCTGTGTATTACTCGTGGCAGCTATTGTATTGTTGTGCATCCTACACTGATATTTATTTACTTGATTACATTCACTCCACACAACACGTCGTTCTGTGTAGACTTGAGAAGCACCTGGCGTCATGTGGGGATGAGAAAACAGACGCTAAATCTTCCTCAGATCTGAAATCATTCTGAAGGCTTTGTTAATATCACTTAAGCTGCTAGCCAGTAACCGCTGCTAACTATTAACAGCTGCTAACCAGTAACAGCTGCTAAACCAGTAATAGCCGCTAAACCAGTAACAGTTGCTAAACCAGTAACAGTTGAAGGGCTGTGTTGGCAACAGTACTTGGCAGGAGCCAAAGGCGATGTTGGTAGGATATTCGACCGTGGATCAGTATGTGCGGGGTTCAAATCCTGGGCTAGCCCGTCACTGCATTGCTTTCGAGTGAGAAAACTGACGTTGACGCTTTTTGTGTAGGAGGCTAAGAATTCAAATCACAAAAGTCTCTGCCGCTGCCCTTGTTATTTACAAATAGACCTAAAAGCCGTCAAGCTTTCACTATCAATCGTCGATCTTCTACCACTACACACATGTTAACCAATGTGACGACTCTGATAGCACACACTGTACGTGTGTGCACAACAAGAACTAAAAGGAACAAGAAAACAAACAAGAACAGAAACAAGAGCTGTACGTTTGCAGCACGCTGTTTTATTTGAGAGATTGGTCGTGACACAATGAGACAAGCACACATAGAGAAGAGTCCAAGCAGAGTGGCGGAGAGGCAGACACTTTACTCGCTCTCTACGTTCACTGTCTGGGTTCCTGCAACACATACAAACACACATACATAGACATACACATAAAAGTAAACACTCATTATAGTGAAACGATCAACTATGTTGATATCTATCACATTTTAATACCACATGTTTAAACCACTATACAATTTAGACCATTTTCTGTATAACCAGTCCAATGAATGTCCGAGATTTTATTCTCAGATCAGCGCGGCTGGGATTCGAACCCACGAGGGTTCAATTCACCTCGGGATCTGTCATTTAAAACTCCACTGCTGCTGTACAGTACAGCAGCAGTGTGTGACTCCACCACACATGCACGTGCTTACACAGAGAGCTAGGTACTAGTAGGTATGCTCTGACAGGCAGTGAATGAGCCGCTATAGAGAGGACAGTGAGCAAACAACTCAGAGAAATTCAGAGATCAAAAGATAAGAGCGAGATGAGAAAATCTGAGAGAGGAGAAACGTGAGGAAGACCAACCCTTGAACGTGGCACAGGGCACGTACGTGACAAGCGTGTAAAGCTTGTGCACCGAGTCCTCATCCTCGTTACGTTTACGTGACAGGCGAACACGTACTCTGTACGGCACGTTCCTACACATAACCACAAACACATCTGTACACATAACCATGCAGCTTTCAAACGCTAGTCTCAAATTCACGCACATAGTCAGAGTAGCACCACATAAATAGCAAAAACATTTCAGTACTCTACTACAAAAAAGCTAAAGTTAACGTCAGTTTCATCACTCACAAACGATGTCAGTGACGGGCAAGCCCAGGATTTGAACCCCGCACCATCTGATCTGTGGCTGAATGTGTTACCGGCATCACCACTGGCTCCAGCCAAATAGAGCTTTTTTACTGTGTACACATTTAAGACGCTGCACATTAATCAGTAGTAGAGAGCAATATGGACCTGATGCCCTTGGACCAGATGTGCTTGTTCAGCCTGGTGTCCACTCTCACGTCAGGGGTTCCCATTTGCTTCTCTGCAAACTTACGAATCTCCTTGATAGCACGCGGTGCCCTTCTCTTGAATCCTCTGTCATATACAATACAATATATTATACAATACAAAACAATATGTTATATAATAAAATACAATACATTATACAATACATACACAATACAATAGAATACACAATACAATACATATTACAATACATTATACAATACATACACAATACATTATATAATACATACACAATACATTACACAATACATACACAATACATAATACAATACTTACAAATACTTACATAATACAATATATTATACAATACATACACAATACAATATATAAGGCAATATAATATACAATACACTTCATTATACAATACATAATGTACTGCAGTAGACAATCGACATCTATGACATCGCTTTCGAGCGAGGAAACTGACATTAACCTTAGCTTTACCTCAATTTTAGCTTTATCTACACGACAGTGATGAATACATGCACACTACGATAAGATAGGTTACTATTAATGAGTTATATGTTAGTGTTTATAAATAATCTACATGACGTTGATGATACATACACACTATGATTATCTATGTTACTATTAATGACTTATATGCTAGTGTTTATTAATACACTAACTATATAATAGTGTTTATATGTTACAATATGATTAGCTGTGTTACTATTAATAAGCTATATGTTAGTGTTTATTAATAATCTACACAACGGTGAGACACTAACATGCCGTGGATCCTCTTGTGCACGTTGATCGTGTACTCTCTCGTAGCCACCTCATTGGCCACCGACTTCTTCTTACGATCTTTCTTAGGAGCCATCGCTTGCGTCGTCCTGCAACATCAAGTAGAAATGTCGTTAAGAACTGAAATGATTTGAGCGAGTTTACTAATGCATACACACATTAGGCAAATAATAGCAAGCCCGGATGGCATGTCTAATATAAGAGACTTAATGCATTGGATGTTACATATCAAGCCACGGTATTAGAGACACATTCAATGGAGAAAATTGAATTGAAGTAACAAATTGTATTTCAATTGAAACACAATTCGCTCCTTATCTGCTTATCATGAACAAACTACACAAATTTCTCACCCAGACTTTACTAGTGACAGTCAGTAGAGATTTTTTTAGTGGGATGGAGCAAGTTCTATCAATAAATTAAATTATTTACAGATTCTTAAAAAGAATTTCAAAGATCAGTCAATAAATTATTAGCGGCTTACGAATAAGCAACCTCTTTTAGATACTTGAGGATCTCTAATTTATTTCTTCAGAGTATATCTGCGAATAAAGGTGAAAAATAGGATTAATTAAAATAAACCGATCCCGAACAAAAGCATAATCTGAAATTACTTCGCCAATTTAGTTATAATTATCTCATCTAAACTAAAACAATCCTAACCCCTATGTAAACTAGTCGTTACATGGAGATTATTTAGGATTAATTATCACTTTAAAAATTTTTGTAAACAAATATATTCCTCACCCTAAACAGGAAGTAGAGAGAAAGAACAAGAACGATCTATTTGTAAACAAACTAACCGGATTTTCAATTATTCTTTATCCTTTAATTCAACATAGAGCAAAATCTAATATTAGTTTAGACTTTGTTAAAAAGTTATTAAGAACTCTAAAATTATGGAATAACAAATTTTCGTCCCTCATTTATATCTGCATACTATGGGTCTAATGGTTCGGTATTTAAATGAGGATCCAAAGAAAACCCTTGATAAAATTTATTATATTTTATATAATTTGGAAATATTTTATGTATTTTAAAATTTATGTATGCTATTCATTTCATGTATCAACAGTGAGAATATAATTTCACGCTAAAAATTAAAAAGAAGAGAATGTAACATACATGAATTTTTGAGTGCACACGCACTCATGTAGCAATCTATGTAAGACTAATGCAATACTAAAAATATATTACAGAGGAATTATTTTAATCGCTTTTTAAAAAACTTTTAATTAAATAAAGTCTCTTTTATCTTATTTTTTTAGCCCAGGGCCCTTTACAGCCCAGGGCATTTAATTTAGAAAATACTAAAAAGAACATTTTATTCATATTATTCCTCCTTTTAACCAGTTTTAACCAGGTTGCTATGAAATTAAATTCATATCTGACTTGACTTAGCCTACATGTTGTCTACATGTTGTCTACACATTGCCTACATGTTGCCTACATGTTGTCTACATGTTAACACGCAGTTGACATAAGCCAGGCTAGTTGATCGTAAAATTTAAAACTTGTGACACATTAATTTAATATAACCTTCCATTAAATTGTCTCTTCCTCTCTCCTTTCTCTCTCTCTCTCTCTCTCTCTCTCTCTTTCTCTCTCTCTCTCTCTCTCTCTCTCTCTCTCTCTCTCTCTCTCTCTAAAGTCACTCAGGCGTGTATCTTGGCGCTCTCTCTCTATGTCGCCACCCCCCTTTCCCTACACCGGTGGTCCACAGCCTAACAGTCTGCGCAAGGCTACAACAGCCCGTGGCTGCCTTCAACAAAACAAAGACTTGATGTCAGTGTACCAAAAATTTGTGCCATTCAAATGAATCGGAATAATTATATTGTATATACTTGTATGTCATCATAATCATCTTCCCTTGAATTCTAGTTTAACCAGGGTCGGTATACGAATAGACTCAAATCCTCTCTATCCCACATCATGTCATCAGTGAATCCCCTAAGTATATATATATATATATATATATATATATATATATATAGTATATTATATATATCTATATATATATATATTATATATATGTATATATATGTAGTATATAATATATAATATATTATATATATATTATAATATAAATATATATAGTATGTATTATATAGATATATTATATGATATATATATATATATAGTATATAAGCACACACACATATATATATATATATATATATACAATATATATATATATATGTATATATATATATACAGTATATATATATATATATATATATATATATATATATATATACTGTATTAAACACGATATAATGCTCATCTCGAGTCAGCTTATGTACATGTATACTATAGTTTATATAATTAGACACACGTTATATCGTATAATACACAATATATTGCATTAAAATACAACGGCTAATTTGAAGGAAGCTCTCCCTCTACATTTACCTCCTCTAGCCCCCCCCCCCTAGGGCCCCCCTAGGTTCCCCCCTAGCGCAGTCTGCTGAAAACTCACGACTGTTTATTTGAATAGGGAGAAGTGGCTGGAGATGTCATTACATATGACATACTGATGTATAGGACTATACTACTGTAGGTCTTCTATTATGTGGATTTTATAATGGCTTTTAATGTTAAATTAACTCCTCCCTCTCTCTCTCTCTCTCTCTCTTTCTCTCTCTTTCTCTCTCTCTCTCACTCTCGCGCTCTTTCTGGATCATTATATAGATTATACACGGTTTAATGTCAGGGCAAAGTTTTGAATGTCATTGGTTAGTGTAGTTCTAGAAACTGTAACGGAAAGGAATTTAGTGTAATAGTCATGTGATGTAATTTTGAGTATTGAATCTGAGTTATTACAATTAATATTATGACTAAACAAACGATGTAATAATGTAATTAGTAATTTTACTATTTCATTGATAGTGTTGCTATATTTGCTGGTCGATCAATCACTGAATGAATAAGAATTTAGCTTCCGGTTCCTCGCCATAAGGCAATGTCATGGACGTCTCTTGCAGACTCTGTACAAGAACACAAGAGAAAGCGAGATCAAAACAGTGCAATTCCAAGTTCCAATGCAAGCGGGTCAAAATTTAGATCTATGGCGAAAAGAGATGGAATTTAGCTTGCCTAGGAGAGCATCAATTCTATTACAGGATCGAAGATCGACTTTTACTTGATTGCAGATGGATTCTGATGTTGTAGCTCACTAATCAATGGATGCTATTGTCTGTTGGACTTTATCAGCCAAGAAAAATTAGCCAAGCAAAATTCATATTTAATAAAGTAAATTAAAATAAAAGCATATTAAATGAGGTTCAGTTGAAGTGATATAGCATTGAGATCACGTGACTGTAGGAATCTAATGACTGGCAATCACTCAACACTTTGTCAACAGAACACGACGCGTATTAAATAGATCTACAGTCGTTAGATCTATTTAACGTCCGTGTCGTGGCACGAGAGATACACTGAAGGTGCAGCAGATAGAGCTCTCTACTAGCAGCTTGTCTGTGAAGATAAGACACAGTGTTAGGATGCGGCACAGTGCTAGGATGTGGCACAGTGTTAGGATGCGGCACAGTGCCTCTATTCCACTCATCATCAGCCTGTGTATTCTAAGCTCTGATCTGGGTAAGTGTTCACCTGAACCCCTAGTATACGTTGTACCCTTCGTACCGTGTTCTGTTGTATCTGTTATTATGCCAGAGAAAATGAGGAGATGTGACAGAACAAGGAGATACCAGAGAGAGAGAGAGAGAGAGAGAGAGAGAGAGAGAGAGAGAGAGAGAGAGAGAGAGAGAGAGAGAGAGAGAGAGAGAGAGGAGAGAGAGAGAGAGAGATGAGAGCAGGTAATGAGGCCTTTGTTCTGAGCGCACAGCTGTCGCCCTGGTCTTCATTCAATAGCGTCAACAAAGTGTACACTATATGTTGTATGAGTTATTTTGTACACTATACGTTGTATGAGTTATTGTGTACACTATATGTTGTATGAGTTACTTTGTACACCATACGTTGTATGAGTTATTGTGTACACTATATATTGTATGAGTTATTTTGTACACCATACGTTGTATGAGTTATTGTGTACACTATATGTTATATGAGTTATTGTGTACACTATACGTTGTACGAGTTATTGTTATTGTCAGCATAGTGTACATACGAGTAGTTGTACGCATTGTTATGTACAGTCACCTAGTCACCTAGTGTGCAAACTATCAAATAATGATGGCAATCACAGGACCGGCAGGCGGATAACGTACTATAAAATCTGGCTTACGATTGAAACTGATGATATTTGAAAGTGCTAGACGTAGTCTTGGATGATCATCAGCTGTAGATTTGCATGCCTGGAGGCTCGCAGGCTAATTACAGAATTGATTTTTCCTCAGATCGATTCTCTCATTAATTCATTAACTCGTCATGCGTGTACAAAACACAGAGACTGCAGCAGCTTCTGAAATATCAAAGTTACACATATTCTACAAACAACAGAGAGCTATGTGCTGGCTTGTAGCCGCAACTTAAAACTCCAGTACTGATTGACTGAACTAGTCTGCAGTCAACAACATGTCATGTGCCTCAAGGCTTGTCCAATGTTGTGGATAAATTAAACGATTATGCGCCAATCATGCGATGTGAAATATCTTACGTGTTTTATGTTAAACCCTCTATGCGCATTATGTGTTTTCTGTACATCATATGTTGCTATGTGAGTCTCTTCATGTGTTTTTATGTGAATATCTTGAAGTATGACTACAGCCTCAGTAGCCTGATTGGTTAGATGTGAGTCGTGGAGAGGAGAGGCTCTGGGTTCAACACTGGACTTGTCTCTAGACAGTAAATAGACCGAGGTTAAACTAGACTGAGTCACAGACTAATCCCCCCCCCCCCCCCCTACACATCATGATGGTTTTGTGGAGGGGCTGATACAGAACCTGTATTCATGTGACTAATCAGTAGTTTACACAACTGTTGAGGATTAAACACTTGATTATCTCACTAGTAAATATGACCATCAGGCTACTGGATGACAACAGAGGAATTGAACACTTGATTATCTCACTAGTAAATATGACCACCAGGCTACTGGATAGAGGAAATGCACTTCACTTTCTCCTCTCACACTGGTCCATCTGATTTCCTCAAACGTTTAATTATTTTCCAGGTTTTCTGAATTTTTAGTAGCGCCACATCTCTTGCACTCTGACCTGATCTATTTCACAGTGCTCGATGTTGTTTCGGATGGCAGTTGTTTTACCAGCTGTGCTGTCATTAATTCAATATAACGCTTAGGAATTGTAAAAATTTAATATAAACAATTTAGTCGTCATCCACCAATTGCAGTCACGACTGTCACGTAATATACTCGACTCCTTAACTTCCTTGTTAGAACAGGAGTGGTGACAAAGATAGGGTACCATTGTACTGTATTGTACTATATTGTACTGTACTGTATTGTACTGTATTGTACTGTATTGTACTGTATTGCTCTGTATTGTACTGTACTGTACTGTATTGTACTGTACTGCACTGTTTTGTACTGTATTGTACTGTATTGTACTGTATTGTACTGTTTGTAGGCGTGGCTGCTGGCCGATGCCCCGCTCACTGTGATGATAAGGGGCGGTTCGTGGGCAGCATTCAGTGCGGGGACGCGACGCCCTACTGTTGTGGCAACAGCACCCACATGCAGTGCTGTGCCGACTGGATACTCGACATATCTCGTCTCTACTCTGACCAATGCTTCTGTCAAACCACAAACTGTCTCTACAAGAAGTGTGTGTTAACAAATAACACCCGTGTTAACCATTACAACAAATAACACCCGTGTTAACAATTAACAATAAATAACACCCGTGTTAACCATTGCAACAAATAACACCTCGTTAACCATTAACAACAAGCAACACCTCGTTAACCATTAAAAATAAATAACGCCTCGTTAATCATTAACAGCGCTAACATGAAACGGCATAAACAACTGTCTCTACAATAAGTGAGTTAACAACAAATAACGCATGTGTTGGAAAATGGACTAATTTGCCTAACGGTTTAAACATGTGGTATTAAAAACGCTGGTAAAGCTAATGTTAACGTCAGTTTCCTAACTCGAAAACGATGTCAGTGACGGGCGAGCCCAGGATTTGAACCCCGCACATACTGATCCACGGTATCGCCACTGGCTCCAGCCGTTTATAATTCCTCATACGATTATACTGTGTGTCTCACAGTTGGGAGGCTATAGCTAATGTGGTGACGATGGTAACGCTGTTTGATGTGGTCATGTGTGTATGTATGTATGTGTGTGTATGTGTATCTGTATGTGTGTGTGTATGTGTATGTATGTATGTATGTGTGTGTGTATGTACGTGTTGTACAGTTGGGAGGCTATAGCTAGTGTAGTGACGATGGCAACGCTGTTCCCTGTGGTCATATATGTATGTTTATGGGTGTATATGTATGTCTATGTATGTGTATGTATATGTATGTATGTGTTGTACAGTTGGAAGGCTATAGCTAGCGTGGTCACGATGGTAACTCTGTTCGCTGTGGTCATGTATATGTGTGTGTGTATGTCTATGTGTATGTATGTTTGTATGTGTGTATGTGTTGCACAGTTGGGAGGCTATAGCTAGCGTGGTCACGATGGTAACTCTGTTCCCTGTGGTCATGTGTGTATGTGTATGTGGGTGTGTGTATGTGTATGTATGTGTGTGTGTGTATGTCTCTCACAGCTGGGAGGCTATAGCTAGCGTGGTCACGATGGTAACGCTGTTCGCTGTGGTACTGCTCTGTTGTTTTATCAACCGTTGCCTCACCCGCAAGCCTCTCTGTCAGTCACACGTCTGTCAAACTAGATGCCCCGCCCTCGCCAGACTTTGCTCCGCCCTCTCCAGCCACTGCTGCTGCTGCAGCTCTCAGGGGTCAACAACAACAACATCGTCACCGGGTAAGTACTTAACATCAAGCTCACGCTACTGAGTCTCTCGTATCAACTTCCTTACACTGGTTTTCTGGGCTTAGCTTCGTTTATGAAAATTCTGGTTTTGCTTGGTTACTACCTTGGATTTTGTTCAGTAGTGCTATGCACTTATATATATATATATATATATATATATATATATATATATATATATATATATATATATATATATATATATATATACACTTATACGGCATCTATATCATCTTCAGCTGATGCTACGTGTATATTCAGAAGTCCTTGGTTTTACGAGAGGTAGTTAAATATTGTGACCCTATTTTTTATTTATTCCGACAAAAGTTTATTCTTAAGGGAGCCATTAAATAATTTTACTAAATGAGATACATCAGAGAGCATTTAATGATCATTATAAATATTTAAACTTGGCTACGTAACTGTTCTACTGTTTACGTTCTAATGTCTTGTGACTTATACATACATACATACATACATACATACATACATACATACATACATACATACATACATACATACATACATACAGTGTATACATTTATTTATCTATACATTCATTGTACATTATATACATGTATAACTCTTATATATATATATATATATATATATATATATATATATATATATATATATATAATATATATATATATATATATATATATATATATATATAATAAGACACAGATAGGATCTAGAAACAGTATGACTTATATATCCATACATACAGTGTATACTTCTATATCAATGCATTCATTGTACATTATATAGAACTCATTCATATATAATAAGATAAGATCTAGAGACCGTGAAGTCATTGTGGAGATAAAAGAGCCGGTGACTTATTTACGAGGCTACGGTACAGTTTGTCTTTTGTTGTACTGACAGTGAATTGTGTTCACACTGCGTGACAGTGTCACACAGTGTGACGTGTGTGTGTCGGGTTAAAATACTGCACACAATGTCCAGTCATGTGCAAATAGGGCTTGTAACATTCCTTGTAAATATCTTGATGTGCAAGATGTGTATTATGAAGTTACCAGTGTGTGTGATCAATGTTTTCATGTAAATTAGAGACACTCTAATTCTTCTGTTGTTGTTGTTGTTGTAAGAAGAAAAGTTTGTGTCGTGTGTACTTATGTGTGCGTGCTTATGTATGATGTATGTGTAAGTGTGTTACGTATATGTGTGTAAGTGTAAGTGTATATGTGTATAAGTGTGCTTGTATGTGTGTATGTATGTGTGGACACACAGAGATAGAGAGAGGTATGGACACAGACAGGGACGAGGTATTTGACCCCCTAAAACCCCTATGTATGTGTGCCTGTATGTGTATATGTATGTGTGCCTGTATGTGTGGACACACAGAGATAGAGAGAGGTACAGACACAGATAGGGACGAGGTGTTTGACCCACACAACCCCTATGCTTTCACCCCTCCTGACTACGACACAGTCTGCAAGGCTCCCCCCAGATACGATGAGCTCTACGAGGAGAGAGCCTCTGCTCTCACTAGTGACCCCGCCCCTATCTACACAGTACAAGACAACCAGGGAGCTCAGGCTCTCACTAGTGAGCCCGCCCCTATCTACACAGTGCAGGACAACCAGGGAGCTCAGGCTTCCTCTAGTGAAGGTCTTGAGAGAGCTTCATCTTACACTAATGAGGCTTATCACCGTGACGATGATGACGTATCTAGCTCATCCAGTTATCTCCATGGTGACGGTGTCATACTTGATCTCTGTGACTATGGCAACCGAGCCAGCAGTTCACATGACAACGGTCGTCGTAGGAACGAAGAGAACGGTTCACATGACGTCAGTGGAGTTATGTCCCACTGTGAATTACCTAGCATTAGATTCTCTAGCAGCGGTTCCCATAGCAACGACGAAAGTGAATATCAAGGATGTAGAGAAAATGGTTCCCATAGTGATTTACTAAGTGTTCATTACCGTAGCAACCATCACCATGGTAGCCGGGGAAGCAGTCCACATAACTTCAGAGAAAGTAGTTTAAATGCTGACAGTTTATATGGCGCTGGTTTACATAGCAACTCTTCTCGCAGCAGTAGTCCCCATGGTAACGGCTCCCTTGACAACCGTTCCCATGGCAAACGTCTGAAGACCTGCCGATCACATAACAGCAGTTCCCGTAGCAACCGAGTAAGCAGTCTGCATGTCAACAGTCGTCATGACAACAGTCGTCATGACAACGGTCGTCATGACCACAGAAGCCCGAGTCCTCGTAATAGAGCGAGCCCACCCGAGGAGAGCGGCCATATTGGAGGCGTGGCTAGGAGGTCACGTGATGACAGGAGGGCGGAGTCAATGAGTGAGATGTATACAGACGCCCCGCCCCCTTACAGCGAGGCTGATAGAAGTGTTCAGACAGCTGCTGATAGCTCTGCAGCAGCTGAACTACAGCTGTCACAGCTGAACAGCAGCTGAAGCACAGCTGTCTCAGTTGAACAGCAGCTGAACTACAGCTGCTCTTTGATCCACAGCAGCTGAACTACAGCTGCTGTGGATCTACAGCAGCTGCTATGTTACAACAGCAGCTAAGCTCTAGCTGCCTCTAGTGTTAGGCTACAGATATTACAGCTACTGCAATGATTTAATGTAATATTTATATCTACCTAATTTGAACAGGTGATTTGGATAAGTGCTCGATGTTGTTCAAATGATCTTTTATTATATATCATTTATCAGAAAGGATCAAAACACTTTGAACAGTGCCTGCTGTAGCATTGTCAGGGATGTTAAATCTTAAAATCTTCTGCAAAGTTTTCGATGCTACCATGAACCACGCGATTGAATATTTTCGTTTTATAATTTAAATATTTTCTAACGGGCAGTTAGTAACAAGTAGGCGAAGTTTTTATCTTTATTTTTGTATTTGTGCATATTTACCTCGGTTGTTAGCGTCTGTGTGTGCGCGTATGTGTGTTTATGTGTGTGTATGAGCAAGTATATGTGTGTACAAGTATGTGAGCTAACACAAGATTCTTTCATATGTCTATTTTCACAGTGGCCTGTCCTTGAACTTCACAAACTGAGAGAGAGAGAGAGAGGAGGGGGGGGGGAGCGAGAGAGAGAAAGAGATGGTTTTACCGAAGCTTTTTAAAAACAAAAGAATAGTTTTCGTTGAATGAATGATTTTGTTGACAAGTATTTTTCTTTCATCGTTCCGGACACAACACGGGTAATACATTTCACTTATTTCTTCTAACATCGAGGCTTCCATCAACACTTACAATTTCTTCTCTATTAGTTGTGCCTCTACTGCTCTACACGGTAGACGTATGATTAATCAATGTAAACGTTCACGTCTTCTGTTTATACATACTTATGTGCTATTGAGTAAATTGATATTACTATATACATGTATTTATTGATTGGTTCGTTGATATTACAAAAATACTACTTGGATCCAATCTATCTCTCAGTGGTCGTTATTCCATAGTGTTGGATATTGTCCTGAACTAGAGCCCTGTTGTCGTACTGTTGTAGTTGCTCTATGTAAAGAAGAAGAAAACTCAACAAAACGTTTAGTATAGTCTATATTTCAAAAGTCAACACGATCAGGTTAAACATTATACCGAGAGCTTCTAATTACGCAGTAGTAGTGGAAAGCTTAGAGCGAGTAATGGAAAACTACCTCAGAGATTGTATTTCACTGATATTCGCACGATTCAGTAAATACTCGGGTCTTTGTGAGGGACAGACGACTGAAGAGTAAACCGGTTTAATCCAGTATAGACGACTGGAGAGTAAACCGGTTTAATCCAGTACAGACGACTGAAGAGTAAACCGGTTTAATCCAGTACAGACCACTGAAGACTAAACCGGTTTAATCCAGTACAGACGACTGAAGACTAAACCGGTTTAATCCAGTACAGACGACTGGAGAGTAAACCGGTTTTATCCAGTACAGACGACTGAAGAGTAAACCGGTTTAATCCAGTAACGACGACTGAAGAGTAAACAGGTTTAATCCAGTACAGACGACTGAAGACTAAACCGGTTTAATCCTCATTACACTTCCAATGTTTCTATCGTGATGATATCTAGCAGTCCAGCACTGCAGCAGTAAGTGCTAGTGAAGAGAGCAAGAGTATAAACACGTGAGAAATCAACAAAATGAGTCAATACGAAATATTCTATAGCGCTGTTTATATCAAACATGCAACATATACAGCTAGTGAGTGCAGGGTGAACCACAGTTTGTCCATACACATTATAATACAGTGTTTTCAGTAAGCGTTACACATGTACACACTCTGTGTATACAATAAAAATCAAAGACATAGTAATACGGCGTTTGCGGTAAACATAACACACGTAGCAATCCTCTGTTTACAGTAAACATAGGATATGTAGAAATACCCTGTTTACAGTAAACATAAGATATGTAGCAATATTCTATTTACAGTAAACATATGATACGCAGCATTACACCCTAAGTAATAGAATATCCTGTTTACAGTAAACATAAGATACGCAGCAATATTATGTTTACAGTAAACTTAACATAGATAGCATTACTACGCTTACAGTAAACATGAGTAGCAATACTATCTAGAGAGTAGAAAGTTCTAAGCAGCTGAATATTTATGGTAAACATTAAACTTGTATATAAACATCCTTAAGTTTTGCCCATGACAGCTGTTTCACTATTTACTGATTGATAGGTAAACTTTGTGGATACTCTTATAACACAGTAACAACTGCTTGTATGTTCTATAGATCAAGCAGATATACGCAAACATACAGGCATGCAGACACGTACACATACTGGTTGTAACCAACACATAGATCCAGTGTCATATCGTCACATTACATCTTAAATTGAGTCCACGTGACTCTCTCTATCTCTACACCTTTCTCTCTCTCTCTCTGTCTCTATCTCTCTGTCTCTCTCTATCTCTGTTCTACCCTATGACATACTTGCTGTTTCACATCGTCACATTATATCTTCAATGAGTCCACGTGACTCTATACCTCTCTATGTCTCTCTCTATCCCTCTGTCTCTCTCCCTGTTCTACCCTATGACATACTGGCTGGTCGTGTTGAACGAGGCACGGAAGGCGATGTTGGTGCTCGATGTTGACGAGGACGATGAGAAGATGACGTGAAGCTGATTGGTGGTTGAGCGATAGGGAACAACAGCGTCCTGCGAGACAACAACAACATCATGAGGAACAACAACAACATCATCACAGTGAGGTTAGACTAATAAATCAATTAATCATCATCCATCCATCCATCCATCGTGTTCCGCCCTTCACATTCATCCAGTGCTCTCGGTAACTCGAGGCTGATGTCAGGGACGTCTCTAGCAGAGCAACTACAACCACGAGCAGCTCTACACCGACAGAACCTCACAAACAATGTAGAGAACGCAGAGAGAGAGAGCGACCTACAAATGTTTACTTGTTTACAAGTGATTACTTGTTTACAAATGTTTACTTGTTTACAAGTGATTACTTGTTTACAAGTGATTACTTGTTTACAAATGATTACTTACTGATTACTGGCTGGCGCCAGTGGCGAAGTCAGTAAGATACTCGACCGCGGATAAGTATGCGCGGGGTTCAAATCCTGGGCTCGCCCGTCACTGACATCGCTTTCGAGTGAGGAAACTGAGGTTAACCTTAGCTTTACCAGCTTTTTTACCAGATTCTAAGCCGTAGCTAAGCGCCAGTACTCAGATCCTAAGCTGTAGCTAAGAGTACGCAGAAGCTAAGCTGTAGCTAAACGTCAGCACTCAGATGCTATGTTGTAGCTAACCGTCAGTACACAGATCCTAAGCTATAGCTAAGTGTAAGTACTCAGATCTAAGCTATAGCTAAGTGTAAGTACACAGATCCTAAGCTATAGCTAGGTGTAAGTACTCAGATCCTATGTTGTAGCTAAGCGTCAGTACTCAGATCCTAAGCTGTAGGTAAGTGTAAGTACTCAGATCCAAAGCTGTAAATAAACAAAAAAAACGCATTATAGTGAATAATCAACTATGTTGATATCTATCACTTTTAAAACCACATGTTTAATCCGTTAGGCAATTTAGACCATTTTCCGTATAACCAGTCCAGTGAACGTCCGAGATTTTACTTTCAGATCAGCACGACCGGTAAAGTAAGAGTACGAGTAAGGGTAAGAGTACTTTAGGTAAGAGCACAGACCGGTCTGCAGTAGGTGACCTGTGCCTGATTGAGTGGCCCGTCTCTCAGAGCCACGAAGCTGTTCTCGCAATCCTCGGCCCCTGAACCCCGGGAGGGGTTGAGGGAGAGAGACAGGGTGATGCGGTGATTGGGCGGGGCCTGGATGACCCAGAGACACACCCGTGCAGTGCTCACGTGATCAGGGTAGTCAGGACTCGTGAACGACCCGTAGGGTGTCGACAGGGTGCCTCCACACCCTAAATAATAGAATATAATAGAGTATGTAGAGAGAGTGCCTCCACGCCCTAAATAATAGAATAGAGTATGTAGACACCCTAAATAATAGAATATAATAGAGTATGTAGAGAGGGTGCCTCCACACCCTAAGTAATAGAATATAATAGTGTATGTAGAGAGGGTGCCCACACCCTAAATAACAGAATATAAAAGAGTATGTAGAAAGGGTGCCTACACATCCTACAATATAGAATCTATTATTTGAGAATAGAATGGAATAGAATAGAATTTAATAGCATAGAATATAATGGAATAGAAAAATAATATAATAGCGTAGAATATACCAGTTGGCGAGGCTGTATAGGTCAGATAGAAGCCGCTGTGGGCGTGTCTACTTACCTGTGGGCGTGGCTGTATAGGTCAGATAGAAGCCGTGTAGGCGTGACTACTTACCTGTGGGCGTGGCTGTATAGGTCAGATAGAAGCCGCTGTGGGCGTGACTACTTACCGGTGGGCGTGGCTACTTACCGGTGGGCGTGGCTGTATAGGTCAGGTAGAAGCCGCTGTGGGTGAGCGAGTCGTCAGTGACGAATAGGAGGCGGGCTCTGTTGTCATTGAGGAAGACAGGATTGGGGAGGGAGGAGCCACAGAGTCTGACCAATGGCGTGTCGTTTGAGGTCTGTGAGCTGTTGTAGATCTGAGAACAGCGAATATATGAACTAGCGAATAACACATATGAATTAGTGAATGAATGAACACGAACTTGTGAATAACACAAATGAATTAGTGAATGAATGCATACACGAACTAGTGAATAACACAAATGAATTAGTGAATGAATGAATACACGAACTTGTGAACAACACAAATGAATTAGTGAATGAATGAATACACGAACTAGTGAATAACACAAATGAATTAGTGAATGAATGAATACACGAACTAGTGAATAGCACAAATGAATTAGTAAATGAATGAATACACGAACTAGTGAATAACCCAAATGAATTAGTGAATGAATGAATACACGAACTTTTCGTGAATAACACAAATGAATTAGTGAATGAATTAATGAATATATGAACTTGTGAATAACACAAATGAATTAGTGAATGAATGAATTATTAGTCACATGAATTAATGAAAGAATATTTATTGAAGACAATAACTACTATATCCATAAATATCATGTAATAATTTTAAAAAAAACTTCTAAATTAAAACGATAAAACAATCAACCAATAAACTGTCAGATAGACATCATTGGGCAGCTAACTGAAGACATAACGAGTCACTGGTCAGTACTCAAGTGGAAATAATTAATACTTCGAATGGATGTATTATGGGAAAACTTCAGAGGAAAGTCTATACGTATCTCGACACTAGTTATACATTGGCTGGAGTCAGTGGCGAAGTCGGTACGACACTCGACCGCGGATCAGTATGTGCGGGGTTAAAATCCTGAGCTCGTCCGTCACCGACTTCGATTTCGAGTGAGGAAACTGAAGTTAACCTTAGCTTTTAGCATTTTACTGGGATTTAACATATTATGATGATGATGATGATGATGGTCAAGTTGGCTATTCGAATAGAAGCAAATCTATATGTATCAGAAATTAAATATGTTGTTTTAATTGAACTCATTAAAGCAGTAGAAATGTGTAGAGGGGCACCGCTAGATAGTCGTAGAGACAGTTCGAGTGAGGTTCTATGTAGAGAGAGCCGATGTATAGAGACAGCTTGCTGCCTGCTGGTCCAACCACTCTCATCTCACAGCGAGCGTTGACAGGGTAGTCAGCTGGATAGTTAGGGCTTGTTATCAGTCCTGACTCACTCTCGTACGTTCTGTTACATGCTGATCAATCAATCAATCAATCAATCGATCAATCAATCAATCAGCTATTGAACAAGGTTATACAGCTAAGACAATAGACAAACAGAGGCAATCATGTCTGCCTATCACAAATGTTTACTCTGACACTTTAAGGTTTAGAATCATTGACGTCTTGGTTCCGAGACAAGCTTGCTACCAGGTCTGCCACAGCAGTCACTATTGGCACATAGTGCGAACGATAAAAGCAAAAAGGTGGTAAAGCTAATGTTAACGTCAGTTTCCTCACTCGAAAGCGATGTCAGTGAAGGGCGAGCCCAGGATTTTAACCCCGCACATACTGATCCAAGGTCGAGTAGTATCTTACCAACATTGCCATTGGCTTCAGCCAATGAGAGAAAAACAAACGAGAGAAAACGAGAGAGAGAGAGAGAGAGAGAGAGAGAGAGAGAGAGAGAGAGAGAGAGAGCTAGAGAGAGAAAGAGAACTAGAGAGAGAGAGAGAACTAAAGAGAGAACAAGGTAGAGAGAGAGCTAGTGAGAGAGAGAGATAGAGGCAGACTGAGAGAGAGAGAGCTATAGAGAGAGAACTAGAGAGAGAGAGAGAGAGAGAGAGAGAGAGAGAGAGAGAGATAGCGAGAGAGAGAGGTGAGAGATAGATAGAGAGAGAGAGAGAGAGACAGAGAGAGAGGGAGTGAGCAATAGAGAGAGAACTAGAGAGAGAGAGCTAGAGAGAGCTAGAGAGAGAGTTAGAGAGACATACAAGCTAGACGGGCCTGGAGGGAGAAGCCCCTGACAGAGGCTGGCACAAAGCTGGATGACTGGAAGGTAACGACCACTCTCGTCCCCTCAGAGTAGAACCTGCCTGGTAGCGTCGTGCCGCACACCTTAATAGTGCTGCTTGTGGGTGTCTACACATACATACACACATACATACACACATACATACACACATACATACATACATATATGCACACATACATACATACAAACATGCACACATACACACACCTTAATAGTGCTGCTTGTGGGCGTCTACGCATACATACACACAGACCCTAACAGTGCTGCTGGTGGGTGTCTACACATACATACACACATACATACACACCTTAATAGTGCTGCTTGTGTGTGTCTAGATATACATACACACATAGATTCACACATACATACACACAGACCTTAATAGTGCTGCTTGTGGGTGTGTAGACATATACATACGTACACATACATACACACATATATATTCTTATCTATAGATATTGATTGATTGAAAATCACACACCACTATCTCGTCTCTCATCTCTAGATATTGATTGATTGATTGATAGCCACACACCACTATCTCCTCTCTTATCTCTAGATATTGATTGATTGATAGCCACACACCACTATCTCATCTCTTATCTCTAGATATTGATTGATTGATAGCCACACACCACTATCTCATCTCTTATTTCTAGATATTCTCTGCTGCAGCCCAGTTGACTGCGCATGTTGAGCATGACAACATTTAGCTCTATTCTCTGGCCCACAGGCGCGACCACGGACCACACACAGCGCTGGTTGGGTGGGTAGGCTCGTGAAGGCACTGGATAACTAATGCTCGTGTTCAGACCTTCAGTGTTTACCAGCACCACGGAGCCACAGGTAGACTCTGCGCCAACAACAACAACATCATCACTAGACAACAACAACAACACTAGTTAACAACACAATTCAACAAAAACAAATCACTACACATCAGAACAGTTTGGAAAGGACGGCCTCTAAATACACTGTAATCCTTGTAATCCTTGTAATCCTTGCAATCCTTGTAATCTTTGTAATCCTTGTAATCATTGTAATCCTTGTAGTCCTTGTAATCTTTTTAATCCTTGTAATCATTGTAATCCTTGTAGTCCTTGTAATCATTGTAATCCTTGTAGGCCTTGTAATAATTGTAATCCTTGTAATCATTGTAATCCTTGTAATCATTGTAGTCCTTGTAATCCTTGTAATCCTTGTAATCCTTGTAATCCTTGTAATCATTGTAATCCTTGTAATCATTGTAATCCTTGTAATCTTTGTAATCCTTGTAATCTTTGTAATCCTTGTAATCTTTGTAATCCTTGTAATCATTGTAATCATTGTAATCATTGTAATCATTGTAATCCTTGTAATCATTGTAATCCTTGTAATCATTGTAATCCTTGTAATCATTGTAATCTTTGTAATTCTTGTAATCATTGTAATCCTTGTAGTCCTTGTAATCCTTGTAATCCTTGTAATCCTTGTAATCCTTGTAATCATTGTAATCCTTGTAATCCATGTAATCCTTGTAATCCTTGTAATCATTGTAATCCTTGTAATCAATGTAATCATTGTAATCTTTGTAATCCTTGTAATCATTGTAATCTTTGTAATCCATGTAATCATTGTAATCCTTGTAGTCCTTGTAATCATTGTAATCCTTGTAATCATTGTAATCCTTGTAATCATTGTAATCCTTGTAATCCATGTAATCCTTGTAATCCTTGTAATCATTGTAATCCATGTAATCCTTGTAATCCTTGTAATCATTGTAATCCTTGTAATCATTGTAATCCTTGTAATCATTGTAATCCTTGTAATCCATGTAATCCTTGTAATCCTTGTAATCCTTGTAATCCATGTAATCCTTGTAATCTTTGTAATCCTTGTAATCTTTGTAATCATTGTAATCCTTGTAATCTTTGTAATCATTGTAATCCTTGTAATCCTTGTAATCATTGTAATCCTTGTAATCATTGTAATCCTTGTAATTCTTGTAATCCTTGTAATCCTTGTAATCATTGTAATTCTTGTAATCATTGTAATCCTTGTAGTCCTTGTAATCCTTGTAATCATTGTAATCCTTGTAATACATACACACACAGAGACATACACGCAGAGTGATAAACACACATATAGACACACAGACAGACTGAGAGAGACCGAGAGAGAGAAAGAGAGAGACAAAGACAGAGAGGGAGAGAGAGACATACGGTAAGTAGTGTAGGTTGCTCTGAAGCCACGCCCATTGTTGATTTGATTGGAGAAGAACCTGACGTAGAGCATGTTGAAGGTGGAGTTAATGGGAGAGGGTAAAGTGGTGCCACAGGTGACAGAAACCAGTGGACTTGTGTCTAGCATACCCTCACGTATCTACACATACAGGCACACGTTCTAGCACAGATACAAGCACAGAAACCAGTGGACTTGTGTCCAGCATACCCTCACGTATCTACACATACAGGCACACGTTCTAGCACAGATACAAGCACAGAAACCAGTGGACTTGTCTCCAGCATACCCTCACGTATCTACACATACAGGCACACGTACTAGCACAGATACAAGCACAGAAACCAGTGGACTTGTCTCCAGCATACTCTCACATATCTACACATACAGGCACACGTACTACACATATCTACACATACAGGCATACGTACTAGCGCAGATACTTTAGAGAGGTAGTGTATAAGACATACACAAAGTCACATCCAAACACTGGACAGGAAGTTTCAGTTAAGTTCTACTCTGGAGTTATTTAAGTTCCAGTTTAGTTTAGAGTTATCGTTATATTTCAGTTATAATCAGTTCTGTACAGTTAAAGAGTCTACCTCTACGAAGTCTCTGCACTGGCCTGACGCTGTCTGAGGTTCAAGGTCAAACTGCGAGAAGGTCAAGGTTATTCTGCTGTTCTCAGGGACGATGATCCTCCACACACAGTCAAGGTCAGCCTCGTAGAACCCGTCACCATCAGCGTCCAGGCTCTGCAGTGAGCCCGAACTAGCGTTCAGTGTGCCTCCACACGCTACATATACACACACACATACATACATACACACATAATTACACACATACATCAGCGTCCATGCTCTGTAGTGAGCCCGAACTAGTGTTTAGTGTGCCCCCACAGGCTACACATACATACACATATATACATAGACTACACACATGCATACACACATACATACACACATACATACACACATATACCATGTATATCACACATACTACACAAAAATATGCTCAGTGCACTGCCCATTGGCAGGTCCACGGCCTATGACTCATCCACATATTTCTATCCTCCGCCGAAGCTCTGATAAATTGATTGATTGACTGCCTGATAGATTGACTGATTGCTGATTGACTGACTGATTGATTGATTGATTAACTTACCGTACATGGCTCTGTACACAAGGCTGAATCCCTCGTGACTGCGTGACTCATCAGTCACAAAGTTTAGCGTGATCTGATTGGTTGAGCTGGTGAAGGGGGCGGGGACAGTGTTGCCACAGTATCGACCAATCAGCTTGGCTGAGCTGATCAGCGGCCCCTCATAGGCTGACAGAGAGTCGAACCTGCAGCCTGGTCCTGGCTCCACCGTGAACCTCTCAATCCTGCGTCAATCAATCAATCAATCAATCAATCAATCAATCGATCAATCAATCATCAATCAATCAATCATAGGCTGACAGAGAATTGAACCTAAAACCTGGGCCTGGTTCTACCCTGAACTTCCCAATCCTACCTCAATCAATCAATCAATCAATCAGTCAATCAATCAATCCATCAATCAATCAATCCAACAATCAGTCAGCTAGTCAATCAATCAATCAGTCAATCGATCAGTCAATAAATTAATCAATCAGTCAGTCAATCAATCAGTCAATCGATCAGTCAATAAATAAATCAATCAGTCAGTCAATCAATCAGTAAATCAATCAATCGATCAATCAACCAATCAGTTAATCAATCAATCAGTCAATTAATCAGTCAGTCAATTATCAATTAATTAGTTATTAAATTAAACGATCGACCAAGCAACAAATGTGTTGCACAAGTGAGAGAGAGAGAGAGAGAGAGAGAGAGAGAGAGAGAGAGTGAAAGAGAGAAAGAAGGAAGGTCACACAACCTGATCCTGATGACCTTGTCGCTTGTTGTTGTTATCAACCACGTGCAGTTAGAGTTGTGACCATACAGAGCCGGAGAGCCACTGGGAGTTCCGGTTGTAGCTACTGGGCTCTCTATTGTGCCACTAGGCTCCGTGAATACACCGCCACAGTCTGTCAACACAGCGATACACACACATAGAGAGAGAGAGAGAGAGATAGTGAGAGAGGGAGAGAGAGTGAGAGAGAGTGAACTAGAGAGAGAGAGAGAGAGAGAGAGAGAGAGAGAGAGAGAGAGAGCGAGAGACAGATAGAGACACAGAGAGAAGGACATGTAGAGGGACATACAGATATATATACAGAGAGGAGGATATGTAGAGGAACATACAAAGAGAGAAGGAGATTCAAAGAGAAGGACATGTAGTGTGACATACAGTTAGATAGATTGACAGTGAGAGCGAGAGAGCGAGAGATTGACACACAGAGAGAGAAGGACAAGCAGTGCTACACACCATTGAGCGTGTACTCAGCCATCCAGCCCCTGTCTCTGACTGACTCGTCAGTGATGAACCTGACTCTCACGTGACCCAGGGCCCTGAGAGGCTGAGGGGCCGTAGAGCCGCAGAACTTACCTAGGCTCTGCTCCCCCCCAACACTGCTGCCATTCACTGTAAAAACCTCCACGTAGTCGTACTGGCATCTGAATGCGCCTATAACAACAACATCGTCATCATCATCAGATTCATTAAAAAGCTGGCAAAGCTAAGGTTAACGTCAGTTTCCTCACTCGAAAGCGATGTCAGTGACGGGCGAGCCCAGGATTTGAACCCGCATCAACTGATCCGCGGTCGAGTATCCTACCGACTTCGCCACTGGCTCTTATCATCATCATAATATTCATCATCATAGTGGTGCTCGGCAATGCATGCAAAGTTTAGACTTCTTTAGTTTTCTCGCTGCTCCGCACGAGAGAGAGAGAGAGAGAGAGAGAGAGAGAGAGAGAGAAAGAGAGAGAAGATTTATATGTATATATACATGTTCTAAATCAGTCAATTAGTACTTGTTCTAAATAAATAACCAAATCAATCAATATTTTATACATGTTCTAAATAAATAACCAAATCAATAAATCAATCGTTTATACTAGTTCTAAATCAATACAGCAATCATTTATACATGTTCCAAATTAATAAATCAAACAACGAATAAATCAATCAATCAATCAACGAATTAATCAATTAATGAATCAGAGTGTTAGAAGTGATAAATCAATCAATCAGTGTTAGACGTGATAAATCAATCAATCAATGTTAGACGTGATAAATCAATCAATCAATGTTAGACGTGATAAATCCATCAATCAATGTTATTCGTAATAAATCAATCAATCAGTGTTAGACGCAATAAATCAATCAATCAGTATTAGACGTGATAAATCTATCAATCAATGTTAGACGTGATAAATCAATCAATCAGTGTTAGGTGTAATAAGTTAAATCAATCAATCAATGTTAGACGCGATAAATCAATCAGTGAGACACGGGACAGTTCAATTAATCAATGAGTTAAATGAATCAATCGATAACTATGACCAATCATATCATTTAAAAGGAGGGGTTTATTTGTGTTAAATCAATCAAAAAGTAGCCAATCATAGCGCTCGACAAAGCACTATAAAGGATAAACTAACCAACTTTTGTGTAAATGAGATGATTTTAGTAAACTAAAATCATCTCATTTGTAGTGCGCTCTGTAGTGCGCTCTGTAGTGCGCTCTGTAGTGCGCTCTACAGAGCGAAACTAAACTAAAATCATCTCATTTGTAGTGCGCTCTGTAGTGCGCTCTGTAGTGCGCTCTGTAGTGCGCTCTGTAGTGCGCTCTGTAGTGCGCTCTGTAGTGCGCTCTGTAGTGCGCTCTGTAGTGCGCTCTACAGAGCGAAACTAAACTAAAATCATCTCATTTACACAAATCAGTAAAACCAGGAGCAGAAAGACTCTAAGCACATTCTATTGTGCACAGAGTGTACACTGTAGTGCTAAGGGTTTATATGTGCTTATATGTGATGCTTGCTTCTAGGTGTGCCTCTAAGTGCTTCTAAGTGAGCCTCTAAGTGCTTGTATGTGTCAGTGACACATAAAGATGTGACAATACCGTGTGTAGGCAGAGACGTGTTAGGATAGAGATGTTGTAACCACACATAGTCGACCTCTGCAATGTGTAACACACGTCAGGTTATTAGAGATACCGCAGTAAGTGATTCCAATAGAAATATGAATGTTTACTTTTCTCTTAAATATATTTACTTATCCTATAAACAGAGCTTGATATTGTCAGGGACGACAGCAGCACAGTGACTTGCGTTGTTATGGGTGCATCAGCAATGCGCTATGCAATACAATGCGCTATGCAATACACTGCGCTATGCAATACACTGCGCTATGCAATACACTGCGCTATGCAATACACTGCGCTATGCAATACACTGCGCTATGCAATACATTGCGCTATGCAATACACTGCGCTATGCAATACACTGCGCTATGCAATACACTGCGCTATGCAATACACTGCGCTATGCAATACATTGTGCTATGCAATACACTGCGCTATGCAATACATTGTGCTATGCAATACACTGCGCTATGCAATACACTGCGCTATGCAATACGTTTCTCTTCAGCAATTGAGAAGCTTGAGAAGTAAATAATATGAAACATAGAAAAAGTTATTGAACATGCAAACATACAACACATATATCAACAATAACATGCTGTATAAAAAATAAGAGGCGGAGCTTCGTGCAAAGGGCCTAAGCGTTACCATGACAACACGACGCCACACCTACTTGTGGTAATTATATGAGACGAGGGGAGTGGCTTGACTTGCAGAGTTGACAGAAAGTCTGAAATAGCACGAGACATATATACCACACCACCTGTCAATCACCTTCAAACTAAAGACTAACTCCACCCACATTCAGAGCAGCTCCAGTTCTCCATTTTAAATGCTGAAATAAGGCTATGATGATATAGTGGTGTCCTCATAGCTACACATGATAATAAGTGTAGTCGAGAAATTCTATCTGATGATTCAGTGTATTTGTGCTCTTCATGGCCACATTTCAACGTTTTATCAATTCTGAACTCCCCATCCTGACCTACATGCACCGTAATATTAAAATTCTTATTAAAATGCAAAGCGTAGGTTCGATGAGAAACTAAACAGTAGCCAGGTGTAGTTATAACAATAATAAAAAGAGAGCACAATGTGATTCAGTTATTTACCTGAGAACATCCCAATATATTAGAATACGTATAACAGAAAAACAAGATATAATTGTGGACATTAAATAACACTGAACCGTAAATAACAGAGAAACATAAATAACACTGAACCGTAAATAACAGAGAAACATAAATAACAGTGAAACATAAATAACACAGAACCCTAAATAACACTGATAACATAAATAACACAGAACCCTAAATAACACTGTAACATAAATAACAGTAAACCTTAAATAACGGTGAACCATAAGAAAACCATAAACCCTAAATAACAGATTTTTTACGCGAACAAGCTTACACACACAATTTATCAGCAAAGAAGCAATTCTCTATAAACTTATCTAAAAGTAAGACACCTTAAAAAATACGTGTATGAAAATGTTAAAAATGGTTACTAAAACACCCTTATAATAAACCTTTTAAAACTTTAAAAGCCGTCACCAAAACTTTCCACTTTGCTCTTACCTTGGCGCGGATATACGTGAATCGACTAAAATGAGAAAATTACATGTACGAGACGTTCAAGACGTGGATAACATGACCTCAGACACAGGCAGAATTATAAATAATACACAGCCAACAATAGTATTATAAAAACAACTACTCAAAAGCTTTATATTGAAATCCCGGACCTGATAAGTCCTCTATCACTATCAGCTGATTAGGACCTCACACAGCCACTAGTGCAGTAGATATCCTCTCTCATTTAGCCTGTAGAACTAGGGATATATGCTGATGTGATTGAGGACAAGTAGAAATGTTATCAAGAGAGCGATAAGCCATGCATTTACTATAAACATTCGTTGTCTCTCTTGACCAGTGCTCGATGTTGTCATTGACAAGCATTTACTTTAAGCATTCGTTGTCTCTCTTGACCAGTGCTCGATGTTGTCATTGACAAGCATTTACTTTAAACATTCGTTGTCTCTCTCTTGACCAGTGCTCGATGTTTTCATTGACGAGCATTTACTATAAACATTCGTTGTCTCTCTCTTGACCAGTGCTCGATGTTGTCATTGACGAGCATTTACTATAAACAATCATTGTGTCTCTCTTGACCAGTGTTCCATGTTGTCATTGACGACAGTAGCACTCTAATTGTTATTGTTGTTATAACTGCGGCCTGCTGTCAAGTTATATTTGATGATATTAAACAAAGCACACGCTTGCTGTATCTTAACAAATCTACAACCACACGGGTCAGTATGTACGGGATTCAAATCCTGGGCTCTCCAGTCACTGATATCACTGTCTAGACATGAAACTGACGTTAATGTTTACAGCTTTTTTCATTTAATCTCTTACGTTAGCGAGAAAGCTGACAAGAGAAGCAGGAATATACATGTATGACGTGACTACGAGCTAATGGATTAAGAGTAAGAAGCACTACGAGATTAAACTGACGCTAACATCCGTACAAGAAGACCTGTCTACTTATATAAGAATGTATCACTTATATAATTATAACCACCTCAGAAGCCATACTTTTCCCAAGCTATTGGCTATATAAGGTATGGATAAGGCGTAGACCTTGTGAACTTGTTGATCTAAGGAGTGCTCTTATGAAGCAAGAAAGCAGACTTTGAGTATGAATATGTTCCTTGATCCTGCCACTTGGCAGTGCACTGAAGAGAGAAAAGGAAGAATAATAATAATTATATTACTTATATAGTACGACATGGAATGATATGATGTAGCAATTAGAGGATTTGAGACAGTCTATTTGTATTCCGACCCTAGTTAAACTGGGATTCTAGGGAAGATGATGATGATGATGATGATGATGATATAAGAAGACAACAACAAGAGCTCGAGGCAGGGGGTACCTTCGACATGGAAGCGCTGAGGGTTGAAGGAGAGCACGGTGCTCTTGTGAGGACTGCCTATGATGTCGTAGGTACAGTTGAGGTTGTTGTCGTAAAGGGCGGGATAGCCAGGTGACATCAGCACTCCCCGCCCACCTCTGTATGTGGCGCCACAGCCTAGACAATCCAGTTCAAACCAGATACAATCAGCATCAATCAGTTTAACCAAGTGTCAGCAAGTTAAATAGGAATCAATATAATCAGTAGAAACCAATTAAACAACCAACCATCCGACTGATCGACCAACCAACCAATCAATGTGTCAGTAAGTCAGTCAATCAATTAATCAATTACTCTGTGAATAAATCAATCACTCAATCAATCAATCAATCACTCTATGAACAAATCAATCACTCACTCAATCAATCAATCACTCTATGAAAGAATGAATCAATAAATAAATCAATAAACCAATCAATCACTCTATGAATTAATGAATCAATGCATCAATCAATGAATAAATCAATCAATCGCTCAATGAATAAATCAATCAATGAATCAATCAATCGCTCAATCAACCACTCAATAAATAAATCAGTCAATCAATGAATCAATCAATGAACAAATAAATCAATCACTCAATGAATAAGTCACTCAATCAACCAATCAATCAGTCACTAGTAGATACCGGCAGTGAAGTTGAGAGAGAAGCCTAGGCCGCTGCTGCGCCTGTTTGATCTGAACTTGACTCTGATTCTGTTGCTCGTTGTTGAGTTAGAGGGCGGGACTGAACTACCGCACCACCTGCCAATCAATATTAGGCCACCTCCCTCCAGCTGCTCTGATATCTGTCACACACAACCCGGACAGTCATGAATGAATGAATGAACGAATGAATCAATGAATGAATCCATGAATGAACGAATCAATGAATGAATCCATGAATGAACGAATCAATGAATGAATCCATGAATGAACGAATCAATGAATGAATCCATTAATGAACGAATCAATGAATGAATCCATGAATACAGAAATAAATAGAGAATGACCAATTAATAAAAAAGTACTACCAACGAATGAATGAATGACTGACTGAACGCCGAAGTGAAAGAATGAATGATCAAGGACACAGGACGAAAGATATAGAGATCTGAGGTGGTTTTCCGCACCCACCTCCACATAGTCTCTGTTACATCTGTTGTTGTTGGAGGTGATCTGGAAAGGATTGGAGAAGTTCCACAGGATGTGGTAACCATTGGCAACCGCTATGTCCCACACACACTCCGTGCTGTCGTTATAGGCACTGGGGTAGTTTGGTGAGGCGATGGTGCCTTCCTGAGCGTGTATGACACCCCCGCACCCTGCACACACACATACACACATATATACACCTATACACATACATACACACACAAATACTTACATACATACAAACATATACATACAAACACACACATGCATATAAACACATACATATATGTATTATAGTGGAATGAAAGCTTGCTTTCATTCCACTAAGGATATACACACACACGTACACACACACCAGCACACACACACAGACACGCACACACTGACACATACGTGCACGTACACAGACACACACACATACACACATACACGTACACACACTCACACGCACGCACACACACATACAAGCACACACACCTGTGGACTCGTGGTTGTACATGACCTCGAAGCCTCGACCAGGCCGCGCACCAGCAATCACCCTGAAGATGACCCTGACCTCTGAACTCTGTGACCTGATTGACCTCAGACCAGACTGTTGACAGAGGCGCACCACTGAAGGGGAGGTTGAGAGCCCCCCGTTCAGCACCTCCACGTGCCCACTCTCACACGAGCCAGCCCCCCCAAAGTCCAGCCTAGTGAACCTCAGCTACAATACGTCACAATACACAATACACGACAATACATCACAATACATGACAGTAATTCCCAATACACGACAATACATCATAATACATGACAATACATGACAATACATGACGATACACGACAATGCAATACAATACATCACAATACACGACAATAAGTCACAAAACAGGTTAATACACGACAATATATCACAATACATGACAATACGTGACACTACCATGACAATACATGACAATACGTGACACTATCATGACAATACATGATACTAAGTAACACTACCATGACAATACATGACAATACAATATAGTACACGACATTTCATGACAATACCATGACAACACTATTAAATACAAGAAGCTTTGCTATTAACATTAAATACAAATAGCCTGAAAGAACTATTAAATACATTTAGCCTGAAATTACCAATAAAGACACGTAGACTGGAATTACCACTAAATAAACATGGCCTGGAATTACCACTAAATACACATAGCCTGGAATTACCACTAAATACACGCAGCCTGGAATTACCACTAAATACAAGTAGCCTGGAATTACCACTAAATACACGCAGCCTGAAATTACCATTAAATACAAGTAGCCTGGAATTACCACTAAATACACGTAGCATGGAATTACCACTAAATACACGCAGCCTGGAATTATCACTAAAATCACGTAGTCGGGAATTACCAATAAATACACGTAGCCTGGAATTACTACTAAATACACGCAGCCTGGAATTTCCACTAAATGCACGGAGCCTGGAATTACCACTGAATATATGCAGCCTGGAATTAACACTAAATACACGTAGCCGGGAATTACAACTAAATACACGCAGCCTGGAATGACCACTATATACACGTAGCCTGGAATTAACACTAAATAAACATAGCCTGGAATTTCCACTAAATACACGTAGCCTGGAATTACCACTAAATACACGCAGCCTGAAATGACCATTAAATACACGCAGCCTGGAATGACCATTAAATACACGCAGCCTGGAATGACCAGTAAAATTAATACACGTAGCTTGGAATTACCACTAAATACATGCAGCCTGGAATTACCACTAAATACACGCAGCCTGGAATTACCCACTAAATAAAACACGACAAGAGCTCGGAGTCCTAATTACTCACGTAAATCAATCAATTTCGATAATTTACAAGTATCTGAGCAATCCACTGTTACACTGTTACTGATCTAGTGGCTCAGTATCTACGTGATGTCAGCTCAGGATGCGTGTTGTTCTTATACCTAACACTGTCTTATGAATAGACATGGCTTTCTCTCTCTCTATCTCTCTCTCTCTCTCTCTGTCTGTAAAGTATAGGTACAAACCCTTATGTAGACATATTGTCACTGATCTATTGGTTCAGTTGAGTAGAGGCACAAACACTTAGGTAGTCGTGTCTCTTTCTCTATCACTCTCTCTCTCTCTCACTCTCTCACACACACACTCTCTCTCTCTCGCTCTCTATCCCTCACTCTCTCTCTCTATTAATCAGCAGAGGTACAAACTTTGATCTTGTAGCCCTCAGGTGCCTCGAGCTTCCACACACAGTAAGAGCTGATGTTGTAGTTACCCGGGTAGCCTGGACTTCTGATCACCCCAAAGGGGTTCGTTACGACCCCACCACAATCTACATTACAATATCATCTAACAATTGTGGTCCTATCAAAGGGGTTCGTTACGACCCCACCACAATCTACATTACAATATCATCTAACAATTGTGGTCCTATCAAAGGGGTTCGTTACGACCCCACCACAATCTACATTACAATATCATCTAATAGTTGTGGGTCCTGTCATAGGGGTTCTTCACGACCCCACCTCAATCTACATTAGTAGATGTTGTGAATCATTCATCATCATCATCATCATCATCCCTAGAATCGCAGTTTAACTAGGGTCGGGATATAAATATACTGTCTCAAATCCTCTCTGTCCTACACCACACCACCAGTCAATCCCCTATTTGAGACGTTTCCATTGGTTTAAACATTTGTAGCAATTTCTGGAGCCTAGGCGCCTAGCCTAGACAATCTACATTAGAATATAATCTAATATTTGAGAGAATATCATCTAACAGTTGAGAGAATTATCATCTAATAGATGAGAGAATATCATCTAATAGATGAGAGAATTATCATCTAATAGATGAGAGAATATCATCTAACAGTTGAGAGAATTATCATCTAATAGATGAGAGAATATCATCTAATAGAGGAGAGAATATCATCTAATAGATGAGGGAATATCATCTAATAGATGAGAGAATATCATCTAATAGATGAGAGAATATCATCTAATAGATGAGGGAATATAATCTAATAGATGAGGGAATATAATCTAATAGATGAGGGAATATAATCTAATAGATGAGGGAATATAATCTAATAGATGAGGGAATATAATCTAATAGATGAGGGAATATAATCTAGTAGATGAGAGAATATCATCTAATAGATGAGGGGAATAGACAGAAACAAATAAAGCTGAAACCAAGTTTAATGACAGTTTCTAGTCTCCAAAGCATATCAGTGACGAGATGAGCACAGGATTTGAATCCTGCCTCTACCGATCCGCAGTCTAACAACGTCTTAACGGCTCAGTCCTAAAATAACAAGTCCTAGAGCGAGAGAACTACTGTTAGAGGTAGAGAGAGAGAGAGAGAGAGAGAGAGAGAGAGAGAGAGAGAGAGAGAGAGAGAGAGACAGACAGACAGACAGACAGATAGACATACAGACCAGTGAAGTTGTACTGAAGTTGAAAGCCCTGTTTGGAGTAGAGTATGTCAGACACGAAGCGTATCCATAGCGACGGGTAAGGCGAGAGAATGATTTGTCCCAAAACCGGGTCATGTCGACAAAATCGACCAATTAGGTGGCCTGTATGATCCGTTCCTAAAAATAGAATCAATATTCTGATTGACTAATAATGATATAAATCAATGTAGTTAGTATTTACTACTATCCAGTGATTCAGCCCCAGTGATTGAGAGAGTTCTGGACTTGAACCCTGCACCTACTGATCTACAGTAGAACAACTTACCATCAGGCTACCGGTTCATTCGACATAACCGTACAGAGAAAGAATTTTATACAATCTAATGACTCATCATCATCATCATCATCTTCTTCCCTTTAATCCCAGTTTAACTAGGGTCGGGAAACGAATAGACTTTCTCCAGTCCTCTCTGTCCCACAGCATATCATCAGTCAATCCTCTATTAAAATATATTAAATCTAATAACTCAACAACAACAACAACAACTAGAGTACTGCTACTGGCAACATCGAGCACCCTGGTCTACAGAAGTCGTACAGACCTTCTCTGATCTCCACGAAGTCAAAGTTGCACTCCCCGTGGTCCTCGAGGTCAAGATGGATGAACTGGAGCACAATGGAGGAAGCAGAGCCCAGTCTGTTGCTAATGATCCAGACACACTCTTCACTGGCGTTGTAAGAGCTGTTGTACTGAAAGCCTGGGCTCTCAATCAGTCCACTAGGGGCGTCCAGTGTGCCTCCACACTCTACACACAGGCACAAATACAGGCACACGTACAGGTACACGTACAGGCACACGTACAGGCACACATACAGGTACAAATACAGGCACACGTACAGGCAGTGAGACAAGCAGACATACCTGCAGGATGATTGGCGTGGTAGGAGACGTACAAGCAGTGAGACAAGCACACATACCTGCAGGATGATTGGCGTGGTAGGAGACGTACAAGCAGTGAGACAAGCAGACTTACCTGCAGGATGATTGGCGTGGTAAGAGGCGTGGAAGCCCCGCCCAGAGACGGAGCCGTCAGTGATGAACCTGACGGTCATGCTGTTAGAACTCGACTCTATCACACCAGGTGGCGCAGACGTGCCGCAGTACCGACCTATCACTGGTGACATCGCTAGGCGTCCGTTAATTACCTGCCTCAATCAATCAATCAATCAATCAATCAATCAATCAATCAATCAATCAATCAATCAATTAATCAATCAATCAATTAGAACTCGACTCTAGCTCACCAGGTGGCGCAGTCGTGCCGCAGTACTTCCCTATCACAGGAGACATCGTCAGGCGTCCCTTAATTACCTGTCTTAATCAATCAATCAATCAAACAATCAATCAATCATTCAATCAGTCAATCAATCAAGCAAGCAATCAATCAGTTAATCAATTGATAGGTCTATCAATCAATCATTCCATCAATCAATCAATCGATCTATCAATCAATCGATTGATCAATCAATCACTCAATCAATCCATTAATCAATCAATCAATCGGTCTATCAACCAATCAGTCAGTCATTCAATCAATCAATCAATTGATCAATCTATCTCAATCAATCCATTAATCAATCACTGAATTGATTGATGGATAATAAACTAATTAATAAATTAAAAAACCTCAACCAAGCAAGTAAGATTTGCAAAACATTCGTTTATCATGTGTGTGAGCACAGGAACAACAGAGAATACTACAGAGTTCATTCACACAGTATATCAGTAGATAATGAGCAAATAACAAAGCGATTGACTGATCGATCGATTGATTGATAGATTGACTGATTGATCGATTGATTGATCGATTGATTGATTGATTGACTGATTGATTGATAGATTGATTGATTGATTCTTTGATTGATTGATTGATTGATTGACTGATTGATTGATTGACAAATGTATTATTGATGTACTGATCGATTGATTGATTGATAGATTTATTGATTGATAATGTATTGATTGATGTATTAATCGATTGATGGATTGATTGATCGCACCTCCACATAGTCTCTCCTGCACAGAACACCAGTGGGGTCCTCCATGTCGAGATCATTGATGGAGAGGGAGACCTTCCTGCCCTGCTCCACCTCTATCACCCACGTGCATAGCCTCGAGTGCGCGTATTGACCCGGGTAGTTAGGACTAGCTAGCGTACCAGTGGCCGTCGTCAACGTGCCACCACACACTGTGTGCCACAACAACAACAACGTATCACAACAACAACGTACCACCACACACTGCGTACCACAACAACAACAACGTATCAAAACAACAGCAACGTACCACCACACACTGCGTACCAGAGACAACAACAACACCGTACCACCACACAGTGCGTACCAGAGACAACAACAACGTACCACTACACACTGCGTACCAGAGACAACACCAACGTACCACTACACACTGCGTACCAGAGACGACAACACCAACGTTCCACTACACACTGCGTACCAGAGACAACAACAACAACGTACCACCACACACTGCGTAACAGAGACAACAACAACGTACCACTACACACTGCGTACCAGAGACAACACCAACGTACCACTACACACTGCGTACCAGAGACGACAACACCAACGTTCCACCACACACTGCGTACCAGAGACAACAACAACAACGTACCACCACACACTGCGTAACAGAGACAACAACAACGTACCACTACACACTGCATACCAGAGACAACAACAACAACGTACCACTACACACTGCGTACCAACAACAACTACGTACCACCACACATTGTGGTAGTACGTAGTGTGGTGGTACAGAGAAAAGGAAAAATTAGGAAGAAGATAGGAGAGAGGGAGAGAGAGAGAGAGAGAGAGAGAGCTAAGGACAACAATTATAGAACCTTCTACACTTGATTCAAAGTTAAGTTTGAACCCAGGCGCGGTGATATTGTTGTTAGATATGAACGTCACGTGAGCCGTGTTGTCTGAAGTGTTAACAGCGGCCGGTATACTGGTGCCACACACTGTCTGTAGTACTGGTCCTATACAGTTCAGTACAGTACAATACAGTACAGTACAATACAGTACAATACAAAGTGTTAACAGCGGCCGGTATACTGGTGCCACACACTGTCTGTAGTACTGGTCCTATACAGTTCAGTACAGTACAATACAGTACAGTACAATACAGTACAATACAAAGTGTTAACAGCGGCCGGTATACTGGTGCCACACACTGTCTTTAGTACTGGTCCTATACAGTTCAGTACAGTACAATACAGTACAGTGCAATACAGTAAAATACAGTACAATACAGTACAGTACAGTACAGTACAGTACAGAACAATACAGAACAATACAAAGTGTTAACAGCGGCCGGTATACTGGTGCCACACACTGTCTGTAGTACTGGTCCTATACAGTTCAGTACAGTACAATACAGTACAGTACAATACAGTACAATACAGTAAAATACAGTACAATACAGTACAGTACAGTACAGTACAGAACAATACAAAGTGTTAACAGCGGCCGGTACACTGGTGCCACACACTGTCTGTAGTACTGGTCCTACATAGTACAATACAGTACAATACAGTACAGTACAGTACAATACAGTACAGAACAATACAGCACAATACAATACAGTACAATAGAGTATAATACAATACACAACAATACAGTACAATACAAAGTGTTAACAGCAGCTGGTATACTCGTGCCACATACTGTCTGTAGTACTGGTCCTATACAGTACAATACAATACAGTACAGTACAATACAGCACAATACAATACAGTACAATACAGTATAATACAATACATTACAATAAAATACAATAAAAAGTGTAATCAGCGGTATGTATATTCCAACACGTTGAGGATTGCTAGTTGTATTGAGTCTAATATAAAATGACAACTTGATTGATTGACTAATTGATTGATTAACTGATTGTTTGATTGACTGACTGATTTATTGATTAATTAATTGACTGATTGATTGACTATTGACTGATAGATTGACTGATTGATTGACTGACTGATTGATTGACCAATTGATTGATTGATTAACTAATTTATTGATTGACTGATTGATTGATTAATTGATTGATTGACTGATTGATTGACTTATTGATTGACTGATTGATTGACTGACTGATTGATTGACTGATTGACTAATTTATTTACTGATCGATTGACTAATCAATCGATTGATTGATTGACTACCGGTGCTGTTGACGTCCCTGATGATGACGTAGTCTCCGTTGAGGCAGTTGGACGAGAACTGCAGAGCCAGTCTCTCAAAGGTCAAGGTCAGATAGTGACCCGTGTCAGTGCGTATCAACCAATCACACTGCAGAGCGTTGTCATAAGGGTCAGGGTAATTAGGTGACGTGATAGAGCCGTTATAAGCGTTCAGCGTGCCTCCACATCTGTCTATATCGATCAATCAATCAATCAATCAACCAATCAGTCAGTCAATCATTCAATCAATACATCAATCAATAAATCAGTTAATTAGTCAGTCAGTCAGTCAATCAATCAATCAATCAATCAATCAATCAATCAATCAATTAAGAAATCAATCAATCAATCAGTCCATCAATCAATCAATTACTCAATCAATCAGTCAATCAATCCATCAATCCATTAATCAATCAACCAATCCGTCAATCAATCAATCAGTCAATCAATCACTCAATAAATCAGTTAATTAGTCAGTCAGTCAATCAATCAATTAAGAAATCAATCAATCAATCAGTCCATCAATCAATCAATTACTCAATCAATCAGTCAATCAATCCATCAATCCATTAATCAATCAACCAATCAGTCAATCAATCAATCAGTCAATCAATCACTCAATAAATCAGTTAATTAGTCAGTCAGTCAATCAATCAATTAAGAAATCAATCAATCAATCAGTCCATCAATCAATCAATTACTCAATCAATCAGTCAATCAATCCATCAATCCATTAATCAATCAACCAATCAGTCAGTCAATCAATCAGTCAATCAATCACTCAATAAATCAGTTAATTAGTCAGTCAGTCAATCAATCAATCAATCAATTAAGCAATCAGTCAATCACTCAATCAATCAGCCACTCATTCAGTCACTCAATAAATCAGTTAATCAGTCAATCGATCAATCACTCAATGAATAAATCAGTAAAACAAACAATCAATCCATCTTATTAACCAAATTTATTAATCAAGTTATCAATGAGTTAATCAATAACTTACCGAATGATACCCTGATTCTGAAGCCAGGTTTTGGCAGACTCTCATCAGACCTAAACCTCACCCACAGCTGGTTGCTTGAGGTTCTCTGAGAGGAGGGAGTGGCCCTGCCACAGGCTCGAACCAGCACCTCTGAGTTATCACTAGCTCCATCTCTCAGCTCTACATAGTCATACCTACACCTATACATACACACACGTACATCTACACATACACACACGTACATCTACACATATACACGTACATCTACACATACACACATACATATACACATACACACTCGTACATCTACACATACACACACGTACATCTACACATACACACATGTACATCTACACATACACACACATACATCACACATGCATCTACACATACATCTACATATACACACACATACATCTACACACGCACATACATCTACACATACATCTGCACATACATCTACACACACAGCACCTCTGAGCACCAGCATCAAGTCATAAATCACATCATAAACAGATTGACAAGATAGCGAGACACCTAAAAGAGCATCAGTTCAGTGCCGGATAGTTACCCAGTGTCTTCTTCCAGTTCAAATGGCTCTACGAAGTCTATCCTCATCCTCTTATTTGACGGGGCGGTGACGACCCACACGCAGTCGACGTTCAGGGGGTAATTCTGGGGGTGGTTAGGCGAGGTGAGGCTGGTCTCAGGCACCTGGTCGCTCAGGCGCACCGTCCCCCCACACGAGTCCTGCAGGGCCCGGTACTCCAGCCTGAACCCCTGACCTCCTGACCCCGCGACCTCTGACCTGAAGCTCACCGTCACATGATTGCTCGAGGTCGTGAGGGGAGGGGGTGGGGTGGAGCCACACAGCCGAGCCAGGCTGGGTGAGTCCAAGTCCTCTCCGTTAAATAACTGTATCAATCAATCAATTGATCAATTAATGAATCAATCGATCAATCAATCAATCAATCCATCAATCTTTCGACCAACCAATCCATCAATAATTCGATCAATCAAAGGATGATATTAAAGAATCAATTAATCAGTAAATAAATAAATCAGCTACACAACCGACCAATATGAAACTTTACTGGTATATTTGTACATCTGAAAGGTTGACGATTAGCTGGATAGAATATTTAGTCTCTCTCTCTCTCTCTGTCTCTCTCTTTCTCTCCCTCGCTCTCACACACATACACAACGCACACACACACATATACACAACGCGACTGACCTCTACGTATGTGTTGACATTATCGCATTGATTTGATTGGCCGGGTAGAGATAATTGGGTCAGGGTGACCTGAATTCTCTTGCCCTGAGTGACCTCTATGGTCCAGGTACAGTTAGAGCGAGCGGGGTAGGAGTCGGGATGTTCAGGGCTCACCAGCACCCCGCTATCTCCCCTCAATACACCCCCACAACCTGTCAATCAATCAATCAATCTATCAACCGATCAATCAATCGATCAATCATTCAGTCAATCACGCCACCCAGAGCCTTCCAATCAATCAATCAATCAATCAATCAATCAATCAGTCAGTCACACCACCACAACCTACCAATCAATCAATCAATCTATCTATCAATCAATCAATCAATTAATCAATCACACCACCACAACCTGTCAATCAATCAATCAATCTATCACACCCCCACAACCTGCCAATCAATCAATTAGTCAATCAATCACACCCCCGCAACCTACCAATCAATCAATCAATCTATCAATCAATCAATCAATCCATCGATCAATCACACCCCCACAACCAGATAGATACATAGATAGATCGATAGATAGATAGATTGATTGATAGATAGATAACCTTGTTTGTACTGCAGAGAGAAGCCACTCATGTTGACGCTGTTGTCAGATCTGAATCGAATGATGACAAAGTTTGTGCTGGAGATGATGGGTTGTGTGGGAGCCACAAGACCACAGAACTTACCCAGGCTTCTGAACCCTGGTCTATCTAGTGATCCTAACACACGTACAAGCACACATACACATACACACAGACCACAGAACTTATCCAGGCTTGTGAACCCTGGTCTATCTAGTGATCCTAACACACGTACAAGCACACAGACACATACACACAGACCACAGAACTTATCCAGGCTTGTGAACCCTGGTCTATCTAGTGATCCTAACACATGTACAAGCACACATACGCATACACACACACAGACCACAGAACTTACCCAGGCTTGTGAACCCTGGTCTATCTAGTGATCCCAACACACGTACAGGCACACACACAGACCACAGAACTTACCCAGGCTTGTGAACCCTGGTCTATCTAGTGGTCCTACCACACATACAAGCACAACTACACACACATTCAAGCACACATACACACACAGACTACAGAACTTACCCAGGCTTCTGAACCCTGGTCTATCCAGTGATCCTAACACACACACAAGCACACATACACACATACAAGTGCACATATATGTAGACACAAATACAGGTACACATCTGAGGTGATACAAGCACACATACACACAAAGACATACAAGCAGATGCAAGCACATATACAAACAGACAGAGTAAGTGAAATGACTGATAGAGAGAGAGAGAGAGAGAGAGAGAGAGACAAACCCTCGTATATAGCGACATAGTCGTAGACACAGGATCCATGGGACTCTAGAGAGACATTGTTGAACAGGATTGTGATGGATGAGCCTGGATTTGTAATCAGTGACCAGTGACACTCGAGATCAGGTGCGTAACCATTGGGCCAGCCAGGAGATGTTAACTGAGTGTATGTGCCAGAAACTGTCAGGTTACCTCCACATACTACACATATATACACACACTTACACATACATACACACATACATACACACATACATACACACAGCCAGGAGAGGTTAACTGAGAGTATGTGCCAGACACTGTCAGGTTACCTCCACATGCTACACATACACACACATATACATACATACACACATCCATACACACATACATACACACATACATACACACATACATACACACAGACAGGAGAGGTTAACTGAGAGTATGTGCCAGACACTGTCAGGTTACCTCCACATGCTACACATACACACACATATATATACATACACACATACATACACACATACATACACACATACATACACACATACATACACACATACATACACACATACATACACACAGCCAGGAGACGTTAACTGAGAGTATGTGCCAGACACTGTCAGGTTACCTCCACATTCTACACATACATACATGTATACACACATACATACATACATACATATTATATACATACATACATACATATACACACATACATACATATACACATACACACAGACAGGAGAGGTTAACTGAGTGTATGTGCTAGTCACTGTTATGTTACCTCCACATTCTACACATACATACATGTACACATACATATACATACACACATTCATACACATAGACAAGAGATGTTAACAGAGTGTATGTGCTAGCTACTGTCAGGTTACCTCCATATGGTACACATACACACACATACTTACACATACATACATACACATACACACATACATACACACAAACATACACACTCATACACATATACATACACACACACAGCCAGGAGATGTTAACTGAGTGTATGTGCCAGACACTGTCAGGTTACCTCCACATACAACGCATACACACACATACATGCACAAATACATACACACATACATATATACACACATACATATACAGAGCCAGGGGATGTTAACGGAGAGTATGTAGTAGTACATATGTTTATTTTAAAGTCTTCAAACATCGACAAATAATTGTGAAAGCAGACAACTCAACAGTCAAAAGTGTGAATCAACTTATGTAGCATCAAACAGAAACTACATTTTGCTCACCACGGCCATCAGACAGCGTATGTGTATGTGAGTGTATGTGTTAGACAATGGGCACTGTCAGGTTACTTGCACACAGTGTTATTCCAGTCGACGAAAACTAAGACGAAAATATCGTCTGACTTAAAAATAATGAATTCGTCAACTTGAACGAAAACGGAAAAATACGGAATAGCTGGACGATAAAGATAAAATGACCTAAAAAATATTAGACGACGATAACTGAATACAAACGAAAAAATTAAGACTGCAACGATAAAAAACGAATCAATATCGTCCAATTTTCGTCTCTATTTTAGTCAAGGCACATTCAACATTTGCAATGAAAATGATCTTTTGAATAACAACAGGGTAACGCAATCTTGTTCAAGTTCTTAAATAGCCGCGTGTTATAGATTGACATAAAAGTCTTAGCCGCGTGTTTTTTCGCTCTGTGTCTTAGAATGTCTTAATAGCGTAGTATAATGTGTGTTAGAATGTCTTAATAGCGTAGGGGTAACGTCATGAAGTTTTAAATGACAGATCCTGAGGTGAATTGAACCCTCGTGGGTTCGAATCCCAGCCTCGCTGATCTGAGAGTAAAATCTCGGACATTCACTGGACTGATTACACGGAAAATGGAACAAATCATGCCTAACGGTTTAAACATGTGGTGATAAAAAGTGATAGATATCAACACAGTTGATCATTTCATTATAATGCGTGTTTACTTTTTACTTTACTGTGGAGATCTGACTGCCCGTAAGAGAAATAGAAGTGCGTTTGGAGAAACAGGTCTTCTTGAAGCTTAATAAGAAAATGATAGACGATCATGCTAAAATAATGGATACGCATAAGAAATTTTCATTGTGAAATGATTAAGTCAAACTAGCAAACTAAATTGTAATATTATCTGTAGCGAACTTGACTAATTAATCACCTCTCTCTATATTGATTTATTATAATGAAATTACGAATAGAAACATTGAATAATACAGGTGTGATCTTAGAGTTAAAAATGGTTCACCATATGTAAAGACTGAAATAGAATAGAAATAGAATAAAAAAATAAAAACTGAAACGAAAAAATATGCAAAGACTAAAATAGAATAGAAATACAAAAAAATTAGCAATGACTATAATAGAAACTAAAATAGAAAAACATTATGAGACTGGAATAACACTGCCTGCACATACATACATTCATATATACATACATGTATATACATACACACATATACACACAGAAGAATAGAAAACTACCTCCTCTCGTTGTATTGTCCCCGCCTCCTGATGGAGCGGGTGTGGTAGACCACACCCCCTCGCCTTGATTGACAGCCGTCCAGGTGACGAGGAAGCCCCGCCCCGCCACTGAGCTGTCAGAATTAAACGTGACGTGCATCTGATTGGACGAGCTGTAGACAGCGGGGGGCGGAACAGCACCGCAGAACTTACCCAATGAGACTGCATCTGCCGTGCCTCCATCTTTAAACTACACATTAATCAATCAATCAACCAATCAAGCAATCAATCGTTTAATTACAGAATGAAGGAAATTATCGATCTATAAATCAATGATTTTGATAAATCAAATTACAAAATACTCAAGAAATCTGTTCTAGTAGAGTCAAAGGATCATGGATGTAAGTGTATGGCAGACATTGAATGAAATGTAATTACTTTCATAGAAGGTAGAATGGAAGGAAAAAGAGGCAGGGGCAGGCCGAGAATAGATGCGTTAGATGATTTAAAGACCCACTCATATGTGGAAATGAAGAGGAAGGCGGAAGACAGAGAAGAGTGGAGGCGTTATATACCATGGACCTGCCAGTAGGCAGTGCACTAAGAGAGAAGTACTTTCATTTATAATACTCTGCTATGAGAAGAACTGAGGTATAAGTTAAATGGTAAGATGACACTGCGAGGGTTTCCAGCAAGCCACGCCTACCTGCACATAATCGAATGCACAGAGTGGGTGGAGCTCCATATCGAGGTCAACCACAGAGGCGTATATTCTCCTACCCAGCCCGGTGCTGATGGTCCATTCGTAGTGGGCGCTGGGTGGGTAGTTAGATGGGTAGAGGGGGGAGGCTATCTGACCCCCTTGACCGCTCAATGATCCCCCGTACACTACGCACAAGTTCACAAAACCTCATTGATAGCATAAAACTGTGTAAACATTCTGAGAGAGAGAGAGAGAGAGAGGAGGAATATTTTATAGTAAATAGTTTCTATGCTATCATACTAACAGGAGATAGATTATTGAAAGCAATAGCTCCAGTCAGGTAAACGAGCCGTCAGCTGATGTGACTCAAAGCTGTCTAAGAAACGTTTGAGAGATTTAACTGATGAGGAGATATTGTTTACCAAAATGTTACACTAGAAACGTTTTATCAGCTGACAGACTGACTGTCCAATTGATTGACTAATTGATTGATTCAGTCAGATATTGATTGACTGGGTGCTTTATAGATTTATTGATTGACGAATTGATTGATGCAGTCAGATATTGATTGATTGGGTGCTTTATAGATTTATTGACTAATTGATTGATTCAGTCAGATATTGATTGATTGGGTGCTTTATAGATTCTTTGATTGACTGATTGACGTACGGGAATTATACTGGGCCATAAAGCCACGCCCAACGATTCTCTGATTGGTGCTCAGCTTGACCCACAGTCTCTCTCTGACAGTGATGACAGGTGGAAGCTCCGCCCCACAAAACTTTCCCACCAGAGCTCCCCCCTCCCCAGCCTCCCTCACCTCCACATAGTCGTTAGAGCACCGGGAAGATCCCTCCAGGTTAAACATGCTGTCACGTCAATCAATCAATCAATCAATCAGTCAATCAATCAGTCAATCAATCGATCAATCAATCGAACGATCAATTGGTTAGAAATACTGTTATATATAGAAGCATAGCGGGATGGAGATGCATCCTGTGACAAAAAGATATACAAACTAGAGAAGAGAGAAATCTAAGATTTAGAGAGAAAAAGAGAGAGAGAAAGAGATGTAGAGAGATAGAGAGAGAGAGAGGTACCTGAAGGCTAGTTGTATTCTGTTACCGGGAGAGGCAGTGATGGTCCACACACACTCGATGTTATTGTCGTAGCTCTCAGGGTACCTCGGGCTGTTGAACGCTCCGTGCTCCGAGCTGTACTCTCCTCCACAGGCTGTATCAATCAATGAATCAATCAATCAATCAATCAATAGATGTTGTTGTCCTAGCTCTCAGGGTACCTCGGGCTGTTGAACGCTCCGTGCTCTGAGCTGTACTCCCCTCCACAGGCTGTATCAATCAATCAATCAATCAATCGATAAAGCAATCAATCTATCAATCTAACAATTAATCCATCAATCAGTCAATCAATCAGTTAGTAGTGAATCAGTCAGACAGTCAATTGATTGATTGGTTGATTCATTTCTCTGAGCTAGACTTGGAGTAGGTTGCTTGGAAGCCCCTCATTTCTCTCTAACGATCGATTGATTGATTGATTGATTCATTGATCCGAGCTAGACTTGGTGTAGGTTGCTTGGAAGGCCCTCATTTCTCTCAAATGATCGATTGATTGATTGATTCATTGATCTGAGCTAGACTTGGAGTAGGTTGCTTGAAAGCCCCTCATTTCTCTCTAATGATCGATCGATTGATTGATTGATTGACCTGAACTAGACTTGGAGTAGGTTGCCTGGAATCCTCTCATTTCTCTCTAATGATTGATTGATTGATTGATTGATTCATTGATCTGAGCTAGACTTGGTGTAGGTTGCTTGGAAGGCCCTCATTTCTCTCAAATGATCGATTGATTGATTGATTGACCTGAACTAGACTTGGAGTAGGTTGCTTGGAATCCTCTCATTTCTCTCGACGAATCAGTGACGAGCCTGACGACCAATGAGAGCCCGACACTGGTCACAGCAGGGGGAACAGTGGTGCCGCAGTGCCGACCAATCAGAGGAGAGTTCTCATTGTCGCCCTCTCGTATCTCCACGTAATCATACGTACAGTTCTCATTACCACTCGCCTCCAGCTCTATGTGCGTGAGGGTAAGTGTGATGCGATCTCCTACACATAAACAGCACATAAACGTAGTGTCTTACACATAAATACACATACACATAGTGTCTTACACATAAATACACATAAACATAGTGTGTCTTACACATAAATACAGTACCAGGATGCACTGCCTGTAGGACACAGGTACAGTTAGCGTTGGGCTCGTAGCATTGATTGATTGATTGATTGATTGATCGATAGACAGTAACAGGGTAGACTGCCTGTATGACCCAGGTACAGTTAGCGTTGGGCTCATAGCATTGATTGATTGATTGATTTATTGATTGATAGACAGTACCAGGGTGGACTGCCTGTATGACCCAGGTACAGTTAGCGTTGGGCTCGTAGGCTGTGGGCCACCCTGGAGAGCTGAGTGTCCCGTCCACTTCAGCGTTTAGCAGTCCTCCACAACCTAGCAATCAATCAATCAATCAATCAATCAATCAATCAATTAATATACTGATCAATCAATCAATCAATAAATCAATCAATCAATCCATCAATCAATCAATCAATTAATATACTGATCAAGCAATCAATCAATCCATTAATCAGTGAATCAATAAGTCAATCAGCTAGGCTATAAATCAATCATACAATAAATCAAAAAATTAAACAATCAATGAATCAATCAATAGACAATAGATCAATCAGTTATGGTATAAATCAATCAATCAATAAATAATTTTTTTAATAAATAAATAAATCAATCAATCAATAGATCAATCAATAAATCAGTCAGGGTACTAGCCGCTCGTGTAGTTAGCTTTAAATCCTCTCTTGGCGACAGAGCCGTCAGTTCTCATGCGCACGAAGAGCTGATTGGACGGCGCTCTTATTGTCGCAGGGCTGGGTAGAGAACTGCCGCATGACGTAGAGAGCAGCGAAGAGTTGAAGTCTAGAGTGGCGTAGAGCTGATCAATCAATCATTTGATCACTCAATCAATCAATAAATCATCAATATATCAATGAAAAAGTCAATTAGTTAATCAATCAATCAAGCAATCATTGAATCAATAATTAAATCAATCAATAAATCAATCACTGAATTTACCAATAAATCAATCAGTTAATCAATCAATCAATCAACCAATCAATCAATCAAGATAATTGAAATAAAGAAATTGTACCTCGTGACTATAAATTCTGCTCAGAGATAATATCTTCAATGACTAGAGAGAGAGCGAAAGAGAGAGAGGGATAGAGAGAGAGATAGAGAGAGATAGAGAGGGATAGAGAGAGAGTGTGGGAGAGCGAGAGTAGTATCAGCGATATAATGGTATTTACTGAGATAGACAAACAGACAAATAGAGATAGAGAGAGAAATACGGATACAAAGAGAGAGAGAGAGAGAGAGAGAGAGAGAGAGAGAGAGATACAAGTACACACAGCGACATAGTCATATTGGCAGCGCTGATCGCCCTCGACATCGAAGTCAATGAATGAGAAGACAACAGGTCTACCAGGCTCAGTGTTGATCACCCACAGACAGTCGCTGTTAGGCAGATAGTCACTGGGGTAGTTCTGTGACATTATCACCCCACTGCGCGCTGTGTAGTTACCTCCACACCCTTAAATACATCACAATACAATACAATACAATACACTACATGATCCACAGACAGTCGCTGCTAGGCAGGTAGGCACTGGGGTAGTTCTGTGACATTATCACTCCACTGCGCGCTTTGTAGTTACCTTCGCACCCTAAATACATCACAATACATCACAATACATCACAAAACATCACAATACATCAGAATACAATACAATACATCACAATACATAAGTCACAGACAGTCACTGTTAGGTAGGTAGGCACTGGGGTAGTTCTGTGACATTATCACCCCACTGCGCGCTGTGTAGTTACCTCCACACCCTAATAATAGCAATTAATAATAGCAATTAGAGTGCTACAGTCATTAATGACAACATCGAACACTATTGAGACAAAATCAAGACGGCGAGCAAAAAAAGAAGATCCAAAAACAGTGCAAATTCCAAGATCCAGAAATTCAGTCCAAAGTGAAGGGAGTTAAAGAAAAGGTGGTTTAGGCGCAGGTCGCTGCTCATGGATACTGGATGGAAAAGAGAGTTGGAAAAGATAGGTCTTCAACTGCCTATGGAACTGCTCATAGGAAAGCAAAGGCTAATGTGATTCAAATGAAGATTTCCGAAGGTTGGATGGAAGAGAATTCCAGATCTGAGATGCAGCATGCCCTAAATACATCACAATACATCACAATACAATACATCACAATACAATACAATACAATATGACTGATTCATTGACTAATTGACTAGCATTACAGTTAACTCGCAAGAAAGCAGAGTACATGAAAGTCGATTGATTTATTTGGCTTCAATCTGAGGAACATTCAAGAGACCTTAGATGCACAGGCACTGAGGCAAGCACAAGGGGTTTGACGATTGATTGATTGATTGATACCTCCAGGCAGTGTAGAGTAAGTTGCATTGAAGCCACGCCCAGATTTGCCACTGTCAGACCTGAACCTGACGGTCACGTGATTGCCCGAGCTGGTCACAGTCTGGGTCGTGTTCTGAGGCTGTCTGTGGCACAGCTGTGTCAGCCTGGGGGCGGTGACGTCCAGCCCACCGAACACCTGCCAATTAATGCCAATCAACCAATCACAGTTGAGTTAATCCAGTCAATCAACCTGTCACAATTGAGTTAATCCAGGATCCATTCAATAAACCAATCACAATTGAGTTAATCCAGTCAATCAATTAATCACAATTGAGTTAATCCTGTTAATCAACAATCACAATTGAGTTAATCAATCAATCTAGTCAATCAACCAATCACAATTGAGTTAATCCAGTCAATCAACCAATCACAATTGAGTTAATCCAGTCAATCAACCAATCACATTTGAGTTAATCCTGTCAATCAACCAATCACAATTGAGTAAATCCAGTCAGTCAACCAATCACAATTGAGTTAATCTAATCAAACAACCAATCAAAATTGAGTTAATCCAGTCAATCAATTAGTCACAATTGAGTTAATCCTGTCAATAAAACAGAGGCAAAAGAATGATAAAGAACCTCCAGAGCGTCGTATTCACAGTTTTGTTCTGCCTCCAAATCGAAATCGACGATGTCTAGCTGCACTCTCGTGCCGGGCTGGGTGCTGATGGTCCAGAGGCACTCGCGCCTGGCGGGGTAGTGGTTAGGGTAGTCTGGACTGGTGAAAGATCCTGTAGCGCCCACCAGGTGTCCTCCACAACCTGTGTACACAACCGTACAGTGCGTATACAACACACAGTGTGTATACAACACACAGTGTGTACATAATACACAGTGTGTACACAACACACAGTGTGCACATAATACACAGTGTGTACACAACCGTACCGTGTGTATACAACACACAGTGTGTACACAACCGTGCAGTGTGTATACAACACACAGTGTGTACAAAACCTTACAGTGTGTATACAACACACAGTGTGTACACAACCGTACAGTGTGTATACAGAACACAGTGTGTACATAATCCACAGTGTGTATACAACACACAGTGTGTACACAACACACAGTGGGTACACGTCACATACGTGTTGAATGTTGACATGTGCAGAACTTACCATTGATGACGTAGAGAACTTACCATTGATGATGTACTGGAGACGGAAGCCATTGTGGCTGACTGTTCTGTCAGAGACGAATCTGACGAGCAAGTGCTGAGAATTACTGGCGACAGCTGGCGGTAGAGACTGTCCACAATAGCGACCTATCAGAGGTGAACTATCGTCTCTACCATTTCTTAGCTACAACAACAACAACAACAGTCCTATCAGAGGTGAACTACCATCCCTACCATTCCTTAGCTACAACAACAACAACAACAACAACAGTCCAATCAGAGGTGACCTATCGTCTCTACCATTCCATAGCTACAACAAAACAACAACAACAGTCCAATCAGAGGTGAACTATCGTCTCTACCATTCCTTAGCTACAACAACAACAACAGTCCAATTAGAGATGAACTATCGTCCCTACCATTCCTTAGCTACAACAACAACAACAGTTCTATCAGATGTGAACTATCTTCATTACCATTCGTTAGTTATTAAGGAAATGGGTCTTAAACAAGCATATATGTGCTTCCTGACCCAGTGTGCCGTTATATCACTTTCGAGTGATGAAACCGGGGTTAACCTGGGCTGTACAGTCACTTAGGAGAGTAAGACGCGCAACTAAACCAAGTGCGCTAAATCCCGCCTATGATCTATGCTATTTCTAACCTCCACATAGTCGTGCCTGCAGCTGTCGTTGGCGCTGGTGCCCTCGACGTCGAAGTGAGAGAAGGAGGCGTTGACGGTGTTGCCCATCGTGGCCTGGACGACCCAGCGACAGTCCCTGTTGCGTGGGTAGGGACTGGGGAAGTTAGGCGACTCTATGACACCAGAGTGCGCTGTTAGCACGTTGTTACACGCTGTATTAACATACACAGTATAAGAGAGTGCGCCGTTAGCAGGTTGTTACAGGCTGTGTTAACACACACATTATAAGAGAGTGAGCTGTTAGCACGTTGTTACATGCTGTGTGTCAGGAACCTGATTCTACAATTTTTAATCCGAGGTAACATGAGGACCAGACATCAAATGGTCCAGGATTCAAATTCCTAATAAACTGCCTCTAGTAATTATTTTGGAATTTTTATCTGTCCTCGATTTGACTGAATCTAGATATCTTACTTAACGATTGATAACTTCAACGACTGTATTAAATTAAATATTAATTTAATACGAAAAGAAATAAAATAATACACTGATATACAGTAGAACGAAAATTAAACGACTTCAAATAGCACGTGTACGCGAAATTCGAATAACTTAAAATTATACTTTTGTATCTAATTATAGTTCACTTTAAATATCGCCAAAGTAAGCACTTTATATTACATACAATAACTTTTGACATACAGCTTACTGATACGCTCTCTAGCAAAAATTCCTACTCTTTACTTTAGTTTGCTCTCGACTATTCGCCTACTAGGATACCTTCTAATATTATCCCTAGGTTAGAATATTTCGATGTAACTCTCTTCCCTCTTCGATCGTCTACCGATCACTCTCTTCTCAGCGACTGTTCGATGGACTACGAATAGTTCGATTAACCGAACCCTTCGAATTGCTCTCAATTCGTCTACTCTTGAGATTCTTAAAATCTCCTAAATCTCATTTCAACCTAGCACGTTTTACGTCCGTGTTGTCACTCTTCCATCTTGGATCTCCCCCTACTTCCTGCTTAGGCATGCCCTCATTGATCACTTGCCCTAGCAGAGCTACCGCCTAGGATCTCACTTTAATAAAACTCAATACTTTAAGTCTTAACTTTACTTATCCAGTGGTATCATTAAATACTTTACCATAAATACAATTACAAATAAAAATACAAATTAAATATATATCGAATCAACCTTTGACACTGTGTTAACATACACAATGAAGGATCTCAGCGTGTAAGTGTGTATGTATGTATGTGTGTATGTGTTACTGCAGCTATTTTGCACAGTTAAGATTGAAATATATACATGTAAAACTTCTCTCTTTCAAGAACTACTAAGCTGGTAAAATCTCACTACATTGCTAAACCGTAACTGTGCGCTAGACAAATGATAACATACTGGCGTAGTAGGAGGCGTGGAAGCCCCGCCCATGATTTGACAGGTCAGATTTAAACTTTATCCACATCCTATTGGTCAGAGATTCGACATAGTCAGCGGCGGTAGCGTTACCACAGAACTTGTGTAAGAGTGCGCCTAGGCTGCCACCTTCACGTATCTACACACACAAGAGTTACCACAAAACTTATGTAAGAGTGCGCCTAGGCTGCCACCTTCACGTATCTACACAAGAGTTACCAGAGAACTTATGTATGAGTGCCCCTAGGCTGCCACCTTCACGTATCTACACACATAAGAGATACCAGAGAACTTATGTAAGAGTACGCCTAGGCTGCCACCTTCACGTATCTACACAAGAGTTACCAGAGAACTTATGTAAGAGTGCGCCTAGGCTGCCACCTTCACGTATCTACACACACAAGAGTTACCACAAAACTTATGTAACAGTGCGCCTAGGCTGCCACCTTCACGTATCTACACACACAAGAGTTACCACAGAACTTATGTAAGAGTGTGCCTAGGCTGCCACCTTCACGTATCTACACACATACACATACACTTATAAATATACATAAACATGCAGCTACAGTAGTTATATAAGCTAAACAGCTGCAGCAGCTACTACAGTTACAACAGCTACTACAGTTACAACAGCTACTACAGTTACAACAGCTACTACAGTTACAGCAGCTACTACAGTTACAACAGCTACTACAGTTACAGCAGCTACTAAGGTTACAACAGCTACTACAGTTACAGCAGCTACTACAGTTACAGCAGCTACTACAGTTACAGCAGCTACTACAGTTACAGTAACTACTACAGTTACAACAGCTACAGCACCTGCAGCAGCTACAACATCTGCAGCAGCTACAACAGCTACGGCAGCTACAACAGCTACTATAGCTACAACAGATAAAGCAGCTACAACAGCTGAAGCATCTACAACAGATACAACAGCTACAACAGTTACTACAGCTACAGCTACAACAGCTGCAACAGCTACAACAGCAGTAGCAGCTACGAGAGCTGACCTCTACGTAGTCGTAGTTGCAGGTGTCGTGGGCCTCCATGTCGAAGTCGATGAAGTGAAGTCTGATTCTGCTGCCGTTAGACACGTTGATCTGCCACAAGCACTCGACGTTACGATCATAGTGCAGCGGGTAGTTGGGCGATACAAAGCTACCCACGTTAGATGTCAATACCCCTCCACATCCTGTTCAATCAATCAATCAATCAATTAATAGATCGATCAATCAACCGATCATAGTGCAGCGGGTAGTTGGGAGATACAAAGCTACCCACGTTAGATGTCAATACTCCTCCACCTGCTTAATCAATCAATCAATCAATCAATCGATCATAGTGCAGCGGGTAGTTGGGAGAGACAAAGCTACCAACATTAGATGTCAAAACCCCTCCACATCCTGTTCAATCAATCAATCAATCGATCAATCAATCGATCAACCAATCAATAAATCAATCAATCAATCAATCGGTCAATAAATCAATCAATCAATCTGCTCAATTAATCAATCAATCTGCTCATCAATCAATCAATCAATCAGACAATCAATCAATCAGTCAATCAATCAATCAATAAGTCAATCAATCAATCAATACATCAATCAATTAATCCATCAACCAATCAGCCAATAGATCAATCATTCAATCAATCAGCCAATGGATCAATCATTCAATCAATCAGCCAATCGATCGATCAATCATTCAATCAATCAATCAGCCAATCGATCAATCATTCAGTCAATCAGCCAATCCATCGATCAATGAATCAGCCATTCAGCCATTAAATCAAACAACCATTCATAAATATTTGCATGAGTTGGAAGACGCTTCTTCGTGTATCACAGGGTTAGTACTGGCTAAGACCATGAGAGTCTGTCACAACTAGACAACGAGTATTCCTATGTGTGCCACAACATACAAAATAATGCGATTAATTGATTGATTGACTGACAGATTAAACACTTGATTTCTAAACAAGTACGGCAGGAAGGACTGGAAATAAGTGCGTTGCTGGGTGAGAGAACTATGTTTAATTCAATACACTCAAAATATACAGTGACATACACAAACAAGGCCGTTAAAGAGGTCAGAAGTAATCTACATAGTTGACCACCCCTCAGTCATACAAATTGAAAAATAACTAGACAAACGAAATAAACATGCAATACAAGTAAAAGAAAACCGACAGACCTTGCACAGTACCGTCATACATGATGTTGAAGCCCCTGTGAGACGACGATTGGTCTGTTTTCATCTTCAGGTACAACCGGTTACCATGAGAACTGATGATCCGATCAATTGTCTCACCGCAGTACCGACCTATGAGTGGTGACGTGGCGAATCCTCCATTCCTTCAATCAATCAATCAATCAATCAACAAATCAAACTGATCTGTAGTAGTAGTCTATGCTACACTCTATTCAACACTAACATAATCTGTAAGCAACTCTATGTCAATTGCTAACAGTTTAGCAACGGATCGTTAGTACCTTATCTCTAGCTAGGACTGACGGATCGTTTGTACCTTATCTCTAGCTAGGACTGACGGATGGTTTGTACCTTATCTCTAGCTAGGACTAACTGATTGATCGTACCTTAGCTCTACACAGTACTGATCATACCTTATATCTAGATAGTCTTGATTGATTGATCATATCTTATCTCTAGATAGTACTGACAGATTGATCGTACCTTAGCTCTACATAGTACTGATCATACCTTATATCTAGATAGTCTTGATTGATTGATCATATCTTATCTCTAGATAGTACTGACTGATTAATCGTACCTTATCTCTAGATAGTATTAATTAATCGTACCTTATCTCTAGATAGTCATATCTGCATGATGACTGGGGCTCCATGCTGAAGTCAGTGATGTTAAGCAGAACTTGTTTACCAGGCGGCAGCACTATACTCCACTCACACTCTCTGTTGTGCGGGTAGTTCTGTGGATAGTTAGGTGATGTTATCAGTCCAACGCTGTCCCTTATCTCTCCTCCACACACTACAACACGTCCATCACAACATCTAGCACTACAACACGTTCATCACAATATCTAGCACTACACACACTACAACACGTCCATCACAACATCTAGCACTACAACACGTTCATCACAACATCTAGCACTACAACACGTTCATCACAACATCTAGCACTGCAACACGTTCATCACAACATCTAGCACTGCAACACGTTCATCACAACATCCAGCACTGCAACACGTTCATCACAACATCTAGCACTACAACACGTTCATCACAATATTTAGCACTATATACGTCTATAACAACAACAACAACAATTAGAGTGCTACAGTCATCAATGATAACATCGAGCATTATTGAGACAAAATCAAGCCAGCAAGCAAAAAGAAGGTCCAAAAAGTAGCAAATTCCAAAATCCCGAAAATCAGCCCAAAGTAAATCCACACAGACCTGTGGAAGCATTGACATTAGTTCAGGACGATACCATACCTAGCACTCTGATACATACCTGTGGAGGCATTGAGAGCGACGTAGGAGGCGCTGAAGCCCTCCATGGCTATGCTGCTATCAGCTGTGAACCTAACCGTCAACACGTTGTCTGTGGACGTGAGGACTGGGGGAAGACTTGAACCACAGTACCTGAAACAAGAGTCAAACACTCTACCTCTCAGCCATCAATATCACTTCTAAACAACGCATCAATACAGCTTAGTAGTCACACGATATGTGCCATTGGATCAGAGAATATAAGGTAATCCAGTCCGATAGGATTACTGTGGTGGAATTAGTCTATAATTATTAGTCTTATAGAATTAGAGCTCTCCCTCCTGGGTTCTGCCAAATGGCAGGTCCAAGGCATATGCCATGCAGAGAAAACCTCAGACAGAGACAACTGTTTGGAGATCACCCGAGCAATAGACAATCATAAGTAGACGTACTGAATACACAACTGACGGACTGTGTTGTGAATGATTTATTGATTTATGACTGATTAATTGCTTGATTAATTTACTGATTAATTTACTGATTAATTGATTTATAGCTTGATCTATAGTTTATTTGCAGAATGGTCGACTGATTGATTGATTTAGAGCATGATTGACTGACTGACAGACCGACAGACGTACAGACAGACAGACGGACGGACAGACAGACAGACCTGCCCAGTGAGCCGCTGTTGGTGTAGTTGTCGAAGACCTCGACGTAGTCGTACTGACAACTGAAGTGAGATTCTAGAGAGAATGCGCTGAACGAGAGTCTGATGATATACCCAGGAGTGACTGTGATGAACCAGGTGCAGTTCACTCCGTGTGGATAGCTGCTAGGATAGAACGGTGACTGGAATGAGCCTACATCACCTGATAGGCTGCCTCCACATGTGCCTACCAATCAATCAATTAATCAGTCAATCAATCAATCAATCAATCCGTCAATGAGTCAACAAATTTGTCAATTAATTCAACTAATCAACAAATCAATCAGTTCCATCAATCAATTAATCAATCCATTAACCAATCCATCAATCAATCAATCAATCAATCAATCAATCAATCAATCAATTGATCAATCAATCAACGAGTCAACACATTTTTCAGTTAATTCAACTAATCAATAAAACAATTAATGCTAGTACGTGATTTAGTATGTACGACTAAACGTTATATACCATGAACTTGCCAGTAGGCAGTGCACTAAGAGAGAGACTGAACGTTGACGGATACATCTCGATAGCTCTCAGAGTGAAGAAAAGCTTCTTAGAGTTCTTTACTTCAATTAAATTAACTTCAATTAATTCATCATCATCATCATCTTCCCTTAAATTCCAGTTTAACCAGGGTCTGGATACGATTAGAGGATTTCTCCATTCGTTTAAGTTTTGTGGTAATTACTGGAGCCTTCAATTAATTAATTCAATTTACTTTAATGATTACCCGCAGAAGCTCCGCCCTCTGATCCCGCCCCTGCCTCCCTATTGGTTGTCTCATAGGTCAGCCTGAAGCCGTGATTGGCTACTGAGCCATCAGTAGCAAACTTGAGCCAGAGAGAGTTAGCAGGGGATTGTACGGGAGCCGGTACACTTGTACCACAGTACCGTCCTATCAGCGTACCATCTTCTGTCTCACCACTGCGTATCTAAACACACATCAGTGGTACAGCACTGTACACTTGTACCACAGTACCGTCCTATCAACGTACCATCTTCTGTCTCACCACTACGTATCTAAACACAAGCATACAGCAGTGGTACAGCATGGTACACTTGTACCACAGTACCGTTGAACAATCTTCAGCCTCATCATTGCGTACCATATCATCACAATACCATCGTCAGCACATATTGCCATATATTAATTTTTATGCAATATCTTCTAGGAAATGCTCTATATCTATCAACAGAAAGGAAATGCTGTATATCTAGCGTTTAGATAGGAAATGCTCTATATCTAACGTATAGATAGCAAATGCTCTATATCTAACCTCGAGGTAGTCGTGGGAACAGTTTCCATTTCTGGAGGCCTCTATGTCGAAGGTGAGGAAGGTCAAGGTTACGAGGCTGGACTCAGGCTGACGTATGACATAGACACACTCCTTGTCGTGAGGATAGACGTTAGGAAAGTACGGAGAGGTCAACTGACCACTGGGCTGTGTGTACACTCCTCCACACGCTGTGCAGCAACAACAACAACAACTACAACAACAACAACAACTATAGTGTCGTCAATGACGTTAGGAAAGTACGGAGAGGTCAACTGACCACTGGGCTGTGTGTACACGCCTCCACACGCTGAGCAACAACAACAACAACAACAACTACAACAACAAGAACAACAACAATTATAGAGTCGTCAATGACAGCACCAAGTACTGTGGGATCAAAGCCAAGTCCATGAGCATCAAAAGGGTAAAATAAACAAAATCCGCTATACATTGAATCTTTCAGAGATATAGAAGTAAAGAGGTTTACTCGCTGGTCGAAACCACAGTGGATATAAAGAGGATTTCACCGTCCAGAAGCTCAAGAAACGAGGATGAGTCTATGTGTATGTGTGTTTATCTGTGTGTATACGTGAGAGTGTGTGTGTGCGTGAGGGTGTGTGCGTTTATCTGTGTATATACGTGAGAGTGTGTGCGTTTATCTGTGTGTATACACACTGGGGCAAAAAAGTAATCCCCTAGCGAAATCTCAATAATATCAAAACTCAAAATATATTTTACAAAATTTTGGAGCTTCTGCAGGAGGAATTTCTGCATATCGTCTGCAAATTTGATGAAAATCTATTGAGCAGTAAAAAAATTACAGCGTTTCTACGAAAAAAGTGCAAAAATCAATTTTAATAAGGCTTTTTTTAACAAAAGTCTTAATAACTTGGACAAAACTCAAAATAGTTTTATAAAATCTTCGGGGCTTCTAGAGGAGGAATTTCTGCATATATCCTGCAAATTTGATTAAAATATATTCAGAGGTAACAAAAATGCAGCATTTCTTCAGAAAAAATTTTAAAATCAGTTTTATCGAGGCTTATTTCAACAAAAGTACCGGAATTTTTTTCCAAACTTTAGGAATAATTTTAACAGAAGAACGAATTTTAAGCATCTTTTATTGGAGTGGCTAACAAGGTAGTGCAGGCTTATACTCCACCATTTAAGTAAAAGGCCCTATTCAGGGTCGTTATTTTCTTTAAAAAGGAACGACTGTCATATCAAAAAGCCTTGTTAAAATTGATTTTAGCACTTTTCTTGTTGAAATGCTGTAATTTCGTAATTACTGAAAATATTTTAAACAAATTTGCAGGATAAACGCAGAAATTCGTCCCCTAGAAAACCTGTAAATTTCGTAAAGATATTTAGATTTTTTTGAAAGTTATTAAGATTTTGCTAGGGGATTATTTCTTTATGCCCCAGTCTGTACGTGAGAGTGTGTGCGTGAGAGTGTGTGCGTTTATCTGTGTGTATACGTGAGAGTGTGTGTGTGCAGGTATCAAGTACTAGAGATACACAGCTGAACTAGACGATAATTATATAAATGCCACAAACAATATAAACAACAACAACAGAGAGATATCAAGTTAAAATATGCGCCTATGTGTTTACTAGAGAGATAGAGAAAGAGGGCCAGAAAGAGAGAAAGTGAGTTTTAATTGTATTTAGTAATTGATTACATTTGATGACTAGGCACTTGTATGTATTTAGGAATTGATTGCATTTAGTGACTAGGCACTTGTATGTATTTAGGAATTGATTGCATTTAGTGACGAGGCACTTGTATGTATCTTGTAATTGATTGTATTTGATAACGAGGCACTTGTATGTATCTTGTAATTGATTGTATTTGATGACGAGGCACTTGTATGTATTTAGTATTTGATTGTATTTGATGACGAGGCACTTGTATGTATTTAGTAATTGATGGTATTTGATGACGAGGCACTTGTATGTATTTAGTAATTGATGGTATTTGATGAGACACTTGTATGTATTTAGTATTTGATTGTATTTGATGACGAGGCACTTGTATGTATCTTGTAATTGATTGTATTTGATGACGAGGCACTTGTATGTATCTTGTAATTGATGGTATTTGATGACGAGGCACTTGTATGTATTTAGTAATTGATGGTATTTGATGACGAGACACTTGTATGTATTTAGTATTTGATTGTATTTGATGACGAGGCACTTGTTCACCTGATATCCTCGTGCATACAAGTGGCTTCTTTTGTTCCTTTAGTTACACACATGACATACCGCATGTGCTACATGGTTTCCTTTCTTGGTTTCTGTTTTTGTAGTTTTCAGTATTTCCTCCATTCCTTTCCATGGTTATTAGTAATCGTTGCCTTTTTTTGGCGCATCAATTGCTGCCGGCGCGGATTTAAGAATAACCTTGCAACACCCTCGGTATTCCTTTTCTTTCAAAGCTGTCAACACTCGGTCTTCCAAGGTGGTCGTCCACAAAGTACTAACCGGCGCGATGGAGCTTAACTTCGTTCAACTGACGCGCAGCTTAACCGACTGCGCTAATCCCGCCCATTGCAACATTCACCTTGGAGATGAAAGCCCAGTGTCAAATCTACCAGATGCACAGTATGAATACACATACTGTGACTGCGTAGAAAAGCTCTGAGTCACATCCTTCTTAACAGTTAGTGTTGTTACCAAATGAGAAGTGGCTGAAGTCCGTCAGGATTTCACATCGCTTTATATACTCTAGATCTGTGAGGTTCTTTTTAGTCCAATGATCCTTTTATGACGCTACGTGACGTCATATAAAAATCCTAAGTTTATATGTTATCTAACGTATGTTGACCTTAATACCCCTGCTATCTATGTATTCATATTACCTCACATAGACCACAGCTGTTAACTCACATAGACCACAGCTGTTACCTCACACAGACCACAGCTGTTACCTCACACAGACCACAGCTGTTACCTCACACAGACCACAGCTGTTACCTCACATAGACCACAGCTGTTACCTCACACAGACCACAGCTGTTACCTCACATAGACCACAGCTGTTAACTCACATAGACCACAGCTGTTACCTCACATAGACCACAGCTGTTACCTCACATAGACCACAGCTGTTACCTCATACAGACCACAGCTGTTGCCTCACATAGACCACAGCTGTTACCTCACATAGACCACAGCTGTTACCTCACATAGACCACAGCTGTTACCTCATACAGACCACAGCTGTTACCTCACACAGACCACAGCTGTTACCTCACATAGACCACAGCTGCTACCTCACATAGATCTGTTACCTCACATAGATCTGTTACCTCACATAGGCCTGTTAGCTCACATACAATTCACAGTAGAACGGATTAGAGAGTAATATCTCAGACATTTACTAGACTGACGTCACACAGAAACACGTGACGTCATATAGAAACACGTGACATCACAGGAATGTGAGTAACTCTGTAGTGTTGTATCTTCAAATATCTATAGGAGTCTCTACATGTAACGTCCTTTTCTACTGTCAAATATGCGGTCAATAACATTAATAGAAATAACCTCCTACAGTTTCTACGGCAGAGTATGGCCAGAGACCGGTCTTCGAGCCTGCTTTACAGAATCTGTAAGACTTTTATCAATAAATTTCTAAAGTTAATAATATCTTCGCTATTGGTAGCGCCAATTATAATTAACTGGCAGCAAGCTCCGATACAAGATCATGGACACCAGGAGAGGTTGATGAACCCATGGACTATATACATCGTTATTCGACTGAAGTGGTTTTTGAATTAACAAACTATACATAGAAAAATGCATCAAACAAACAAATCATTAACACTAGTAAATTATCAAAAAGTAGCAGTTTCAGTAGTGTGATGGACAAACCATGCCGGGCATCAAACAAAGCAACAACAACCGTATTTGATTGAGAGAGAGACAGAGAAAGAGAGAGAGAGAGAGAGAGAGAGACAGAGAGATACAGAGAGGAGAGATACAAAGAGAGTTACAGAGAGAAGAGAGAGAGGGAGAGAGAGAGACAGAGAAAGAAAGAGAGCGACAGAGAGACACAGAGAACAATAGGAGCAGCCACTGACCGACATTCCACGTGGCTCTGAAGCCGGTGCCTCTGTTGGAGATGTCTGTTTTGAACTTGACCTGCAGTCTGTTGCTATTGGATACGTACACAGGGGGTGTGCTGTTACCACAGTAACGACCAACAAAATCCCCCGTCCCTTCCCCATCTCTCAGCTGTGTCAATCAATCAATCAGTCAATCAATCAATCAACCGATCAATAAATCAATCAATCAATCAGTCAATCAATCAATCAATCAGTGTTTATCTTCGGTCACCAGAGCAGCAGAGAGATTGAAAGGTAACATTGGGTTAGAAACGAGCACTAAAGAGAAAGTTGAGGAAAGTATTCATCTCTAGGATAGACAAGGTCAAGAACTCGTAATAATACCTCTACGAAGTCCCAGAAGCAGTTGCTGTGGCTCTCAATGTCAAGGTTAGTGAAGGTGAAGGTCAGGACCTCACCCTGGGGCACAGTTATGGTCCAGAGACACTGGGTGTTGTGGGGGTAGGGGTTCGGGTAGTTTGGAGAAATGAGGACCCCACTATCTGAGGTGTAGCTTCCTCCACATCCTGTCAGTCAATCAATCAATCAATCAACTAGTGAATCAAGCAGTAAATAAATCCATCAATCAATCAATCAATAGCGAATCAATCAACCAGTTAATCAACCAGTAAGACAATCAATCAATCGGTGTAGATTTAAAGAAAGTATGGCAGTAAAAAATAATTTAGTTTGACTCATTTAACGTGAATTTAGAAAATAATGACTTCAAATTTTAGGCTTTATTGATAGTGCAAATATAAGAGCAATATCTAATAGCAAAAGTAGAAATTAAATAGACAGGTAGGTAGGGATAGAGAAGGAGAGAGAGATAATGTGAGGAGACAAAGAGAAAAAGACAGAGAGCGAAAATGAGAATGAGAGAGACAGAAAGAGAGAGAGATAAAGAGAGAGATAGAGATATAACTAGAGATAGAGACAGACATACAGATAGAGAGAGAGAGAGAGATAAAGAGAGAGATAGAGATATAACTAGAGATAGAGACAGATATAAAGATAGATAGAGAGAGAGAGAGAGAGACAAAGAGAGAGATAGAGATATAACTAGAGATAGAGACAGATATAAAGATAGAGATAGATAGAGATACAGACCTCTGATGGAAGCGTAAGAGATTTGGAAGCCTCTGTCAGTCTGTCCTGAGTCAGTGTGGAAGCGCACATAGGCGACAGGGCCCGTCGTCTGGACGGGTGGCGGGTCACCAGTGCTACATAGCCGCACTAGCTCAGTGTCACTAGCGCTCCTGCCGTCTCTTATCTGTAGAGAACAAATCAATCAATCAATCAATCAATCAGAACATAGGCGACAGGGCCCGTCGTCTGGACGGGTGGCGGGTTACCAGTGCTACATAGCCTTACTAGCTCAGTGTCACTAGCGCTCCTGTAGTCTCTTATCTGCAGCCACCAAATCAATCAATCAATCGATAAATCAATCAATCAACCCATCATTGAACCAACCAACCAATCAATCATTCGGTAAATCAATAAATCAATAACTAAATCATTCAATCAACCAATCAATCAATGAAACAATCAACCGACTGACCAATCAGTCAGTCAGTAAATCAATCAATTAAGCAATCAATCTTTCAGGCGATCAATCAATTAGTCAAGTGATAGACTAGTAAGTTTGTAGGAGGAAGGGGAATCAGGTATGACGTCAGTCGATAGACTGTAGTGACGCCATTGTCCATGTCGAGTATCGAGTCACCAGAACAACAAGAATGCAATGAAACCTTCCAGAGTTGCACGTATCTAGAGAGAAGACCACTGCAGGTATTAACTGGTAGGGAGACGTACCTCTAGGTAGTCATAGCTACAGTTGTCATGATGCTCCATTGCAACGTGGCCTAGGGTGAAGAGGATGGTGTTGCCAGGCTGCACGGCCACTATCCACACACAGTCTCTGTTGTTAGGGTAGTTACTAGGGTAACCAGGACTAGATATCACTCCATGCGCCTCTCCTATCAGTGTGCCTCCACACACTGTATCAATTAATCAATCAATCAGTCAGTAAATAGTAAATCAATCAATCATTCAGTCAATCGAACAATCAGGCAGCCAATAAGTCAGCCACTAAATCAATCAATCAGTCAATCAATCAATCAATCAATCAATCAGTAAATCAAACGGTCAATGAATCATCACGTGATCTATCCTCTAATCTGAAGACAAGAAGTGCTAGATGTCATGCTGGACGCACCTGGAGCGCTGGAAGTCCACTGGAGAGAGAACCCATCGAGACTGACGGAGGAGTCAGACTTGAACCACAGGGTAGCTTTGCTCTGAGTGGTTGTCACGGGTGAAGGTATCGTTATGCCGCAGTATCGACCAATCACGTTAGAGCTGGTGGACTCACCGTCGTGCACCTGTAGATAGTCGAACTGACAGCGCTCATGTTGCTCCAGCTTAAACATGGTGAATGTGATCGTCAGCACCTGAAACACCACCACCACCACCACCATATACACCAGAGCACCACCATACACACCAGAGCACCACCATATACACCAGAGCACCACCATATACACCAGAGCACCATCATATACACCAGAGCACCACCATATAACCTGGTCACCACCATATACACCTGAGCACCACCATATTCACCTGAGCACCACCATAAAACCTGAGCACTACCATATACACCTGAGCACCACCAGGTGCTAGAGCACCACCATATACACCAGAGCACCACCATATACACCAAAGCACCACCATATACACCAGAGCACCACCATATACACCAGAGCACCACCATATACACCAAAGCACCACCATATACACCAGAGCACCACCATATACACCAAAGCACCACCATATACACCAGAGCACCACCATATACACCAGAGCACCACCATATACACCAGAGCACCACCATATACACCAGAGCACCACCATATACACCAGAGCACCACCATATACACCAGAACACCACCATATACACCTGAGCACCACCAGGTCTAGACATAAATATACACCTGAGAAATCATAACCGTGCTCAATCAAACAATGTGGAGAGATTGCACTAACACGAACTAGAAATAATACTAACTGTATTTGTCGTAAGAGGCGACTCAGCAAGAAGTGTGGAAGCAATCTAAGTGCATGAGAGGAGAATGTAACTAGACAAGCTTTCGATGCTGGTCGCAGTGTTGATAGAGTAAGAACCTTATCAAGAGAGGTCGAGATGAACCAGATGCACTCAGCACCATGAGGATACTGCTGAACGCTCTGACCAGGGTAGCTCAGTGTTCCCATCTCTCCCACCAACCTGCCTCCACAAGCTGTTAACAACAATGACAACACATGACAACATACAGCACTCTGTTAAGGGTAGCTAAGTGTTATATAGTGATCACCAGCCAGTGCTGCTATCTGTTGACTTGCGACGTCCCTGACATCACCCATTGGCGCTGAACAGGACGTTATACTTATTAGTCTTGTTATCTTCTAAGTCATTCGTAACACGGTCATGATGTTATCACTCACCTCTCTCCACTAGAACACTTACATTCCACCACTCACCTCACCTCTCCACTAGAACACTTACATTCCACCACTCACCTCACCTCACTTCACTATCTCAAGCACTTACAATCCACCACCCACCTAACGTTACTATCTCAATCACTTACATTCTCTGGGCTGGTCGCAGGTGGGGCCAGTGTACTGGGGGGTACAGGAGCAAGTGAAGCCCTGGGGGGTCTGAGCCAGGGAGCAGCTGCCGCCGTTACGACAAGGGCTCGAGTAGCAAGGGTTCATCCTCACGTTACAGTTTCTTCCAATCCAGCCTGAGTGACAGGTACACAAGTACCCTGTACCCATCATCTATAACAACAACAACAACACGTGTACCCTGTACCCATCACCTACAACAACAACAACACGTGTACCCTGTACCCATCACACAAAATACCAAATTATACAATGTAACAAATAACACGTGAGAACAAATAAGACGAGATAACAAGTAAAACGAAATAACAAATAACACCAGATAACAAATAACCCGAGATAACAAATAACACGAGATAACAGATAACACTGGAACCTGACAGCTGCCATGTTGACCACAGGGGTTGTTGTCACAGCTAAGGGGAGGAGGGGGAGTTGAACCCGAGTAAGAGCAGCCGAGTGGACCCACCCCGCTCCCCACATAGCCCGGGGGACAGTAGCAGCTCCTGCCTATAACACCTGCACCAGCATCAAACACACAATTATAGAATGTCTCAATAGCGCAATGGTTAGAGGTGTAGACAAAGTCATGAAGCTTTAAATGACAGAACCTGAGGTGTATTGAACCCTCGTGGGTTCGAATCCCAGCCGCGCTGATCTGAGAGTAAAATCTCGGACATTCACTGGACTGGCTACACGGAAAATGGTCTAAATTGCTTAACGGTTTAAACATGTGTTATTAAAAGTGATAGATATCAACATAGTTGATCATTTCACTATAATGTGTGTTATATTATTATTACTACAGGCTACAGGTCATGATGAGTGAGATAGAATGATAAATAAATATCAACAGGTAAGTGATAAGAAGATATCAACAGGTAAGTGATAAGAAGATATCAACAGGTAAGTGATAAGAAGACATCAACAGGTAAGTGATAAGAAGATATCAACACGTAAATGATCGAGAGATTAATGATATACTTGGAGATTGAGTGGAGGCGTTATTTACCATGGACCTGCCAGTAGGCAGTGCATTAAGAGAGAGAGAGTGATAGATTATTTAAATACTTGGAGATTCTCTGCAGATAGCCATAGGATGACATCCACCATTGTTCTCTCCGCATACACCCAGATATACACACGATACGCCGTCACCACGGTAACCTAATACAATAAACACAATATACATGCATGTCGTTACCAAGGTAACCTAACATAATAAACACAATATGTGCCGTTACCAAGGTAATCTAATACAATATACACACGATACGCCGTCACCACGGTAACCTAATTCAATATACACAGGATAGGCCGTCACCACGGTAACCTAATACAATATACACTCGCTATATACCGTCACCACGGTAACCTAATTAAATAAACACATTATATGTGTTACCACGGTAATCTAATACAATTTACAAACAGGATATGCCGTCACCACGGTAACTTAATAAAATATACACACGACAGGCAGTTACAAAGTAACCTAACATAATAAACACAATATATGCCGTTACCATGGTAACCTAATGCAATAAACACACCATATGCAGTTACCATGGAGAGAGTTAGATATACTGAGTGAGAGAGACAGAGAGAGAGAGAGAGAGATAGACAGAGAGAGAAACTGAGAGAGAGAGAGAGAGATAGACACAGAGAGAGTCAGAGATAGACTGAGAGAGAGAGATAGACAGAGAGAGAGAGATAGACTGAGAGAGATAGACAGAGAGAAAGTTAGAGATAGACTGAGAGAGATAGACAGAGAGAAAGTTAGAGATAGACTGAGAGAGACAGACAGAGAGAGAGTTAGAGATAGACTGAGAGAGAGAGATAGACAGAGAGAGAGAGAGACAGACAGAGAGAGATAGACAGAGAGAGAGTTGGAGATAGACTGAGAGAGCAGTATTCTAGATAGAAGGAAAGCTCTGGTGGCTGGTTGGTAAGAGATATAACCTGAAGGACAGGGGCCACAGATTCGAGACCCCACTGTGTTGATACAGAGAACTCTGGGCGCCATAGAACAGCCGCCATTGTTTATATGACACTCGTTGATGTCAACACATCTGAACCCGTTACCTGTGTAACCTATAACAACAACAATCCGTTATCTGTGTAACCTACAACAACAACAACACGTTACCTGTGTAACCTAAAACAACAACAACACGTTACCTGTGAAACCTACAAAACAACAACACGTTATCTGTGTAACCTACAACAACAACATGTTACCTGTTACACGACTGATAGATAATTTGATTGATTGACTGATTGATTGATAGATAATATGACTGACTTATACATAATATGATTGACTGATAGATAATTTTATTGACTGATAGATATTAGGATTGATTGACTGATAGCTAATATGATTGACTGATCGATAATTTGATTGATTGATTGATTAATTGATTGATAGAATGTTTGTTTGATAGATGATTAGATAGACTGATATAGACCGGGAGGACAGGGGGCGCAGGTGAAGGACCCCGGGGTGTTGATGCACAGCACTGCCGGGCTGATGGAGCAGGGAGGGGGGCTCGCACTACACTCGTCTATGTCCACACTACACTCAGGCCTGCCCCAACCCTGAGTCCAGCCTGCCTCACAGGAGCAGTTGTACCGTCTCTACAGTACAATACAGTACAGTACAATACAGCACAGTATACCACAGTACAGTACAATACAGTACAATATAGTACAGCACAGTACAGCACAGTACAGTACAATACAGAACAATACAATACAATACAGTACAATACAGTACAATACAGTGCTATACAGTACAATACAATACAATACAGTACAATACAGGCAAATACAGTACAATACAGTACAATACAGTACAATATAGTACAATACATTCGTATAGGCTCTACACTCGTCGACGTTACTACTTTATTTTATATATATATATATATATATATATATATATACATATACAGAGAGAGAGAGAGAGAGAGAGAAAAGGAGAGAGAAAGAGAGATAGATATATATATAGAGAGAAAGAGAGCTAGAGATATTGAGAAAGAGAGAGAGAGATAGAGAGAGATATGTGTAGGTGTGTCTGTACGCCTGTCTACCTGTCCCGGACTGTCTCTAGGCAGGTTATAGCAGGTTCCATGACCACAGAGCTCTGTGTTAGAGGCTTGAGAACAGTCATCGTGTGACTCTGTGCAGTGCACTCCGAACCAGTTAGGTGTACACAAACATCTACACGTACAAACAGGTGTACACAAACATCTACACGTCTATGACAACCTGCTCTGCCACCTGACAACAGTAACCTAGCAACAGTTAGAGTGCTACTGCCGTCCATGACAACACGCTCACGTTTAACATAGTTTCATTTATCAGCAGAGACTGCACAGAGCACGTCAGTGATGTAACAGGTTGATTAATAAATCTACCCTGATCATTGTTTGATCACCAGACTGGCTTTCGTTTAGTACCTCATTTCTCCTCAGCACATTTCTTCTGCAGATTGGTCTGGGTGAATTGATCTGTAGTGATGTGTGCTGTGGGGACGTCCCCGACATCATCCCTGGATGAGGAAACGGTCGTTAAACCTTTATTATTATTAATTATTAGGTTACCTGAAGCTCCCAGGTGTGTTGATGCACGTGGCTCCGTTCCTACATCCTATGTCAGTGCCTGCAAGAGTTCTACATTCATCTACGTCTTCTGTGCACAACCTGCCCTATACACACACAGACACATGTGTACACACACATACATACACATGTACACATACACATATACATGTAGACACACATACACACCCATATACGCATACATAGGGGCCTACACATACACGTACACGTGCATACATACAAAAATAACAACTACACAATCCAATATATCAGATACCCATACAATTGTACATTCTTTCCCATTTTCACAAACACACATTCACACAAACATCAAAAAAGATGTCTACGTTATTGCATATTTCAGTGTTTTCTGAAAATAAACATAGTTTTCTCTCTCTCTATCTCTCTCAACAACACAGACACAAACACACACAAGCGCGCACACATATTTGTATATGTGTCTGTGAGATAGATCATGTATCAAGAGTTACACAAAGCTACACACAGAGATACATCCAGAGCTACAAACAGAGATATATCCAAAAATAACAACAGGCAAATAAAGAGAGAGAGAGAGAGAGAGAGAGAGAGAGAGGCAGAGAGAGAGAGATAAGCAGAGAGAGAGAGAGAGAGAGAGAAAAGGATAGACTAGGAGGTACAAACCGTCCAACCAGAGGTACACTGACAGGAGAACGATCCAAAGAGATCAACACAAGTCGCTCCATTACCACACGGGCTGCTATAACACTCGTTAACCGTTAACAACTGTTAACAATCAACCAATCAATTACCACAGGGGCTGCTATAACAGTCGTTAACCGTTAACAACTGTTAATAATCAATCAGTCAATTACCACAAGGGCTGCTATAACACTCGTTAACCGTTAACAACTGTTAGCAATCAACCAATCAATTACCACATGGGCTGCTATAACAGTCGTTAACCGTTAACAACTGTTAGCAATGAATCAATCAATTACCACATGGGCTGCTATACCACGTACTAACTGCTGTGGGATACTACAACTCGCTAACAAGTATTAACAATCAATGAATAAATAAATCAATCAATATATGAATGAATTATATTGTCAAACAATCAATCAAACAACCAATCATAACATAAGAAAAGAAAAATTTTGGAATTAATTATAAATTACACGTCATAACATATAAATGACAGTGTGTTAGAAATAGAGATAGTGACAGTATATATATATATATATATATATATATATATATATATATACTATATACTATGGAGAGGAGAGAGAGAGAGAAGAAAGGAGAGAGACAAAGGTAGAGAGAGTGAGACAGAAGGTAGATTATACTGACATTATTCAGATTTGTTACTTGTCGAGTTTAGTGTCTCCATCTGAAGTACAACACAAGTACTACAATAATTCCTAACAACACAACACAAGTACTACAATAATTCCTAACAACACAACACAAGTACTACAATAATTCCTAACAACACAACACAAGTACTACAATAATTCCTAACAACACAACACAAGTACTACAATAATTCCTAACAACACAACACAAGTACTACAATAATTCCTAACAACACAACACAAGTACTACAATAATTCCTAACAACATAATACAAGTAATAGCAGCAGTTTGAAATTCAGCATAATATGGTAGAGTACTGCAATACTTAATAGAGAGTAGAATGTAGAATCTTTAGCAGAGTAGAATTGGATGAGGAGGAAAATAGAGAGGAAGACAGGGACATACAGGAACAGACAAAATGACCTCTTTCAGGTGTTGATCTATTGATCCTTTAATCATTGACCGGTTGTTTTGTTGCCTGATTGACTGCTTGATTGATTGATTAAAAGAAAAAGGAAATGAAGACTCAAAGTGTCGTAGCATTAGAGTAATTACTTTAACAGATTATTTGCATTGATTGGATAGAGTAAAACTGAGGCACCGAGAAAGACTGAGAAAAAATGTACAGAGAGAGAGAGAGAGAGAGAGAGAGAGAGAGAGAGAGAGAGAGAGAGAGAGAGGCAGACCGACAGAAGCACAGAGAGAGAGAGAGAGACAGACAGGCAGATAGACAGACAGAAGCACAGAGAGAGAGAGAGAGAGAAAGAGAGAGAGAGACCTGTTGACTGACAGCTCTAAGGTTGGTGTTGTTGATAACTTGCTCCATCAGTAGCACCTGAAACAACAGAGAAACACACTTAAATCAATCAATCAATCCATCGTTCGATTAATGAATGAATGAATGAATGAAACCATTAATCGAACGATGGATTGATCAATCAATCCATCGTTCGATCAATAAATCAATTAATCAATCGATAAAGCAATCAATCCATAGTTCGATCAATGGATCAATCAATGAATCAATGAATCAATCAATCAATCAATCGATCAGTCAAATGATCGTATCAATCACTCAATCAAGCAATGTTCGTATCTGAGTCATTTTGACGTCGCGGCACTACGAGAGACCTGCTGTCATGTCACAGGCATCATCAGCGCCGCTCAACCCCAAATAGTTTATCTCTCTCTCTCTCTCTCTCTCTCTCTCTCTCTCTAGACAAGCCTAGAGACTTGTCTAGAGAGAGAGAGAGAGAGAGGAGAGAGAGAGAGAGAGGGACTGAGCGAGAGAGCGAGAGAGAGATAGAGATAGAGAAAAAGTGAGAGAGATAGCGAGATATATATATATATAGAGAGAGAGAGGGAGAGATAGAGGTAGCGAGAGAGAAAGAGAGAGAGAGAGAGAGAGTTACTCTGTTAGTGAGGTCAGTAATCCTGTTATTGATGTCTCTCAGTTGATTTCTGTTCCTGTTCTCAGACCTGTCCTCCAACCTCTCCAGTCTCGCCTCCAATCCCTGCATCAATCAATCAATCAATTAACTAATCAATCAATCAATAAATTAACCAATCAATCCAAAATGCTCAATCAATCAGTCAATGCGTCAACACGTTAGTCAATCAATCTAAGGTAATCAATCAATCAGTCAGTAATCAATCAATAAATACATTAATCAATCAAGTTAAGGTATTCACTCAATCAATCAATCAATAAATCAATCAGTCTAAGACGATACATAGTGAGAGAGACATAGAGAGAGAGAGACACTCAGAGACACATACAGAGAGAGAGAGAGAGAGAGAAAGAGAGAGAGAGAGAGAGAGAGAGGCATACAGAGACAGAGAGAGACCTACAGAGACACATATGTAGAGAGAGAGACATACAGAGAGTGGGTATGACTTGAGCTGTTGTACGTCCATCAGTAAAGCTTTAACCTGTTCAACAAAATATTACATCCAATCATTAATTCACTTAATGAGCAATCAATCAATCAGTCTACTAATAAATCAATCTATCAATCAATCTACTAATCAGTCAATAAATCAATCAAAAATAAATAAATAAATCAGTTAATCTATCAATTAGGCAATCAATCAATCAGTCAATCCATCATCAATAAATTTATTAATCAAAAGATTGGAGAATGAGCTAGCTACGGGTAACGACTAGACAAAAAGCGATAGAGAGAGAAAGAGCGATTAACAAACAGATAGACAGATAAACAGACAGAGAGAGAGACAGAGAGAGAGAGAGACAAACAGACACTGTAGGTCTGCACATACGCCTGGTTATGCTCGGTTGCTTCAAATGTGCGATGTGGTAACAATTCTCTTCAAAATAAACATTGTGACAAATTCCACTTAAACCATCTTACACCCCCCCCCCACTTATGCTACCAAACCCTCTCTTCCTACCTACCTCTCAGTGAGCATGAGATACATGAATGCGTACTAAAAAATTATCATTTCGTTCACGGTGACATTTAGAACCTTCATGCTGTATTTCTTCTAATGCACTGTTTTTGGACCTTCTTATGCACCGTTTTTGGACCTTCTTTTTGAAAACAATGGCGACTGTTCCATGGCGCCCAGAGTTCTCTGTATGGACACAGTGGGGTCACGAATCTGTGGCCCCTGCCCTCAAGGTTACCTCTCTTACCTGTCTGCCACTAGAGAAGAGAGAGAGAGACAGGCGCACACACTGAACACATCCTGTCTGTATGTAGATATTGCAGCCGTTCAATGAGTGCGAGAGAGAATTAAATTAACTTCTAAAAAATTTAAATTTGTAAAAATCTAACGAAAATCGCAGAGTTTAATTTTAAAACCGTAACTGGTTAATCGACAGAATTAATTGCATTAACTGCAAATAGAGAGAGAAAGAGAGCGAGAGAGAGACAATTAGAGAGAGGGAGAATTAGAATGCCATTAGAAGCGATTGTAAAGATTTAGCGTCAGTTTCGGCACACAAGAAAGACATCAGGCTCATTCCAATAGAAGACACATAGCTATTCCACATTAGATTGACACAGGATTTGCTATTTAAATGTGTTTTTAATTTTTTTTAATTTTAATGTGTTGCTGTACATATCTCTGTCTCTGCTTGTATTATATATATATATATATATATATATACATATATATATATATATATATATATATATATATATACTGTATATATATAGGACTACATGATCACTAGGCATGTGGGCTGTGGTTTAAAAAAATTCTAAATAAATAAATTTAACGGGAGAGGAATGGCATTAATTATTAATTGATTGATTAAACACACGTTCAACTCATAACAATGATTGATTTAGCACTCCTTTAACTCATTACAAATCATTGATTGAACACTCGTTTAACTCATTGCAAATGATTGATTTAACACTCATTTAACTCATTGCAATTGATTGATTTAACACTCATTTAACTCATTGCAATTGATTGATTTAACACTCATTTAACTCATTGCAATTGATTGATTTAACACTCAATTGATTGTTTAACTCACTACAATTGATTGATTTAACACTCATTTAACTCATTGCAATTGATTGATTTAACACTCGTTTAACTCATTGCAAATGATTGATTTAACACTCATTTAACTCATTGCAAATGATTGATTGAACACTCGTTTACTCACTCAATTGATTGATTTAACACTCGTTTAACTCATTGCAAATGATTGATTAACACTCATTTAACTCATTGCAATTGATTGATTTAACACTCGTTTAACTCATTGCAAATGATTGATTTAACACTCATTTAACTCATTGCAAAATGATTGATTGAACACTCCTTTAACTCATTGCAAATGATTGATTGAACACTCGTTTAACTCACTACAATTGATTGATTTAACACTCATTTAACTCATTGCAATTGATTGATTTAACACTCGTTTAACTCACTACAATTGATTGATTTAACACTCATTTGACTCATTGCAATTGATTGATTTAACACTCATTTAACTCATTGCAAAATGATTGATTGAACACTCGTTTAACTCATTGCAAATGATTGATTGAACACTCGTTTAACTCACTACAATTGATTGACTTAACACTCATTTAACTCAATGCAATTGATTGATTTAACACTCGTTTAACTCATTGCAAATGATTGATTTAACACTCATTTAACTCATTGCAAAATGATTGATTGAACACTCGTTTAACTCATTGCAAATGATTGATTGAACACTCGTTTAACTCACTACAATTGATTGATTTAACACTCATGTAACTCATTGCAATTGATTGATTTAACACTCATTTAACTCATTGCAAATGATTGATTGAACACTCGTTTAACTCACTACAATTGATTGATTTAACACTCATTTAACTCATTGCAATTTATTGATTTAACACTCATTTAACTCATTGCAATTGATTGATTTAACACTCGTTTAACTCATTGCAAAATGATTGATTGAACACTCGTTTAACTCATTGCAATTGATTGATTGAACACTCGTTTAACTCACTACAATTGATTGATTTAACACTCATTTAACTCATTGCAATTGATTGATTTAACACTCGTTTAACTCACTACAATTGATTGATTTAACACTCATTTAACTCATTGCAATTGATTGATTTAACACTCATTTTACTCATTGCAAAATGATTGATTGAACACTCGTTTAACTCACTACAATTGATTGATTTAACACTCATTTAACTCATTGCAATTGATTGATTTGACACTCGTTTAACTCATTGCAAATGATTGATTTAACACTCATTTAACTCATTGCAATTGATTGATTTAACACTCGTTTAACTCATTGCAAATGATTGATTGAACACTCGTTTAACTCACTACAAAATGATTGATTGATTTGATTGATTGAACACTCATTTAACTCACTGCAATTGATTGATTTAACACTCATTTAACTCATTGCAATTGATTGATTTAACACTCATTTGACTCATTGCAATTGATTGATTTAACACTCATTTAACTCATTGCAAAATGATTGATTGAACTCACTCAATTGATTTAACACTCAACTCACAATTGATTGATTTAACACTCATTTAACTCATTGCAATTGATTGATTTAACACTCGTTTAACTCATTGCAAATTGATTGATTTAACACTCATTTAACTCAATTGATTGCTAAATTGATTGATTTAACACTCATTTAACTCATTGCAATTGATTGATTTAACACTCATTTAACTCATTGCAATTGATTGATTTAACACTCGTTTAACTCATTGCAAATGATTGATTTAACACTCATTTAACTCATTGCAAATGATTGATTGAACACTCGTTTAACTCACTACAATTGATTGATTTAACTCACTACAATTGATTGATTTAACACTCATTTAACTCATTGCAATTGATTGATTTAACACTCATTTAACTCATTGCATTGCAATTGATTGATTTAACTCACTCATTTAACTCATTGATTTAACACTCATTTAAAAATGATTGATTTTGAACACTCGTTTAACTCACTACAATTGATTGATTTAACACTTGATTGATTTACTACATTGCATTTAACTCATTGCAATTGATTGATTGATTTTAACACTCATTGCAAATGATTGATTTAACACTCATTTAACTCATTGCTCATTTAACTCTCAATTGATTTAACACTCATTTAACTCATTGCAATTGATTGATTTAACACTCATTTAACTCATTGCAAAATGATTGATTGAACACTCGTTTAACTCACTACAATTGATTGATTTAACACTCATTTAACTCATTGCAATTGATTGATTTAACACTCGTTTAACTCATTGCAAATTGATTGATTGAACACTCGTTTAACTCATTGCAAATGATTGATTTAACACTCATTTAACTCATTGCAATTGACAATTGATTGATTTAACACTCATTTAACTCATTGCAATTGATTGATTTAACACTCATTTAACTCATTGCAATTGATTGATTTAACACTCGTTTAACTCATTGCAAATGATTGATTTAACACTCATTTAACTCATTGCAAATGATTGATTTAACACTCATTTAACTCATTGCAATTGATTGATTTAACACTCATTTAACTCATTGCAAATGATTGATTTAACACTCGTTTAACTCATAACAAAGATTTAGAAATGCAATCATCTTCATAATTCAAACAGTAGAGACTAAAGGCATGGTCAGACAGATATCTAAAGCTTCCTGGGCTCAGAGAGATTTACATAAACAACGGCTGAACTTTGGTCAGGCTCTGTTCAGTCTGAAGTGATTGAAGTTTGACCGCCACATGTAAACGACGTAATGTAAAGAGAAGCCCGACTGAATACAATGGCTGATATCATATGATATACACAGCGCTCTATTAGATAGCATCGCCTACATTAGTAATGCTGCAATTAAATATTCTAGCAGGTTTTTACACACCTCATAGTGATGTGTACAGGTTTGTGCATACCTCATAATGATGTGTACATGTTTGTGCACATCTCATAGTGATGTGTACAGGATTGTGCACACCTCATAGTGATGTGTACAGGATTGTGCACACATCATAGTGATGAGTACAGGTTTGTACACATCTCATAATGATATGTACAGGATTGTGCATATCTCATGGTGATGTGTACAGGTTTGTACACACCTCATAGTGATGTGTACAGGTTTGTGCACATCTCATAGTGATGCGTACAGGTTTGTGCACATCTCATAGTGATGTGTACAGGATTGTGCACACCTCATAGTGATGTGTACAGGATTGTGCACACATCATAGTGATGAGTACAGGTTTGTGCACATCTCATAGTGATGTGTACAAGGTTTGTACATATCTCATAATCATGATGGGATGACGTACCTGATATCATCCATGTATGAAGAAACGGAGGGACGTTAAACCTTTATTATTATTATTGTGATTCACAGGTTTGTACACAATCATCTGAACCATGGCACTGCTTTCTTCTTAATCCGTCGAGAATATATTTATAAACAACATGAACCCGTACTGTAACACGACGCACAAATTTACTCTCGCCTCAAACCTATGAATTCACTGTTCAATGCACAGCAATGCTGACAGGCTAAAACGGGTCTTAATGTCTGTTACATATCTCGAAACTGATATCAGAGACGGGAAAGCTCAGTATTTGAGCCTAGCACGTACAGCTTCGCTGTCGGGTATCTTACCGACATCGCCACTGACTCTGCCAGACGTCAAAAAAATATTGTTACAAAACCGGCTGACGAAATAGATCTGTAGAAATGAAAGCGGTTGAGGAACTTACGTTTGTGAAGTCACCGACTTCAACAAAACTCTGTCATCGCTAACAGCTCAGCAGTTACAGGAATTAACATTGTGCGACATTGACAAGAATCAAAATGCACGTTTATCATTTTATCAATACTTTTCAAAACTTTACCAGCGCGAGGTGAAAACTAAATATCGCTCAAATAGCTTCTGCCATTTAAAGAACCCTTTCTATTACAATTTACTCTACATGTCAATCAATCCATCGATACGAATATAACGTCCGGTTTCTGTCCGTAGAGCAATGTCAGGGACGTCTCTTGTAGACTCTACCCAAACAGGCGCCAAACATCACACGATGACGCCTAAGTATACAGAGAACACAAGGGAAAGAAGCCCCACCCTCAAGTATCCATAAATATATATATATATATATATATATATATATATATATATATATATATATATATATATATATATATACACACATGTATATATACATTAACATCTCCCAATGATCTACAGATCTCCAGCAGTAAATAGATCCTCCACATTCAGCCACGCCCCCCAGTATCTCAGGTTACTTATTAACAAGTCGATTAGACGTGGCTAAGCGATTTGTCTCGTTACTCGTTGTGAAACAATTCAACAGAACAATAAGAAGCAATAGCAAGTAGTGAATAAGCGCAAAACAGTTAAATAACCATGACCAACAGATTCACCGTCCCTTAAGTCCAAAGTAAAAAAAGTAAATAAACATTATAGTGAAATGAACAACTGTGTTGATATCTTTCACTTTTTAATACCACATGTTAAATCCTTCAGGCAATTTAGACCAATTTCCGTATAACCAGTCCAGTCCGAGATTTTACTCTCAGATCAGCGCGGCTGGGATTCGAGTCAAAACTATATAAAGTAACCGTTTTCTCAAGGAGTCTTAAGAGGGGCTCAAAATAGAGAGAGAGACTACACCGAGAGAGACACAGAGAAAGAGAGACAGAGTTAGAGAGAGTGAGAAAGACACACAGAGAGATAGAGTTACTAACGTTGAAGACGGTTCTGCTCAGGTCCTCATCGTTTATTAGTATGGCTCCAGCGCCTGATGATCGGAACGTTATGTTGTGATTCTGAGCTGTCTGAAATATCAAGCTTCCTCCCTCGCTCACTATCCGCGGTCTATGTCAATCAATTAATCAATCAATCATCAATCGATCAATCAATCAATCAATTAATCGATCAATCAATCACTCAATCGATCAATCAATCACTCAATCGATCAATCAATCAGTCAGTATGTGAGTCCATCAATCAATCAGTCAATAATCAATCAATCAGTCAACCAATCAATCAATCAATTAGTCAGTCTGTGAGTCAATCAATCAATCAATCAATTAGTCAGTCAATCCGTCAATCAATCTGGCAACCACTCCATCAGTAAACCAATCAATTAAGCAACCATTGATCATGATTTAAAGCAATGAATGATTGAATCAATTAACGGAACTATCGATTAACCAATAAATCAATAATCAAGCTCTTCGAAAAATTCTAGAATGATCGTTACAGAGTCAATGTAATGATCGTGACTGAGTCAATGGAATGATCGTGACTGAGTCAATGGAATGATCGTGACTGAGTCAATGTAATGATCGTGACTGAGTCAATGTAATGATCGTGACTGAGTCAATGTAATGATCGTGGCTGAGTCAATGTAATGATCGTGACTGAGTCAATGGAATGATTGTGAGTGAGTCACTGGAATGATCACGAGTCAATAGAATGATCGTGACTGAGTCAATACAATGATCGCGACTGAGTCAATATCAAGCTATGACTGAGTCAATAGAATGATCGTGACTGAGTCAATAGAATGATCGTGACTGAGTCAATAGAAAGATGGTGACTGAGTCAATAGAATGATCGTGACTGAGTCAATAGAATGATCGTAGAGATTGGCGGAGATCTACTTACTGTTGCTCACTAATGTCTCTCTTGGTTCTCGTGTTTTGCTCTGAGAGAGAGAGAGAGGAGAAGAGGATCAGAGCACCGCACAAGAGCCGTAGCTCCATGATCAGCTCCAGATGTATAGCTATACACTCTGCAGCATCAACTGATTCAACTCTATAAAACTATATAATACTTCAGGTATATACTATAATGACTTGTAGTAAACCTGCTTCAATCAATCAATCAATATAATCAATCAATCAGCAATTATGATCAGCTCCAGATGTATAGCTACAGACTCTGGAGCATCAACTGATTCAACTCTATTTAACTTAATAACTATAACTACAGGTAGATACTATGATGAAGTGTAGTAAACCTGCTTCAATCAATCAATCAGCAATTACGCACTCGATCAATCAGCCAATAAATCAAGATCTGTCTCCACTCAACAACTGAGGCATCTCGAGTCAAATAGTAGTCAACTCTTAGCGTCTAGATTTGTTAACAGTTTCTGATATATTGATTGATTGGTAACGAAAAGTAGGCTCAATGTTTCTTAATGGACGACTCAACTATAATTATCAACTATAATTATTTCATACATAAGTGCACCCCTCTATAATATCCGTTCAATACTACGTTAATCAATCAATCAATCACCCAACCATCTAATCAATCAATAAATCACTCTATCTCAAAATGAAACAAATATCCTATCAGTCCGCATACTACCAATCAATCAATTAATCAATAAAATAATTAATCTATTTTTTTGCGCAGTGTTTGCTTCTATAGCCAGACTACTTATCATACACGTCTAATTTCCAACTTGAGCTTAAGATCAAACGAATTAGAAGCAAAGGGGAACTATCCGCGAGACTATAAGCAAACCTGCATAAACGCTAAGATATTATTATCTAGTCACCTAGCTTAGGTTGTGTGCAGTGTCTGTAGATGCATCAAGTAGCGCCTAGCATCGACTGTGCCATACTCTCATTATACACAGGCTTCCTGGCTATGCGACATCTCTCTCTCTCTCTCTCTCTCTCTCTCTCTCTCTCTCTCTTGAACTCTGACCTCTCTGTGTGTATAACAAATGCCTGGTTTGCCTCATCCGCAACTTATCAAAACTTCTATCTCCTCAAAACAAGTCTCTCTCTCTCTCTATCTCTCTTTCTCCCTCATACACACACACACACACACACACACACACACACACACACACACACACACACACACACACACACACACACACACACTTTGGACCCTGACACCCACATCTAATCACAAAGAGGCGTAGCTGCTTGGCAATACAGAGTTTAGACTGGCGGAAATGAATCTTAAATGTTCACTTGAATTTGCGATTTATTGAGAGGAATTCTTCAGCTTCTAAAGACATAATAAATAGTATGACAAAATATAGACATATTTATTTGCACTCTAGCCGTGATGTGATCATTATAAGTAGATCTTGAATTGGCTGTTTAATCACAAAATGTTAAACCTCATTTTTTAACCAAAAAGCCCGAAAATATGGTGTTTAGATAAGCTACAGAAAGTAATCAATCTGAAAACGTTGCATCTGACATTGACAGCGAGACAAAAAACATCTGAAATTCTGAATTGAATCTCTAACATTGATAGATAATTTGTCATTAACATTTGATGTAAATGCTAAGCAAATTAAAGTCAGTATCACAACAAATGCTACTTGAAAAATGAGCTTGGAACAAGTAAGGAGTTTCAAATATTTGGTCACACCGTAACAGACTATCTCGGTCCTGACTTTCGACAATTATACAATTTAAACTTTAATTTCAAATTTAATTTAAATTTAAATTCAAATTTAAATAATCTAACTTTAGACATTTGTCTTAACCTTAGACAGTTAGACTAACAAAAAGTCTCTTTATTATATAAACTGAGAGACTGGAATTGAATTAATGTTCAGGGATAGGCCTAATTTCAGTGATAATTGGATAATTGACGGCGGGATTAGCGCACTTGGTTTAGTTGCGAGTCAATAATCGAAGTTAAGCTGCATCGACCTCGGTTAGTACTTTGTGGGTGACCACCTTGGAAGACCGAGTGTTGGTAAAAGCTTAGGAAGGAATAAATCCCAGGGTGATGGAAGGTTATTCTTAAATCCGCGCCGGCTGCAATTGATGCGCCATCAAAAGGCAACGATTACTAATAACCATGGAGAGGAAGGAGGAAATGGGTCTTAAACAAGCATCTCTGCTTCCTGACCCAGTGTGCCGTTATGTTATATGTCTATGTTATATTCTAAATACTAAGTAATAGGCCTACATATAAAATTGACGACTGTAGCACTCTAATTGTTTTTATTATTATTATTAAATAGCTCAGTGTGAATTTCAAATTTCAAATTAAAATTTGAAAAAGTTTCATAGGACAATATATAACTACATTCCAAGACTATAAACACCAATCAATTTTAATACTATATAAATGCAGCATGTTTCCATTCTGTTTAGACAAAATTAGGCCAAATCCTGATCATTCACCCTGGGTTTAGTTCGTTTGGAAATATTACACACGACATATCAATCATGCCCCTCAGTATCTGGTATTTGAAATTGTATGACATTAAGTATACAGAGAATCAGATTTTAATTGGAAATTGAGAGCTATGGGAACAAACGGAAGTTTTCGGGCCCCCTGTAGGCCTAATGTATGTATGTAAGTACAGATCTCCTAGGCCTATCTCAAACGGGCCCCTAGTAGGGGAACATAGGCCGACCTCAGAAAAAATGAGAGCTAGGGGAACATAGTTCCCCTGCATCCCCCCTCTCACTTAACCACTTCAGCAAATTATCAGATCCTTCTAAACTAAAATCAAATTAGAACCTTGTAGACGTAAAAATATATAAATAAATTCATAAAACTAAACATTTCTTTGATTTTAGAGATTACAAAGACTTATACAACGTATCGTTTCAGTCAGCTTAAAGTTGAAATGGTAAATTTAACACATCTGACACATGGCTATCGTATTCCTCTGTAATAATTAAATAATTAATAGTAAAAAATGTAACTTTGGCTAATTAAATTAATTCAACATTTTAATCTCTAAAATAATATTTTGCGGCAGCAGAAGCAATTCTAACCAATCCATGCAACGTTTATAAAAGTAAACATTTAATTTAACCGATGATATTACAGAATACATCCGACAAGGCGTTGCTATGCCATTCTATTAATAGATTTGTTTATGTTTTGATTTGTTCAATGAAATCTATTCTACTTTTTTCTATTGTTATTTTATTATATTTTTTTTACATAGATCTAAGAAGTTAATTCAGCTAACATTCTTTAATTTCTTCATTATTAGCTTTAACTCGAACGAAAGTTATTAATCTGTTGTCGCCGTGATATATTAAAGAATTAAAATGAATATAGAGCTTTTATAAAAGCGTGACGAATACAGGTGTGGCGTTACAAGGCCTTACACACGCCCTGGTCATAAATCAGTCAGAAGTTTTTTGTAACAAGCAGGGCACTATAGTTTACTAAACTGTTATTTAAGATAGGGGCCTATTTAAATCTTCAGAAAATACTAAAATACATAATAGGGATAATGTCTAAGATCTGTGGCAAGTGTGAAAAGCCAGTGTATCCCACAGAGGAGCTGAAATGTATGGACAAGGTAAGTCTTATCTCAACCCTGCGCATTTACTGTTTTCATTTACCTATAAATATGAATCTCTACTTGATTTCCATTGCCGTTCTCAACAACTAAATATAAAGTCTGACTGAGTCACTCAGTGGCCGTATTTATTCCAAACTATAGGCTACATACGGATGATAAGGTATTGATAAGGAATAGCCTTTGTGAAGTGATTAACTAGTTATTATTGAGTGCTTTTTATGAAGCGTGAAAGCAGACCGTAAGTATGAATGTGTACCATGGACCTGCCACCTGGTAGATCACTAGAGAGAGAGATGACTTGATAAGAGAGAGATGATTAAATTTTGTCAGATTTTGATACGACTGATGAGGTTTTGTTGTAACTGTTGACAGTCGTGGCACAAGTTGTGCTTCAAGTGTTGGGAGTGCGGCACAACGTTGAATGTCAACAACTACAAGGCATTTGATAAAAAACCGTACTGCTGTGCGTAAGTGTTGCCCTCTCCTGCTCTAGTATTGTCGTAAGTTTGACGCCTCCTTCGTCTTCTAATGAAGATGTCGCTAACGCTTGACTTCCAGAAATTATTGACTCAAATCTATTACTGATTGCATCTAATCTATGGCTCTTATATTGGTAAAACTTGAGAAGTCACTATGTATTGTTTAGCAATAGTATTCATTTACTTGACTAAATAAATATCTAAATTAATCTTTCTTCTTTATATTTATTGACATGGATATGAGAGATGCGGAATTGATATCAGTTAAGGCTAACCCTATTGCTAGTTCTGTAGAAATAAATCTATTGTACTTTCTGATCATTCAAATAATTAGTAAATCATTGAAATTATGATTAATTTGTTAAACATGTTAATTCTTATATCATAAACAGATATAGAATTTAAAATTTACGTATCTCTGTAAGTTCACAACAAAATTAAAAAACAAAATTAAAATATAAATAAATATCTGATGTCTAATGGTATGTAACTGTGATGTTGATGCAGACATTGTCCCCAGCAGAAACCTACATCAGTGGCTGACACTCCTGAATTGAGTAGACTGGCTAAAGCCTCCAGCTTCCAGAGTCAGGTGCATTACTATATAGGTTTAGTCCTTTCTTAGTCCTAGTCCTTTCTTTGTCGTAGTCCTTTCTTAGTCCTAGTCCTTTCTTAGTCCTAGTGCTTTCTTAGTCCTAGTCCTTTCTTAGTCCAAGTCCTTTCTTAGTCCTAGTCCTTTCTTAGTCCTAGTGCTTTCTTTGTCGTAGTCCTTTCTTAGTCCTAGTCCTTTCTTAGTCCTAGTGCTTTCTTAGTCCTAGTCCTTTCTTAGTCCTAGTCCTTTCTTTGTCCTAGTGCTTTCTTAGTCCTAGTGCTTTCTTAGTCCTAGTCCTTTCTTAGTCCTAGTCCTTTCTTTGTCCTAGTCCTTTCTTAGTCCTAGTCCTTTCTTAGTCCTAGTCCTTTCTTTGTCCTAGTCATTTCTTAGCCCTAGTCCTTTCAGTCTATATAATGAAATATGAGCAACATATATTACACCCATTGTAGATTCTCTTTTATGATTCTGTGGTAGTGTGATTATAACCAGTAAGGTATTAAGTGGTACTGAATCAATACATATATTTTATATATGTATTCTAATTGGCTATTGATGCAGTGTTTGATTGATTGATTGATTTGCTTGATTTATTGATTGATTTATTGATTAATTGATCGATTGATTTATTGATAGATTGATTGATTGATTGATTGAGTATATAGACATGTATGTGATTGTTAGGCTAATTACACAGGCTTGAGAGAGAAAGTGAGTGACATGGAGGCAAAGAGGAGTAACCTAAACCAATGTATGTTCTTCTCTCTGTCTCTCTCTCTCCCCCTCTCTCTCTCTCTCTGTATATCTAGCTGTGTTAAGACCTCTCCTATTCTACAGTGGATGATTGTCTATTCAGATATCTACTATACATTGAACTTATTTGCTGAATTGTGGATTTTGCATTATGAAAGTCTTTTCTTTATAATTGTCATTGTGCTGCTTGCAAATATATTGTCTTAAAGTTGTGTTAGATGTTTGTAGTGCTAGATGTTGTATTGGACGCTGTGTTTATAGTGCTAGATGTTGTATTGGACGCTGTGTTTATAGTGCTAGATGTTGTATTGGACGCTGTGTTTATAGTGCTAGATGTTGTATTGGACGCTGTGTTTATAGTGCTAGATGTTGTATTGGACGCTGTGTTTATAGTGCTAGATGTTGTATTGGACGCTGTGTTTATAGTGCTAGATGTTGTATTGGACGCTGTGTTTATAGTGCTAGATGTTGTATTGGACTCTGTGTTTATAGTGCTAGATGTTGTATTGGACGCTGTGTTTATAGTGCTAGATGTTGTATTGGACGCTATGTTTATAGTGCTAGTTGTTGTAATGGACGGTTTGATTGTTGTACAGCTGAGATTCTATGTAAGCCGGATGTGTCAGATGAGAAGAGAGCCAACAACAACAACACTCAGCGCAGCGGTGAGGCTATCAATCAATCAATCAATAAACCTGCTGATCTATTTCAATCAATCAATCAATCAATAGATCTGCTGTTCTATTGAAATCAATCAATCAATAAACCAGGCTGATCTATTTCAATCAATCAATAAACCAGGCTGATCTATTTCAATCAGTCAATAAACCAGGCCTATCTATTTCAATCAATCAATCAGTTAATACAACAGGTTTTGCTATTGATGAGTGTAATAAGGAAAGTGGTTTTCCTATTCATCAATCAATGAGTGAAGCAAACTATTTTATCTGAGTAGCTACTGGCTATTATATCAATCAATCAATCAGGCTCTTTTCTCAGCCAATCTACCAGAGTTTGACGTTTGGAGTAACTGTTAGAGACAGATTATCTGCGATTTGAACTCAGGTCTACTGCCTATCAAACGAATGTTTAACTACTTGTATAATTATGCATTCATTGAATATTCTTATGTTATAATTAGTGCTTCCATTTGTAAGAAGTATAAAAATCCTTTAACTATTGGCTGTGGAATAATCAATCAGGCAATCAATCAATCAGGTGTTGAAGTAAAGATTTATTTATTCGATGAGTTGCTCTGTTTCATTATATAAAACTGTATGGCTCATTTGTCTGCTAAATGTAAGCATATTCTAAAATATTAGCATATTCTTATATAAGCATATTCTTAGTGTAAAAGTGCTGAATATCATCATGAACAGTTTGTGTGTTACAGTGATTCACACAGACTCGTCAGTGTTGACTGACAACACACGTCTGCGTTACGCTGTCACCCCGCCCACCATAGATATGAACAACGCTATAGCTAGAGCAGGGCGCCTGGAACCAGAAAATCCTGTCAGACACTCAGGGGGCAGTTAAACAGTCTACAACAACAACAACACTGTTATATATTTGCTCTGTGTTGCCTAATGGCAGGTCCATGGCATTATTTTCTAGCTATACTTGTATTCCATGTTTGGTTTGTAGTTTAATCTCGGTGATAGAATCCCTTTTTAGAATAGACCAGTGGGGGTGGGAAGTAGGGGAACTCTGTTCCCCCCTAGCTCTCATTTTTACTGATGTGCATTCCTCTGCTAAAGAAAAGACCTTTGCTCCTCTCTCTCCCACTCCATATCATCAGTCAATCCACTATTTTTCTATTCGATTTGGAAAATTGTGCAGCCTATTTTCTGGAACCTAGACGCTCACCAACCGAATGCCCTTTCTGACGTTGATTTGGATCTTAGTGTTTAACAATAATAATAAAGCTGCGAAGTCGGTAAGATACTCGACCGCGGATCAGTTGATGCGGGTTCAAATCCTGGGCTGGCCCGTCACTGACATCGCTTTCGAGTGAGGAAACTGACGTTAACCTTAGCTTTACCAGCTTTTAAAGGTTTAACGTCCGTTTCCTCATACAAGGATGATGACAAGGACAGACCCCATCACATGTCACTACAAATTTATTTACCGGTTTTACATGTTTTGATGCGTCATTAAATGCGTGTTGATTGTAATTAGTGAAGTCTCTGCACTAGAGATGACTCCAGTAACACAATGCAGGTGTTGAGAGGTTCACGTGACACAGAGGGCAGCACCTGTACCTCTCTGTGATTGGTTGACTTTTGTAATTTATTAGGTTTATTGGTATATTTATTTATTTCATTGCATTATAATACATCAATTAAAATACCTCAATGTAAATCTTGCCGCTTTTATTGCCTACTCTATTCTCTGCTGCTAATTCTCATTTACTTCATTTGCTATTTGCTCAGTTACTTCTATTTTATTTGTTATTTGTTCTGTTATTTTTACTTCATTTGTTATTTGCTCTGTTATTTCTACTTCATTTGTTATTTGCTCCATTCTTTGTTATTTACTCCGTTATTTCTACTTTATTTGTAATTTACTCCATTCTTTCTCCTTTATTTGTTATTTACTCTGTTCCTTCTACTTCATTTGTTATTTGCTCCATAATTTGTCTCTATATCTTAGTGAGCGTGTTGATTGTGACATTCACAACCTGCTTTTCTCTCAACGTGTATTGTAAAAGATCTAATATTAACGTCAGTGTCTTCACTCGAAAGCGATGTCAGTGACGGGCGAGCCCAGGATTTGAACCTCGTACATACTGATCGTACATACGTATCTTATCGACATCGCCACTGGAGCACTTCTCATACTAACAATTCAGTGGGTGACTACTGTCACTGATTGTACACTTGTGATGTAGATACGGACGTAAAACTTAGTTTAGTTTTAAACTGTTTTAAAGACGCTTTGCTTTTACGTGGGATATTAGTTAAAGTGCAGCTGGTAGATTTTAGTTTCTGTATATTTGTTGCATCGCTTCAGTAAAGCTAAAACAAAATATTGTTCATGTTGGTTGTTGACATTTTATTACAAACAGAATATAAAAATACAATTAGCACCGCAACGAGGAACTGCAATGAAATAGTAGATAAGTAAGAAAGCACCAGTAAAGCTAAAGCAACATTAAATTCTAGTTCACACACAATGAACGCTCAGTCTAAACTAACGAACTGGGGTTTGAGCTGAGAACCAAAGTAACCCTAAGAGAACCCTAAATCAATGTAAAGCCCTAAACCATGTAAAGACAGCACTGCAGCATTAGAGCTAAATGTGAGAGAGGTAAAGACAGCACTGCAGCAATAGAGCTTAAATGTGAGAGGTAAAGACAGCACTGCAGCAATAGAGCTTAAATGTGAGAGAGGTAAAGACAGCACTGCAGCAATAGAGTTTAAATCTGAGAGAACTGCAGTATTAATACTTGAACGTACAAAACAGTAAACAACAACAATACAATTAGATTGCTACTGTTGTCCATGACAACATCGAGCACTCAGTCATTCACATGGTGCGCAGATGAGATCATACGGAGGTTGTAACCACTGTAAAGCTATACGAGAGGTTGAGGTTTGACAACGGCATCACTGTGCGCATGTTTAAGAGACGACCGTGAATACAGTCTGTTGATCTCCCAGGTAGCCACACGAGATATGGGCAGAGAGAGAGCTCCACCCACCAGTATCAACAAGCCTGCCACTGGGAATGCCACGTTGAATGAGTCACAACTCTGTAGTATCAAACCTACACACACATACATGTAGACATACAGGCACACGTACAGGTAGACATACAGGCACACGTACATGTACGCATACAGGCACACGTACATGTAGACATACAGGCACACGTACATGCAGATCTACAGACAAACATACATGTAGACATACAGGCACACGAACATGTACGCATACAGGCACACATACATGGAGACCTACAGGCACACATACATGTAGATCTACAGGAAAACATACATACAAGTAGACATACACACATGTACATACATACATGTGTGTATGTCTACATACCTATGTGCATACATACTTCTGTGCATACTTATGTGCATACATACTTATGTGTGTATGCATGTAGACATGCATACACACATAAGCGTAGACGTACATACACACACGTGTAGACATACATATATGCATACATGTAGACATTCATTCATGTATTGTACAAACAAGTAGACATATATGCATACATGTACACATATACACAGACATATAGCCCTACACATAATAATAATAATAATAATAATAATAATAATAATAGTTTAAAGAACCGTTTCCTCATCCAGGGATGATGTCAGGGACATCCCCACAACACACATCACTACAGATCAATTCACCCAGACCAATCTGTAAAAGAAATGTGCTGAGGAGAAGTAAGGGACATAGACAGAGACATACACAAGAAATACACATGCATCAGAAATACAAAATTAATTAACTGATGGTTCACTACTTAATTCATTGTTTAGCTTCTTGGTTGATTGATTGCTTGATTAATTGATTGATTGATTAAGCAATGATTTGTAACTCAGATCTGGCTACATCAGATCTGCACAAATAAGATTTCTTTAAGAAAACTGCTGCAGCAAGACACACACTGATAAACTGAGTGCTGGATTGATTGAGTGCTTGATTGATCGATTGATTGAGTGCTTTGATAGCTCCATTGACTGACTGATTTAGTGCTTGATCGAACAATCGATTTATTGAGTGAGTGCTTGATCGAACGATTGATTGATTGATCGATTGATTGATCTATTGATTGATTGATTGAGTGTTTTGATTGATAGATCGATTGATTGATTTATCACCTGGGACAGAGGAACCGAGAAGAGAGGTCCAGCCCTTGAAGAAGAGAAGTAACCCCAGAGCGCTGGTCAGATTCACCAGCCCAAACAACTCTATCACCATCAGCGACTGAAGTGTCGTAAAAACAGCTACACATACATACACACATATATACACACAGCAGCCCAAACAAATCTATCACCATCAGCGACTGGAGAGTCGTAAACACAGCTACACACATACAAACACACATACATACACACATCAGCCCAAACAACTCTATCACCATCAGCGACTGGAGAGTCGTAAACACAGCTACACACATACATACACACATCTACACATGAATCTGCATGATCAACACATGAGCATTATTTACACCACACACACACACGCACACACACGCACATACACACACATGTACACATAAGGGTAAATGTAGTTAATAAAAAATCAAAATCTAAGAAAAAACATAAGATGAGAGAGAAACAGAACACATAAAAGAAGAGAGACAAACAGATATACAGAGAGACAAGCAGACATACAGAGAAACAGGCAGACATAGAGAGGCAAGTAGTCATACAAAGTGACAAGCAGACATAACAAGCAGACATAGAGGGAGATAGAGACATAGAGAGAGAGAGAGACACACACCTAGCCTAGCCCTAGTGTAGCAGCACATACACACAGCAGCTCGTAGAAGTGTATCAGAGAGACAAGCACACATAGAGAGAGAGAGAGAGAGAGAGACACAAACCTATGCCTAGACCTAGTGTAGCAGCACACACACACACAGTAGCTCGCAGAAGTGTATCAGAGGGACAAGCACACATAGAGAGAGAGAGAGACAGAGAGACACACACCTATGCCTAGACCTAGTGTAGCAGCACATACACACAGCAGCTTGCAGAAGTGTATCAGAGAGACAAGCACACATAGAGAGAGAGACAGAGAGACACACACCTATGCCTAGACCTAGTGTAGCAGCACAGACACAGAGCAGCTCGTAGGAGTGTATCAGAGGTACTATACACGTCACCAGCCCGGACATCAGAAGAGATACGTTGAACAGGGTCACCACCTCCACGCATGATTGGTCAATCAACCCACCAATCAGAATTGGTCCTACAGTGCTCGTCACTGATAGGACAGCGAGAACAAACTCCGCCTCCTCCAGAGAATAGCCGAGGTCTAGACAATAGGAGGCGAGAAACTGAATGGGGGTAAAGTAGCCTGCATCAATCAATAAATCAATCAATCAGTCGTCATTCTATAAGTTATCGATCAATCTATTAATCAATATTTTAAATGTCTATCAGAGCAAGTAGAGAGAGAGAGAGAGAGAGAGGGAGAGAGAGAGAGACAGACAGACAGAGAAATATACGTAGAAAGTGCAGCACGGCTCCACTCAACAGTGCCATGAATGTTAGAGAGAGAGAGAGAGAGAGAGAGAGAGAGAGAGGGAGAGAGAGAGAGAGAGAGATAGAATACCTAGAAAGGGAAGCAAGACGCCGCCGAGCAGTTCAATGAACGTGAGAGCTTTGAGGAGTGTGAGGGAGGTCACGATATTACGGATCAGTCGGTAGCCGGTAGAACCCGCACGCGCCCTCCTATCACAACCTATCTCAGTAGAGTCTGCTCTCGTCCTCAGAGCTATACAGCACAACCTCTCGCTACACATAGAAGATTCTCTCGTCTCTGCAGCACTCAGTTCTACGTACAACAAATCTGTCGCTAGGCCTGCAGCAGCTGTGCTCGAGAGAGAGGCAGCAGTTGTAGCAGCAGCAGTTGTAGGAGCAGCAGTTGTAGCAGCAGCAGATGTAGCAGCAGCAGAAGATGAAGCAGCTGTATCAGCAGCAGCAGCAGTATCAGCTGCTAGCAGACTACTGACCTCTAAGCAGTTCTTGACCCAGCAGTTATCACTGAGGCTAGATGAGGTAACTGTACTGACACCTGGTGACGAATGTCTGTGTCGATCACTAAGTGAAGCGTACGATCTCTTATCTACACTGCAGGATCTCGTCAGTGCACGAGAGTCATCATCAACATCGTCGAGTGACGAACCCAGAGCTTCTCTATCTAGAGATTGACTGCGCCACACTAGCGGAGAGTCTGTTGTTGTTGTTGTTGTGTTGAGACACTGCGCTGTTGTTGTTGTTGCATTGAGACACTGCGCTGATGTTGTTGTTGTTGTTGTGTGGAGACACTGAGAAGGATGAGAGGGCCAGACAAGCCTGTTGTCATGGGTGATGATAGCACCGTCCAGTGACCCATTAGAGCTCGACTTGACTCTTCTCTTCTCCACGGCGAGACGTCTCATGATGCGCCCGTGTATGTGTGTCATGGATGAGGTGTCGCTGTAGCCCTGTGACACCAGAGATATGCTTCTCTGTCTTTGTCTGTCTCTCTGTCTGTCTGTCTGTCTGTGTAGTGGAGAGTACAAGCAGCCACACACCACTCCCTGTAGCACTATACCTGCTCAATCAATCAATCAATCAATCAAACAATCAATCAATCAGTCAATAAGTCACTCAGTCAATCAATCAATCAATACATCAATCAATTAATCAATAAGTCACTCAGTCAATCAATCAATCAGCCAATAAGTAAACAATAAGCTAACTTAAGTTTCTTGTCTCAAAATATGTTAGTGATGGGGCGAACACTGGATCTGAACTCTGCACCCACTGATCTACAGTCAGAAACCTTACCAAAATACTACCGGCTCAGCCTCATTTAATTATTAATAGTTAAAATATCATAATTTATTAATAATACAATAATTATGAGTAATTACATAAAGCTCAGACTCCGACTAACCGGCCAGTATTTGAAGAGTCCCTGCCCACCCATACATCTGCTCGACCAATGGCAGGAGGCGAGGGAATGTAAACACAGACAGGCTGGAACTGGTTAGAACCAGCGCCGTGGCAGTGGCGCGGTGGCGGCGAAAACGATAACTGACAACCACAATAGTGGGCAAGTACATGAGCCCAAACCCCAAACCTAACAAACACATCACGATTAAATACAATATAGCATGGGCATGAGCCCGAAATCCAAACCTACAAAATACATGATAAAATACAATGCAACATGAGCAGAAGCATAAACCCTAAAGCTACAAATGCATCATGATGCAATGCAATGCGGTAGAGTATAAAGTAATGAAAGCAACAACTGAAGCCATTCAGAGATCTGACAGCTCACAGAGAATGGTTGTGTTCAATCAATGATTCGTCTGGGTAGATGGGAAACGTTTAACACAAAGATCTGTACATTAAATTAAGATAGAACATAGTATATTATGGACTCAATTATATACGGACTAAAATAGAATATCGCTCCCTTATTGCAATGCCTACTGGCAGGTCCATGGTATATCACGCCTTCACTTGTCTCTCTCTTTCGCTTTCCTCTTCCTGTCCACATACGGGTGGATCTTTTAAATCATCTAAATTTCCTATTTTATAAACCATTATTCTCGGGGATTCAGCTTACGACGAGGTGGGTCCCCTGTGCCTTCCTCAGCTTAGATTAGAATATATAAAATATATTATTAGATACTATGTTACAAGATATTCAATTACATGGACAGACAATCACACGGGCAGAGAATGGGAGAGAGAGTGAGAGAGAGAGAGAGATAAGCAGAGAGAGATAGGCAGAGAGAGAGAGAGAGAGAGACAGAGAGAGATAGACAGATAGACAGAGACAGATAGACAGAGCAGTAGCCTACCAGCTAGTAGTCCATAGAGACAGACGAGAGGTACAATCGATGTGACACAGGAGCTGACAAGTAGAGCGACACAGGACAAGACACTACCCACCACTGTCACCAGCCTGCAGCCAAACTCTCTCACCAATACACCAGCCACCGGTCCTACAACAGTACAATACAGTACAATACACCTGCCACTGGTCCTACAACAGTACAATACAGTACAATACACCAGCCACTGGTCCTACCTACAACAGTACAATACAGTACAATACACCAGCCACTGGTCCTACAACAGTACAATACAGTACAATACACCAGCCACCGGTCCTACAACAGTACAATACAGTACAATACACCAGCCACTGGTCCTACAACAGTACAATACACCAGCCACCGGTCCTACAACAGTACAATACAGTACAATACACCAGCCACCGGTCCTACAACAGTACAATACAGTACAATACACCAGCCACCGGTCCTACAACAGTACAATACAGTACAATACAGTACAATACACCAGCCATCGGTCCTACTACAGTACAATACAGTACAGCGGCAGGCAGATAGACAGATAGAGATACCTAGGAGTAGATATACAGCGGCAGGCAGAGTGAGTAGGATGGTGTTTAGCTGAGCATTGCTGCCAGTGTTCAGAGTTCCCAGATGACTCATCATGTATGTGGCGTAGCACTGACAACACCCGTCCACAATATACTGAACCAACATGGCGGCCACCACGCCCACCCACCCCACTCCCCTGTCAATCACACCTAGCTCTTCCCCCCTCTCAGCTGCTGGCTCCTCCCCCGAGTCAGCAGCTCTGCGCACAGAACAGCTGCTGCAGCTGCTGCTGATAGAGTCGCTGTCACATGAGCGAGTGATTAGCTGATGATGTGTGGTATCTGCTTCCCTATCACCGTCTCCTACACAATACATCAAAATACAATACAATACATGCCGCTCAATACATAGTAATACAATAAAGTACAGTACAGTGCAATACAGTACATAATGACTCTCTCACTCAATATGTCCCAGTATCTACTAATAAACGCTGTTCAGTTTATTACATCAGTAATTAGCTGGAGAATTCTAATATTTAGTCCCGAGAAGAAGTAAGAGGTCAGTCGTTGGTAAAGTGATATTAAAAAAGTTATAGAATTCTTTGTGCTGAATCTATCATTTAGCCTATTACAGAGTAGTAATGACATTATACATAACAGTTACAGAACTAAAATCATAAAGAAATGCTAAGAAAATAACCGTCATTAGAGACGTCCGTATACAAGTGGACGAGTCCCATGTTGCTAGTCCACCGGACTCCAAATACGTCCAGCACACATCAGCACACGACCACGCGACTTCCGTTCTTTAGACCTGAGGACCTAGGTAAGTGTTTGCTTAATTAGTCTACCAGTTTCAAATGGATTATATATTACTTAGAATTGTGTTATAGAATGAACTTCCTGAACTCTTCGTGTTACCCTGAAAATATAACAGTCAATCAGTTCAACTATTAAGCAACCAATCAATCAATAGGTCAATAGATCAATTGTGCTATAATAGCAATCAGTCAGTTGAACTATTCTATTGTGTTAGTCAATAAACGGCATTAGTTATTTAGGTTGAGCCGTTTACTATGAAGCTTCTCTCTATTTAACACAAGAAGATATCTCTTCAATACTGTACAGTAGTCAACATGTACATCTGCTGAATACTTGCTCCAACCTCACAAACACACACTCACGCACACACACACTCACACACACACACTCAACGAATCTGGAGTTTCAGGTCCACCCAGAAGGTCATAAAGCATTAAGTGAAGTAAGTGGACCAGTCCAAAAGCAACAACTACTAGTTACACAAGAGTTTTGTGTTCAATGGAAACCAGGTCAAATGCTAAATACATTCATCTATCTGCAACTTATACTTCAAATCAATCATCTATTAACAACTAACACTCTAAATCAATCATCTCTTAACAACTAACACTTCAAATCAATCAACTATTAACAACTCACACTGTAAATCAATCATCTATTAACAACTCACACTGCAAATCAATCATCTATTAACAACTCACATTTTATACTACTGAATGTAACACATCAGTACACTACTGAATGTAACATATCAGTACACTACTGAATGTAACATATCAGTACACTACTGAATGTATCATATCAGTACACTACTGAATGTATCATATCAGTACACTACTGAATGTAACATATCAGTACACTACTGAATGTATCATATCAGTACACTACTGAATGTATCATATCAGTACACTACTGAATGTATCATATCAGTACACTACTGAATGTATCATATCAGTACACTACTGAATGTAACATATCAGTACACTACTGAATGTATCAGTACACTACTGAATGTAGTGCGGTGTTTAGATAGAGTGGTGACTTCAAACATGTAGCCGACCTTGTCTGTTTAGAAATTATCAACTGATTATTAGATATTAGCCCAAGAATATTCAATCACAACAGAACCTTCAAGATCTCAGTTATCAGTCAAGCCCCACTCTAGATATAACTCACTCCATCAACCACAACAGTTTCCTTAAATCCAGTGTTAGGTTTCACATATCAATCAGTTGCTATGCACAGCTCATTTAATGCACAGCTACACCAGTAATTAATCCAATATCTACAAGGTTTTAACTTGAACTTATTAATTTGTTTAGTTATGTTCTACAGAAATTTAGATTCCTACGGAAATCACATATCTCACTCTACAGTAAGTCAGATTAATTATTAACTCATTCTAGTTTTGAAAGCAAATGTCTACACAATCTACAGCCAGTCTTTATTTATCTCTATTAATCATTATAAATTATCGTAGAGATGCCAAGTACTGGTAAAAAACACATAAAAAACACAAGAGATAGCTGAAAACAATGACGAGTAAACAAGAGTATATGACACGTGGATAGCTAAACCAAAAAATACAAGAAAAACTTGAACAATATTAGCACTATTAGAAGCAACAACAGTAGCACCAGTAGCACTAGTAGTACCAGTTGCATCAATAGACTTATTAGCATAAGTAGCACTATTAGCATAAGTAGCACTATTAGCATAAGTAGCACTATTAGCATAAGTAGCACTATTAGCATAAGTAGTACTATTAGCATAAGTAGCACTATTAGCATAAGTAGCACTATTAGCATAAGTAGTACTATTAGCATAAGTAGCACTATTAGCATAAGTAGCACTATTAGCATAAGTAGCACTATTAGCATAAGTAGTACTATTAGCATAAGTAGCACTATTAGCATAAGTAGCACTATTAGCATAAGTAGTACTATTAGCATAAGTAGCACTATTAGCATAAGTAGCACTATTAGCATAAGTAGCACTATAAGTAGCACTATTAGCATAAGTAGCACTATTAGCATAAGTAGCACTATTAGCATAAGTAGCACTATTAGCATAAGTAGCACTATTAGCATAAGTAGTACTATTAGCATAAGTAGCACTATTAGCATAAGTAGCACTATTAGCATAAGTAGTACTATTAGCATAAGTAGCACCAGTAATAGGAGCAACTATCTAATAATCCGTAAGGAGAACGAAATAGCATTAGAGGTCCACTGCTGTTATATAGAATGATATAGCATTAAAGCATCATTCTGTTCCGAACAGATTACTGATTCATTGCTCTAACTAACGAACCAAACAATAAGATTCAGTTATGGAAGTTCTCAAGTATACAGTATATAATATTTCTCAGGGTTAGATTCACTTTGATTTTACTTGAACAACCTCGTCAACAATACAACGAGAAAGTAAATATAAATAGGAGATTTTAAACCCGCTACGCTGTAAAGGAACATACTCATCAATGCCGACGGTTGCACTTTATAGCTTTTTTAAATGAGGCCCTTTTACAAGCCCAGTTTTAATCCAAACTCTGTAACTATGCACTTAATATAATCCAACCATAATAATCCAGTTAGCATCCAGTGGAGATCATCCATGCGATGATGTTAGAATGAAATCAACTTTGCACCTGATCATTAAATCTCTGCGCTAAGAAAAGATCGATGTTATCGTGGATGATTTACAGCAATTCCGTGTCTGCCTAATTTCTAAACTTGTACTCAAATAAAAAAATTAAGCAAAACAAATATCAAAGTTTTATGAATGACCAGCTGATCGCGCATGTAAACAAATCACTGAGGCATGCTCATCGCTCATTGGTCAAGTAAAACATACCACATTTATATTACGTAGTAGATATATGCTCTTTATATTTATTTCATAGCAAGTTTCTGAGGTTGAAAAAATACATTAATTTAAATAAATATCAATACTTCAAATAATCAGTACTATTTATTTACTTGAATCTTCGTGTCTCTAAGCTACCTATATGATAGTACTCTCTTGGCAAAGCCATTATTTAGGGCTTTTGTGCACAAAATACACTAAACAAAGTGATCTACCAACTATAACTTTGTAGCCCATTGCGATTCCGTTCGGATTGGCTGCGAAAGATCATGCAATGTTTTTGTCAAATCAACCCGAGACTCTCGACCAATCAGAGCGGTCAGGAGACTCTAGGCCTATGCTATAGGCGCTAATAAGCCTGCTACTAGGCTGCTGCTAGTTAAATAGCGTCCTCTCTCTCTCTCTCTCTCTCTCTCTCTCTCTCTCTCTCTCTCTCTCTCACTGTATCGAATTGTCGGATTCAAAATATTTATTCCTAGGCCTATATTTCTTTACAGTATTAATTATTCTACTCACACACGCATCGAGCACTTCACAGATCAATCATAGATAATTTTCTGCATTACATATCGGCCTACAGCGCTAAACCTGACAGACTCACACTAGCTGCTGCATGCTATTTAGGATATCAACTCAAAAATTACATTTTACAATAAACAATCATAGGTTATTATAGTGCTATGACAACATAGAGCGCTATTGAGATAAATCCGAGTCCGTGAGCCAATGAAGGATCAGTCCTCACGCAAGAAATGACGAACACAAAGATCCTATCAGACAAATCTTATAGCCGGTATAATCAAATTTAATTTCATTGAAGAAAATTAAGGTTGTTTAAATTTGAGTTTGTTATTTCTCCGAAATCTATAATTGGTCGCTGTAAGATATAGCCTAGTGGTGGAAGTGACGGGTTTATGATCTCCAGATCTCCTGCACACAGAGCCCTGAGCCATCTCTCCTCCCATCAGCTGCCATACACAATAACAACAACAACAATAACAAAAACACCATGCTCATAACAACCACAACCTGCGACATCTGGTGATTACAAGATGTATAACAACAACAATATACGGCATCTTGTGATTACAAGATGTATATCAACAACAATCAGCGACATCTGGTTATTACTAGATGTATACAACAACAACCAGCGACATCTGGTGATTACAAGATGTATAACAACAACAACCTACGACATCTGGTGATTACTAGATGCATGCAACAACAACCAGCGACAGTGATTACAAGATGTATAACAACCATAACCTACGACATCTGGTGATTACTAGATGTATACAACAACAACCAGCGACAGTGATTACAAGATGTATAACAACCACAACCTACGACATCTGGTGATTACTAGATGTATACAACAACAACCAGCGACATCTGGTGATTACAAGATGCATAACAACCACAACCTACGACATCTGGTGATTAAAATATGTAAAAACAACAACAACCTACGACATCTGGTGATTACAAGATGTATAACAGCATCAACCTACGACATCTGGTGATTACAAGATGTATAACAACAACAACATGCGACATCTGGTGAATGATCGACTCGAAACAAAGCTACGTGCCAGCTGCAGTCGACTTGATAGCAGTGTTAACTTGTGTTCAGCAGGTCGTGGGTTCCATTCTGTGTCCTACACACCGTTTATCAGTGCAAACAGACACTGACGTTAAATTAAGCTAAGCTGACTGATAAATGAGCTTAACTTCATTTATAAATGAGCTAGTCATCTCTTGAACGAATGCAGTTGTTGACGGGTAAAATTTCTGCCTTGATTTGCTGATAGTTCCTTAGCGTTGCTGGTGTGCTTCAAGTATCTATATGTGTCTCTCTCTCTCTCTCTCTCTCTCTCTCTCTCTCTCTCTCTCTTTCTTTCTTTCTCTCTCTCTCTCTCTCTCTCTCTCTCTCTCTCTCTCTCTGTATGTTGATAACATTTCCATGTATTCTGCAGTAATTAATATCTCGTTGAAATTGTTAATTAAACTTTGTCTCATGCCTGAGAGAGCAGGCCTACGCCTCTATAGGCCTACTCTGTAGCTAAACCCATATAGTCAGATTAATTATCAGCATTCTATCTCTACTTGTATGCGCGTAAATCTCTGTCTGTCCCTGTTGAAGTCACTGTGTGTGTGTGCATTCAATTTTCGCTTGAAGTTATTTACGTTGAGAGAGAAATACAAGATATTAATAAACAGAAATATCCTAAGTAAATCATGGAATAGGAAGTTCTGTAAGGCACTGTATAGAAAGTAGCCAGAAGTTAACTGGCATATATAACAGTTGATATAGGTAATGTGGGTTAGATAGCCTATAGGTTATAGGTTGATATAGGTTATGTGGGTTAGATAGCCTATAGGTTATAGGTTATATAGGTTATGTGGGTTACATAGCCTATAGGTTATAGGTTATATAGGTTATGTGGGTTACATAGCCTATAGGTTATAGGTTATATAGGTTATGTGGGTTATATAGCCTGCATGTTATGCCGGTTTTGTCATTAACGATACTAGTTGTTATTGAGGATTTATGAGAAATCACAGAGAGCTTTCAGTGTAACATGAGAAAAGATTTAGATTTAGCTTGCGACTGTTGTTGTTGTTTGTATTCATCAGAGAAACAAAGCCCGTTCAAACTGAGACTGAACTACTCGTTAGTTACCTGGTCAGGGTTTTGAGTTCAATAAAGGGTCGTGTATGGGTTGTGGTTCGTAAAAGGTTACGGTTGTGTGATTTAGATTAGGGATATCAGATAGACATAAGTTTTTATTTGATCACATATCACACAGCACAGCAGTCAACATATTTCGAATAACATGAAGGTACTTAAGTAAAACGCAAAGACAGGCACTCTAATACATGCAAAACCAGGCCATCAATGAGGGAGCATTACACCCTATCTAGTTGACCACCTGGATACCAATCACCTTCCTAACAATCGTCCTATATGTTTAAATCAAGTAAAATTTAAATACAACCAAGCAGAATATATATGTGACTATGAAGAAGATAGCATTTTCTTTACAACAATGCTTGTCATCCTCTGCTTATTCCAACAGCTTCCAGTGAATCTGTGCAGCAGTGGAAGCTAAGAAGTGTTCTATTTCATTAAATCCATTCACGTAACTGACAGAGTGTAAATGAAAAAAACCAATGAATGAATAAGTAAATGAATAAGTGAACGAATGAATAATGAATGAATGAGGGAATGAGAGAATAACTCTGCAATTTTATATCATCTACACATTGTACAAACTAAATGCTGTTTATTGATTCTTTTAAATGTATGTGATTGTAGTATTGTACGTACATATAGTTATGCAATACATGCATATTGCAAATGCTATTATAAATTAGCAGATAAACATTTAGAAGATTAAAGGTTGTCCTAAGGAAGTCTGCAGTAGTTTCTATCAGAATGGATTAACGCTTGGCTGCCATGGAAGCATAGTTCAGCAAAACACTCATGAACTTGGATTAGACGGGGAGAGAACGTTATTAGGCCTACTTATCACAACCAGCCTTATCAATTGTTCTATTATGTATCACAACCAACCTTATCAATTGATTTATTATTTATCCTGGGCTCGCCCGTCACTGACATCGCTTTCGAGTGAGGAAACTGACGTTAACCTTAGCTTTACCAGCTTTATCACTGTCAACCTTATCTATTGGTGTGTTATTTATCACAGTCAACTTTATCAATTGTTTTATTATTTATCACAACTGACTTTATTAATTGTTTTATTATTTATCACAACTGACTTTATTAATTGTTTTATTATTTATCACAACTGACCTTATCAATTGTGCAGGACTATATCTATACTAAATGATCAAAGAACTGGATTAAAATATCACCTTAACCACGTCCTCACTAACCCAACTGCAACAGTAAATTAATATACATTGTAGGCAGCGCTATAACCAAACGCTTAATACGCTGTCATGCCTAATTACCTAGGTCGTTAGTGTTGTAGACTTAAGAGCATTAAATTCTCATATAGGAGATCAGCTGATGTGTAAACATGAACAAGACTAAGACATTGAAGAAGACATGAGCACCACTCCACTTATCATCCTAACTGGTTTGTACTAGCTCTACTCCTAACCTCACTGGTTTGTACTAGCTCTACTCATAACCTCACTGGTTTGTACTAGCTCTACTCATAACCTCACTGGTTTGTACTAGCTCTACTCATAACCTCACTGGTTTGTACTAGCTCTACTCCTAACCTCACTGGTTTGTACTAGCTCTACTCATAACCTCACTGGTTTGTACTAGCTCTACTCATAAGCTCACTGGTTTGTACTAGCTCTACTCATAACCTCACTGGTTTGTACTAGCTCTACTCATAAGCTCACTGGTTTGTACTAGCTCTACTCATAACCTCACTCTAAGCCTCACATCAGACTCCTGTCTCAGAAAACATGAACGAATGCATGAGTGTTTTACTTAATAATCAAATCAATTTGTTTGATGTTTTCTTGGATATTAACTGTTTTAGTTTTAAATATTTGAGAAATAATGAAATAAATGGCTGAAGAAATAAATAAATAGCTGCATGGTGCGCTGAATGATGTAATAGAATGAAGATTGCAGGGGAAGAGTTAAGAGACAGACCTGGGATATCGGATGATTTGATAACAAATTCTTAAATATATATATATATATATATATATATATATATATATATATATATATATATATATATATATATATATATATATGTAGAGCTGAAAAGAAAAGCTGAGTATAGAACTGTATGGTTGATTATTTGCTATGGACCTGCCGTTAGGCAGTGCACTAGAAGAAGAATAAAATAAATAGCATTAGAAGCTGTCACGATGCATGTTTCGCAGCTTCCATAGCTTCTCTTCTCAGCAAAACTTTTTAATCAGTTCAGAAAATTAAACATAATATATGTACAAATTTGGTTTGCAAGATTCATCCAAGCTTCAGTTGATTCAGTTAAATTAGTAGAAATTGAAACTACCCACAACTGCATGTGTCGTTCAGAGCTATTAACAATACAGCTGTGTTTAACTAGTATAAGTATTTCGCGTTGTATGTGTGTATGTATGTGTATAGACTCGCCTGTATCTGTGGCTGTAGGTCTAACTGTAGCTCTAGTATTACTCGTTGTATGTGTGTATGTATGTGTGTAGATTTGCCTGTACCACTGGCTTTAGGTCTAACTGTATGCGTGTATGTAGACTCGCCTGTACCTCTGGCTGCAGGTCTAACTGTAGCTCTAGTCTTGTTCGCTGTATGTGTGTATGTATGTGTATGTATGTGTGTATGTATGTGTGTAGACTCGCCTGTACCTCTGGCTGTAGGTCTAACTGTAGCTCTAGTGTTGCTCGTTGCTCTACTGGTTGTCTGTTGTCTCACTCTATCTCGACTGAGAAAACTGCTGCATCAGGTAAATAGCGCATAATTGTAATAAATATGTTGTAAATATAAACACCTATAATTATAGACTTGTTCTGTTATTAATTCATTTCAACACCTGTATGAAAGTCCGTTTAGTTTAGTTCAGGCTCAAGGAGTCCTCAACAAGTCTAGCGCTTAGTTGAGGAATAAAGAATCATCGCCTGTCGCGTGACTAACCCGAACATTCTTCTTTTCATTTGATCTTTTAGTGACTAAAGTTTTAGAGACATCTTCGCACACTCACTGTGCAGGTATTTGTGTGAATATGTGTGTGTGTGTGTTTGTGTGCGTGTCTGCGTTACTGAGCATTTGCTTGTGTGTACGTGTGTACGTACGTGTGTATGTAAGTGTGTATGTGCGTGTGTATGTGCAACATGTGATGTACGAAACCCATGTTTTAACACAATCTCTCTGGTGAAGCGCCACTGTGGCATTTATTTAACAGAGTGACATGTCTCTGTCATTTTTAGCCCATAGAGAGGTTCTCTACTATTAGTCGATCCAGCTCTAGCTAACAATCTGTCAGTCTGTGTATCTCTCTCTCGCTCTCTCTCTCTCTCTCTATCTCTCTCTCTCTCTGACTCTCTCTCGCTCTCTCTCTCTCTCTGTCTCTCTCTCTCTGTCTCTTTCTCTCTCTGTCTCAGTCTGTCTGTCTGTCTCTCTCTCTCTCTTGTATGATTTTACAATGCAGTTCTTGAAGAAGCACATTGAGGTATAGACAGATATATATATATATATATATATATATATATATATATATAGAGAGAGAGAGAGAGAGAGAGAGAGAGAGAGAGTGTGTGTGTGTGTGTGTACACAAGAGGACGGCACTGTGGTAATGCTGTATGATGTGAGGTGGTGTGTGTAACTGTGTAACTTGCGCCCACTCGATTCTCTCTTGTAACACAATAGAGTGAGGGGCGAAGGGTTGAATATCAAATCAACCACTCAAGTTATTGCTCATTGGCTTCCTTTGTGTTACTGGTCACATACTACTTCTTGTGATAAAGTATTCCTTCGGAATAGCTGACAACAGCAGCAACAACAACAACACACGTTACTATACCGTCGATATGCCATTCCTGACAACATTAATCACTATGATTCTAAAAAGTCGAAAGCCAAAGACAAAATCGATGGGCAATAATGAGAACCCAACGAAATGACCTCTAAAGTCAAAAGTCAGGAAAACAAGAAATCTGATACACTGGACTGAGCACCAGAAGAGAAACTGCTGCTGCTGTTGTTGCTGTTGTTGTTGATGTGGTTGTTGTTATAGTTCGACAAGGTAGCTAATAAATTATACTTTGCAACGCATATAGTAGAGTGGGTAAAATGCTGAAGTTTATTCTAGAAGTTGGAGGTTTAAATCCTACAAATATAAAGAGCGAGGGATGTATAGCACCTGGGCTCCTCTAGCTATAGTGTAACACATTGATTGGTTGATCATCATGCTTCTGCGTGGCGCTCTCTACTCTATTGTTACCACCTCCAGCCACCCGTGACCTCTCTCTCTCTCTCTCTCTCTCTCTCTCTCTCTCTCTCTCTCTCTCTCGTGTAACTGCGCGCCTGTGTGTGCGGTATGCAGAAGTTAGGAGCCTATAGGCATCAAGCTGCGGCCTGTAGGCAACAAAGTTTCTAAAAAGTTGATGATAGGCAATTTATTACACGTTTATGTTTAAGCTTGATTGTTTTTCAACTAGTCGCAGTGTATAGTAGGTAGAACACATAGACCTAACGAAGTCTCCTGCTCTAACTCTATCTCTAAACTCTATGTAGCCTAGTCTATGCTTAGGCGAACAATAGTTTTACGTGGGTGACTCAATACTAATGTGGCTAAGCTTTATGCGTACTTTATATCAACCGTCGTAAAAGTTCTGCGTTTTAACTCTTCTAGTAGTTAGAGATAGGAGGATTTTCTTTAGCAGCGGATTTCATAGAGAGCTGTAGTCCTGAAGTTCTTATATAGATGAATATAGGCCATGGGAATCTTATGTTTAGGATATACACCTGTATACTTGTAAATGTAGTTAGTTTATAGAAATGACAGAAATAGGAAGTTTTCAAATAACATTTGCGTTTATGATATTACCTTTAGATTCTATAGTACGTTGTAAAACATACTATCAAATCATCATCACCATCATCATCTTCCTTTGAAACTCAGCTGAACTATAGGATCGGGTTTAGAATTTTTTCTAATCTCAGTGATTACTTGAACCTAGGCTCTCAGCAATCGAATGCCCTGTTTGACATTTGTTTCTTTGTGCTTTGTTGCCTTTTACGACGCACGCAGTCCACGGCTGGTCTATTCTCCAGCAACCCGAACAAAACTCGGGTAGGGCCTAAACAAGTGTCATATATTCTATTTATTAAATCTGTGAACTCTATCAATTAATTAAGAAAGGTTAGATAAAAAATGATATAACGGTGTATTAAAAGCCATCTCTTTCTCTCTCAGCGAACTGTTTAATGGCAGGTCCATGGCGTAAAGCTCTTTCAATCCATTCTATCATCAGCCATTTTTTATTTTTATTTTTTATTTACTGCCTTATTTCAGGTATACATCAATCTTGCACATAGAACAATGCAACAAAAACCAGAAAAGCAAATAGGCTGCACATAAATTGAGCCATAAGACAATTAATTATAGAATTATGCAAAAAAAACCTACAGTAAGCTCAGAACATCAAAACACTTAACTAGCATATTAGCATTATCCAGCAAGCACATTCTAAACTTTAATCTGTAATTTGAAAGGATAGTATCAAAACTAGGTAACCCGGTTTCCAGCAGCGCGATTGTTAGGCTGCTGTAACGTTTTACAAAATAATTTTACATCTCTATACATGAAGTTTTTATATATAATCGTCTAACATGCGGTGGTCTTAGTTTTTCGCTATCTCTCTGCCGTCCACACATATTTCAGCAACCTGTCCTCTTACAAGATATCCTAGCCAACTTTTCTTTCAGTTTCTTAACGCACTTATTAACTCTTTTGGAATTACTAATTTATTTGTTTGGATATATTGGACTGGTAACATGGATAATGAACTAAGCTATCTTTAATTATTAAACATGTGCTATTAAAAGTGATAGATATCATCACGGAAGATCATCTGGCTGGAGTGGATGTTTAACTCTGTCTAATAAATGCCACACGACCCACGAGCTTTTGTTGGATTATTGTGACAGATATTCAGCTGTTTTACGAGGTTGACTTTAAGGTCGCTAACATAATAAACATAGGACGAGGTTATGACAGTCACCACTTGTGTTAACTCGTTCGTCTGTCACTACGAACAGAACTGATATAGATGTGATAACTGTGTAGTTGTTGAGAGGAACTGAGCAACCAGTGCAACAAGAGAACAACCAAGAGCAACAACAGGCTTTACTAGCAACAACCAATTGTGAGACAACCAACTGGGCAACAACCATCTGTGAAACAAGGAACTGTGAAACAACCAATAGTGTTACAACCAACTGTGAAACAACCAACTGTGAAACAAGGAATTGTGAAACAACCAATAGTGTTACAACCAACTGTGAAACAACCAACTGTGAAACAAGGAATTGTGAAACAACTAATAGTGAAACAACAAACTGTGAAACAACCAAAAGTGAAACAACAGGTTACTAATCAAAATTAGAACATCTATTTAATCTTTAACGTTAGTTTTCTCTCATTCAGATGCGAAATTAGATATTAGCTCTTTGTTACCTTCTCTATGTCCTGCGCAGTACATAGAGATTGTACTACAAAGGACTCTCACTTATGATCGCAGGTCACTTAGAACTTATTACAATCTATTACAATCTATTACAATCTATACAATCTATTACAATCTATGACAATCTATGACAATCTATGACAATCTATTACAATCTATTACAATACATTACAATCTATTACATTCTATTACAATCTATGACAATCTATTACAATCTATTACAATCTATTACAATATATTACAATATATTACAATCTATTACAATCTATTTCTCTCATTGTACTATATAGGGCTGGCTTATTGTTCATCTGTACATTTGACTCAATCAATCAATGCTCTCATCTGATGATGTTTAACTTTCTTGTTATCATATTTATCAAATCCTCACCAAGCTCTAACGTCAGCTCTTATTCCCAGTTCCTAACGTTGGTTGCTGATCTGAGAGTAAAATCTCGGACATTCACTGGACTGGTTACACGGAAAACTGATAAAATTGCCTAACGGTTTAAACATGTGGTATTAAAAGTGATAGATATCAAGATAGTTGATCATTTCACTATAATGTGTGTTTACTATTTTTTATTTTATTGAAATCCTCACCCAGCTCTCCACTCAGCTCTTATTCCCAGTTCTTAACGTCCACTCATTGTGTTGCAGGTCTAGTGATCAGGAAGAGTGTTCCAGATCTCAGGTCCTCTCATTCCACTTCACTCGACGATGACGATGTTGAGAATACCAACCCCAATCCCAATCCTAATCCAAATCCCTGTCTAAGAGTCAGCAAGAGATTCTACTTGTCTCAGAGTGACCGAGATCTAGCTAAAGAACTTAGAGAGAGCATAAGCTCCTTCAAATCTCTGAGAGCTCAGGCGCTCAGTAACTCTATCGCCAGCTTAGCGTCTGACAAACAACTTAGCGGAAGCTTGAGATCTTTAGACAGTGACTACACAACGCCGGAGAATCGACTCTTAGAGCAGACCACTATATATGTGGGTGACGCCTGTGTGGTGAACAACAACAACAAGGAGGCATTCAGTGTGAGAGTGAGAAGAGGTGAGGACCATGACAGCATCGAGCGCTTGAGGAGAGAGAGTCTAGAGGTGCAACATTTGTTCAACGACATCAACCTCGTACTGTGCTCCCCCCTACCTCCCCCCTGTGACGTGTCCATAGTGGTCGAGTGTTGCGACACATCCAGTGCTCACGTAGACACACATAGCGTCACATCGGCTCAGTGCACTGCTGTCATATCAGCACATAGCAACACATACACATATAGTCCTAGGTACAGCCAGGCATCAACTGACGAGCAGCTGCTATCCACTGAGCAGCAGCTTACTGCCTCGCCTGAGACAGCTACTGAAGCAGCTACTGAAGCAGCTAGTGAAGCAACAACAACAACAACAGTTAGACCCACCCCCCGGCTCTCGCTACCTGAAGCTGTTGTCATAGCAACCCATAGAGCTGCAGCTCTAGCCACTCCCACAGCTGGTGAGGCCACGCGTCTCTCAGCAGCAATGCCAGGGACGACCCTGACACCGCACGTTGCGCTGTACAGGTTTGAGGCGCAGGAAGTAGGTCAGATTAACCTAGATGTGGACGACTGTGTGTTGATAGACGAGGGGGAGGGGGAGATCAATGGTTGGTGCAGAGGAGAGAATCAGAGGACCAGCAAGACAGGCTGGTTCCCTAGGACCCACGTTACACCCTCCCAGGTTAATCAATCAATCAATCAACCAATCAATCAATCAATCAGTCAGTCAGTCAATCAATAGATCAATCAATCAATCAGTCAATCAGTCAATCAATCAGTCAATCAATCAGTCTGTCAATCAGTCTGTCAATCCATCACACAGTCAGTCTATCAATCAATCTATCAATTAGTAAATCAATCAATCAGTAAATCAATAAATTAATAAAAATTTAACTTTAATTTAGAGAGAGAGAGAGGAAGAGATAGAGAGAGATAGTAAGAGAGAGAGAGAGAGAGAGAGAGAGTGAGAGAGAGTGTGAGGGTGAGAGAGATCATCACGAGGATGACCATTGTACTGTATGCAACATTTAGAGTAGCGCGTCCTGCTTTGATTTAATATCTAACTTTTCCAAGAGTTCATCCAATACTTCCATGACCAGCGCATGAAGATTGCATTATAGCATAATAAAATTCAACTTATTGGTTGATCAGGGAGAGATTAGCCTGTTTGTTGATTGATTGATTGATCGATTGATTGATTGATTGATTGATGGATCGATCGATTGATTGATTGATTGGTTAATCTACTGATTGGTTGATTGATTGATGGATCGACTGATTGGTTGATTGATTGATGGATCGACTGAATGGTTGATTGATTGATTGATCGACTGATTGATTGATTGATTGATCAATCGATTGATTGAATGGTTGATTGATTGATTGATCGACTGAATGGTTGATTGATTAATGGATTGATCGATCGATTGATTGATTGATTGATCAATCGATTGATTGATTGGTTGATTGATCGATCGATTGATCATTGATTGATTGATCGATTGATTAATTTATTCTCAGGGCTCTTCTCCAGTAGCCCCGCCCATAGAGGTGGAGATGAGAATGGTGGAGGAGGAAGAAGAAGAAGAGTTTGAGGATATCACAGGCTCTGGTGTCGGTCTGTATCTCTCTCTGTCTGCCTCTAAGTCTCTCTCTCTCTCTTTCTCTCTCTCTCTCTCTCTCTCTGAGAACTATTTCTTTATCTCTTGATACTCATTGCTCATGCGCTCACATTACTTACTCATTCTTCTCTTAATATCATAATTGATCGACATGTATAGATGGAATGATTAATCGATTGATTGATAGATATATTGATATATTGATTGATAGATTAATCGATAGAGTAATGGATCGTTTGATAGATTGATTGACAGATTTATTGATTGCTAGATTGACAGATTGATTGATTGATTGTCTCTAGACTACGTGGCTCTGTATGACTTCACGGCGCCACAAGATGGCTACCTCACGTTCTATGCTGGTGACGTCATCACGGCCTACGAGATCCTGGAGACAGGCTGGTGGAGGGGCACGTGTGGGAGCAGAGTGGGGTGGTTCCCTAGCAACTACGTACAGGTGCCTCTCTCTCTCTCTCTCTCTCTGTCTCTCTGTCTCTATATCTCTGTCTTTCTGTCTCTGTCTATATCTCTGACTCTATCTCTGTCTCTATCTCTATGACTCTCTATCTATGTCTCTATTTCCATCTCTATCTCTAGTTCTATCTCTATTTCTATCTCTACCTCTGTCTCTATCTCTAGTTCTATCTCTATGTCTATCTCTATCTCCATCTTTATCTCTATCTCTAGCTCCATCTCTGTCTCTATCTCCATTTGTATCTCCATCTACATTTCTATCTCTATCTATATCTCTATCTCTGTCTATATCTCTATCTCTGTCTATGTTCTAATCCAAAAATATCATTCGTGATCTGTGAATAAAGATCTGTCTCTCACATTATCATGCCACTGTTCATTGATTGATTGATTGAGCCCTTGACTGAAAGATTGACTCACTCAATTGACAGTCTGACTGACGGATTGATTAATTGATTGATTAATTGATTGATTAATTGAATGATTAATTGATTGATTGGTTGATTGATTGATTGATTAATTGATTGATTGATTGATACGTGCAGCCGTTGGCAGAACAGAACATTTATGAGAACGCGGCCTCTCTGAGTGCCACGCACACTGACACAGGTGACAGCTTTGCTTGATTGATTGATTCAGTTAATTATTCTTAATGATTTCCGAGGTAAATGATAATTAATATATTAGTTAATTATTATTGTTATTGATATTATTATTATTATTATTATTATTAAGAAGCGGATAATTATTAAACGTAGTAGCTGCTATTGTTAATTGCTTGATCAAAATGCATTTAAACGTTAACGTTTGATTTCTGTGCAGTCTAATAATAAGTATATTTATAAAGCGTCGCTCTATGCTAAATGTCACAGTAGCGCTGAATGGACAGTGAAGGTCAAGTAGCCTGATGGTATAATGCCACAATCGGTGTAGTGACTAGAACTCTGCAGGTATGGAGCGACCAATTGGTCTAAAACACAGTAATCATCACCACATGGCTACAAGTCTCTTCGTTGTCATATCTGTGTCTGTCGCCGCTTACGCACACCTGCAGTAGTCGGTAGGTTCAATTCGCCGTTTTCCTAAACGTATTCGGGGCTATTATGGATGATTTGATAGCAAGAAGTAGTGATTCTTAACTGCGTGTCATACAAAGAAAGCGACGATGAAGATGATGATTGGTTTATAGTTTGATTGACTAATGAGTGCTATGCTTGATTGTATATTTTATAGATTGATTGATTTATTGATAGTGTCAGATGGAGATAAGAAAGTCAAGATTTCATTGGACGCTGAGAGTATAGTAACTAATGGCAAATCTAAGCTTTCACTTGACTGGCTGAACAAGAAGTCTCAAACTCTGCCTCGTAACCTCAGCTCAGATCTCAACTCAAACACAAACAACTCCAACGATCCTCTCTCCGCCAAGAACAAAAAGAAATGGAAGATGCCAAAACTTCCGCCAATAACAAAGCCAAAGTTAAGTTTTCTTAAAAGGAAGCCGCAGAGGTCAACAAGCGTGGCTTCCCCTGACGAGGAGTCGCCTAAACTTTCGACATTCGCACTCAATAGTGAAAGGAATCCCCAGACATTGAGTTCAGTTGCTGAGTCTAGTCTAGTGAGCGACCTTCAGCAACATCTAGCTGCTGTCAGACAAACTGCTGACTCATCCAACATGGCTGCTGACTCATCCAACATGGCCGCTGAGTCATCCAACATGGCTGCTGTCTCATACAACATGGCTGCTGACTCATCCAACATGGCTGCTGACTCATCACGTGACTCACGTCAACAAGCTGCTGACTCATCTAGCACAGCTGATGACTCATTCAACGCAGCAGCTGATTCGTCTACTGCAGCTGCTGAAAGTGCAGCAAGTGAGATTACATCAGCACACACAGCAGCTGTCAACAGCTCGAACGACCTCTCAGCAACCACCATTACCACCACAACCACTACTGCCTCATCTACTGCCTTATCTACTGCCTTACCCACTGCCTTATCCACTACCTCATCCACTGTGTCATTCACAGCCACTACTCCAGTTTTCTCCGGCACCTCCACTAGCGCGCCTCCAGGATCTGTCCACTCGATGTCGTCACAAGTGGAGGCATCAGTAAGACTGGACTCGAGTCCTGATGAATCATTTTCTCTCTCGTCTGCCTCACCTGCAGTCCAGAGCGACACAGCGGGTAGCGGGTCCAAGGCCTCACGACTTGACGACAGCATCGGCTCCTCTGTTGCTGATACCAGGGAGTCGATGCTGGCTACAAGCGCAGATAGGACGGCCAGTAGCGTGGTGCGGGTGGGTAGAGGGGTGAAGCCCCCCCTGCCCGTCAAGTCAGTTATCTACGTGGGCGCCCCTAGTGACCCGCCCGTCAAGAGGTACTCCTACAGCGCCTCTAGCGGAGATCAGCTCAACAGTGGACTGGATGAGACGAGTGTGAGACGCGATAAGATTCTACCAACCACAATCACTGTGTCATCACCCAGTGCTGTAAGAACCGCTGTCATTGGTGCTAGGGGCGGAGCTACTCAGGGTGCAGATGATACGAAGCCTCTGATTGGCGGAAACACCAGAGGATTATATCTAGGTGAAGTAAACACCTCAAGTGTTAGGAGTAGTTCAGTAACAAATATTCATTCGCTGACCAACAGAGTGGAACAGAAAAGCTTCGCTGTAGATCTTCCTCAGGCTGGAAAGATTTCATCTCTAGCTGAGAAGTCACTTCCCAACAATGATCAGCTTACGAGCAGAGTGGACCCAGAGAAACCACAGAGAAGACCAAAACCAGTCAGACTAGAGGCGGGGTCATCTGAAAAAGAGGTGGAGTCAGTATGGTTAGAGGCGGGGTCAGGAAAGTTAGAGGCGGGGTCAGAAAGGGTAGAGGTGGTGTCAGGAATGAAGGGGGCGGAAGAATGGAGATATCTTGGGGAGGAGAAGTGGAGAGAGAGGAAGGGAGTGAGGTTATCAGTGGAGTTGGACAGTCTAGATGTGCCGGCCCCCAGCGGCTTTGACGACTCGTTCACTGAAGAGGCGACCATCACAGAGGTTATGCCACGCCCAGACCTCGTGGAGTCAGAGGTCAAACCACGCCCAGACCTGGTGGACTCAGAGGTTAAGCCCCGCCCAGACCTGGTGAACTCAGATTCGACCACCAGCAGTGCTATGGTGGAAGGAGGTGGTGCTTTGGTGCTGGGCAAGTCAACGGTTGACATCAACAACATCAGGAGTCTGTTTGAGAAGAACACGACAAGTAGTAAACAGTCGAGTGTAGCTCAACGAGGTCAGCTAGGTAAAACACTGGGAGGCATCTCTGCCAGTCCGCTAACTACTAGTGACAACAACAGCAACATGAACAGCGGTATCAGCAACAACAGTAGCATATTAAAAACTGATGTAAGTGCTACCATCAGTACGGACAAGATGAATAAAAGAAAAGTGAACGATGTTGTTAGTTGGAAAACATACAAAAGTAACAGCAGCAACAATAATAATGATAACAACAATAATAACAACAACAATAACAGCAATATCACGACCGTGAGAATCAGCAGTGACAACAACAACAATAGTAAAACTAATAACATTGATAACAATAGGATTAATAGCGCTACTGTAAGAGGAGAAAGCAGTGATATATCTAGAGAGACGGAGAGAAGTACAAGCAGAGACATTCTTGAAGTGGACCTGCTGACTGTGCGAGCACCTTCTCCATTTAGAAGCCCTGTTGAAGTGAAGAAGATAGAAGAGTTTTTCATCAGCAGTGGCAGCTCTGCTCTGTCTGCTGCACCAGTGAATAGGAAACAAGAGCAAACTAGTAAACAATCGCAGTCAAATGCTGAGTCATTATGGCGGCACTCGGGCCCTACCTATTCTGGTACTACAACAGAGAACGCGAGATCTGTTAAGTGTGATAAATCTGAGAGTTCAAAGGTCAGCGAAACTGAGAAGGAGAATCACGGTGTTGAAAGCAATATACAATTAAATAGAGACTTGCTGAAAGAAGAGCCCAATCAAAGTCTTACTCAGGCTTCTCCATACTCGCACACGCCACTGCATGGAACGAGTTCCCTGGAAAGCTTTTCCACTGGCTCTACACCCGCAGGACACAAGTCGGGTCTGATAGATAAATACAAGAAACTGTTTGACCCCCAATGTCAGGTCTACATCGACTACAGCAACTCCATCAGCCAGCCAATCAGAACAAACGAAAATAAGGTCGTGTCACAGCTAGAGAGGTTATTACAGGCTGACGACAAATCTAGGTCGGGTCAGGTTGATGAAGTAATTAGATCAGATCCTGGTGAAGTAGATGGGCATATTGGTTCGTCAGGGAAAGTAGATCGTGTTGTTGTTCCTGCATCAACCAGTGAGTCGCTGGTTGGGGAAAGTTTTCGAGAATCTTCTGTCACGAGAAACTCAACAACAACAACGGCTCACATTTCTTCAGCAATCCCTCCTTCGTTCACAGCTGCCTCAGAAAGTATCCAAGCAGCTGAGCTGCTGTCAATCACCGCTGCGCGGTTAGACTCTGCAGCTGATGGTGCAGCTGAGAAGCAGCTGGGCGAAGTGAGAGAAAGCTTGGCCCAGCAGTCACGTGGCGCAGCAGCTGTGAGTCACGTGAGCGCCAATGTCAAGGTCAAATCTGATCAGGAGAAGGAATCCAGCAAGCTCTCTAGTGACGTCTCTTCGCTCAACAGAAGAAATCCCAACAAAGTTCTCGCAGAGATAGAGAGCAGACTGAGAGCCTGCAGCAAATCCAACCAATCAGCTGCGGGCAAGGATTCCGGAAGAAGAAAGGACTGGAAGCCACTGGGTGGAGGCGTGGCTGGTAAGTGTGCTCTGATGGCGCAGTCGTCGAGGACTGAAAGGCAGGAAAGAGGGAAGGTGAAGTTGGAAGAGTTGCTGGAGAAGGACGGAGAGCTAGCGAGATTGAGTGTGAAAGAAGAGAGTGTGGGAGACGAGATTCTGGTTCAACTGGAGGTCAAACACAACGAGTGGTCTGAAGCCAAAGAATCTGAGATCAGTAAAGTTTCTGAAGTCCTGCAGAAACTTAATAAACAGAAGGGCAATTCACAAACTACTCCGCAGTCTAAACTCTTTTTCCAGTCTATTGGGACCATGCCAGTGATGATCAATGGACTTACAACAGATAAAGAAGATTTGTCAAAGGTTTCAGACACGTCTCAAAATATTCCATCTCATGACAAGTCTTCTGAACCTGTCTCATCTAAGGAGATCACATCATCTTCTAATATTGTGTCCTCATCATCTTATATTGTATCGTCATCATCTGGTGTTGTAACATCATCACCATCTGGTGTTGTGACATCATCATCATCATCTAGTGTTGTGACATCATCATTGGGTCAGGTATCTTCTGTTCTGCCCGCAGTGAACGTTCAAGAAATCATAGAACAAGTATTTAGAGATACATCGAGACAGACAAGCAGCGTTACTCAGGAACATTCGAGATCTCATGCTGGCGCTAAGTCAAGTGCTTCGTATGTGAGAGGTCCTGATATCAGAGTGGCTGCCAATGTGAAACAACCCAACACTGTCAATACCAGTAACAACAACATCTTCATCAGCAACAACAGCAACAGCAGCAACAACAATAACAACAATGCAGTGGTTGGCAATATTAGTACTTCCTCAGAGAGACTAGACAGTGAAAGTGCTAGTGATGTGGGAGTTGCAAGTGCCGATGGACAGGAGGCGGCAGTGGGACGGGACATACAGAGCAGACTGAGTCAGTATGAGCGGGAGCTGAGGCGGTCTAGTGGAGGGGTTCATCATCTCAACCCCCCTCAGGGCCTCAGTAAGGCTGGGCGTAGCGGCTCTGTTGCTGACATCCGTGCCAACAACAACAACACTCGTCAAGCAAAGTTAGCTTCCAGAGCTGGGCCTATCCTGAATGGGCCTAGATTAGCAGCTGGGCCTACACTTAACGGGCCTAAGTTACTAGCTGGGTCTACCCTGAACGGACCTAGGCCAGTAGCTGGGCCTAATCAAAACGGGCCTAGTGTAGTAGCTGGGCCTACTCTGAACGGGCCTAGGCCAGTAGCTGGGCCTACACTGAACGGGCCTAGGCCAGTATCTGGGCCTACACTCAGCCACACTTTGGGCTCTGGTAAGAAGACAACAGCAGCTGAGACAGATGCCCTGTTGAACATCTCAGTGCCAGATCTGAGGCGAGAGTTTGAGGTGCCTCTCTCTCCCTCATCTGTCCAAGCCTTTAAACTGCTCTGTCCCACACCATACAGCAGGTAACAACAACAATTATTATTAATAACAATAATTAGAGTGCTATAGTCATCAATGACAATATCGAGCACTATTGAGTAACACTTCAACCATTACATCTGACTATTTACCCTAAACTCTGACGTGCTCTGCAAATTGGTAAACCCAAGTTCCTGCACCTTTTCCTCACTGTGTAGTCAAAGCTGGACCATATAACAAGCGAGGTAACCCTAGAACGCTGGCAAGCATCAGATATCTTGTGTAGGTCTGTCCTGTGTCGAGACTCTTAGGACGAATTTATAATAGTGACGATACAGTGTGTCACTGTGGCGAAACTTCTGTCACTTGATTGATTGATAGATGGATTGATGGACGGATTAATGGATTGATTGATAGATGGATTGATGGACGGATTGATGGATTGATTGATAGATGAATTGATGGATGGATTGATGGATTGATTGAGAGATTGATTGACGGATTGATTTATGGTTGAATTGATTGATGGACTGTTTGTTGTACTGATGGATTAATGGATTGATTGATTGATAAATGTTTTCAGTAAGAAGAACGTAAGACACGGGTCTGGCAGATCAATGGAAATCTGTGGAACATTCGACGAGGTTAATATTGCGCGTAGTTATTATTAAATAATTAAAATGTTAGTGTTAGCTGTTAGTGTTGTTAGACTAGTCAACAATGGGTTGAATAAACTTTTAATTTCATTATTTGAGGAGTCCAGTATGTTATTCAAGGCAGTTACAATATTATTAAAGGAGTTAATAATGTTATTAAAATAGTTAACACTGCTAATGTAGAGTTAACACTGCTACTAACAGAGTTAAAACTGCTACTAACAGAGTTAATACTGCTACTAACAGAGTTAACACTCCTACTTTGACGGCCTGGTGTGTGCTTATTTGAGTGTATTTTTTAAATAAAACATAGTTGTCTCTCTCTCACACTTTATCTCAATGTAATTGATGAGCTGTAGTATGTGAAGGGATTTGTCAAGTTGTTTGTTTATTTGTTTGTAGAAACAAGTGGGGGAGGAGTCTGTGATATAGAAACAAGTGGGGGAGGAGTCAGTGACATAGAAACAAGTGGGGAGGAGTCAGTGATATAGAAGATTTGATCAACTTCAATCAATCAATCAATTAATGAAACATCAATCCATCATCATCATTAATAAATCAGCTTCGGTTAATTTATAAATCTGCAACCAATCAATCAATCAATCAGTCCGTCAGTCAATCAATCAACAATCAATCAATCAACAATCAATCAATCAACAATCAGTCACCTATATCGTCTGTATTCTGAGCTGATTATGACGGAGACGACGTACTGGGAGATTGAGGCGCAACTGAACACATTTAACGTTAGTTTCTAATCTGCTGCTGAGGTCAGTGACCTATCTCATTGACCTGTGTGTTTGATACACATGTAGCAATTGTACGAATGTGTCTCACTGACTTAACTTAATGTAAAATAGATGATCATGGCATGTCTCAGTGACGCAGCTTTGTGACTGTTGATAAGGCTTTTCAATGCATATCTAATATATTGAAGAGAAAGAAAGAGCAGATAAGTTGAATAGCTCTTCTTTCTATTGACATTTAGTTAGTGTAGTAAAATTGTAAGAAGAGTTCTTACTTCACCATCCGCTTTAAACTGTCTCAGACATCGTACGTTGAGACTCTTTCAGTTGTTTTAAAGTTCTTTCATTCGCTCGTAGATTTGGACGTTTTTCTCACTTTGTTCGTCTGTTTCCTTTCGTTTAGCTATTGAAATCCTACAGTGGTTGTTTGATAAACCGCCTAATACTATCAAATTCGTATAGGACATTTACTGTGTAGGCTAACTGATGCTTTGGATATACAAAACGTATCTTTTCTACGAAATTGCCATTGGCTGGAGTCAGGGCCGATGTACGTGTAGATAAGTATGTGTATCAGTATGTGGATCAGTATGTGTTGGTTCAAATCTAGGGCTCTCCCGTCACTGATATCGCTTCCGAGAGAAGAAACTGACATTAACATAAGCCTTACAGCTTTAAATCAAACTTACATACCTAGAATCTGTGTGTGTTAATTTATTATACGTATCTGTTATTCTTTGCTGTATGTAATGCTTTCTTTTACTTATGTAGAATCTCTTTACTTGAGGGTTTCTTATTAAATAATACAACATATCCATTCACATTCACTGGATTGGCTACACAGAAAATGGACTAAATTGCCTAACGGATGTACATGTGGTACTAAAAGTGATATCAATAGATATCAACAGATATAGATATCAACATAGTTGATCATTTCACTATAATGTGTTATTACTATTATCCTACATCATATGTCGCTATTGTTTGCTTGAAGAGCAGGAAATCAGGGGTTTGAATTCATAACGTCTCAGAGGGAATCAGTTTTGTGTGGGACGTCACATGTTAACTTTAGCTACAGTGATTTACACATGACACACACAAGTGTACCTGTCTGTCATATGTTAACTTTAGTTAGTGATTTACACATGACACACACATGTGTACCTGTCTGTCTCATGTTCATGATGATAATACTAAAATATTATAATATCACATCGATGTTTTATTTTAATATTCCTATAATTTATTGTTGCTATCATAATGTTGTGATATGTAGATGTTTTTAAATATTTATACCACGCCATAATTCACCTGCTTCGCTCTATTTGACACGTACACTGTTGCATTGTTACTACTCAGTGCTGGAGGCGTAATCATGCACTACGCCAGGCGCTGATGATTTCTCTGAGATTTGAGTCTGTATATTATATTCGTGATGATAAACTGCGTTATGTAGAAGTTTAAATGTTTTACTGAAGCCAGTAACCTAAGCGATGATATGTACTCGTATGCTACGGATAACTACAGAAAGCTACAGATAGCTACAGATAGCTACAGATAGCTACAGATAACTACAGATAGCTACAGATAGCTACAGATAGATATAGATAGCTACAGATAGCTACAGATAGCTATAGATAGCTACAGACAGCTACAGGTAGCTACAGATAGCTACAGATAGATATAGATAGCTACAGATAGCTACATATAGCTACAAATAGCTACATATAGCTACAAATAGCTACAGATAGCTACAGATAGCTAATGATAGCTAACGATAGCTATATATGGCTACTCTGTGCTATAACTTAACGTTAATATGTGCTCTTTTGCTACAGAATGCTAATCTATGCTATTATTTAACGTTGATATGTACTCCTATGATATAGATAATTAATTTATTTTAATATTTAACGTCGTTAACCCTAGTTAAACTGGGATTCAAGGGAAGATAATGATGATGATGATGATTATTTAGCGTCGTCTGTATCGATTAACTCATATCTAAGCGTTCGTCTACAGTATACTCGCTACAGTAATCGTAATTGTGAACTTATTCATTGAATAAATCGATCAATAACCCATGCAATCGGTGTACTGATGAAGTGTATAGTAATAAATCGATCAATAATCTATACAACCGTTGTAGTGATGAAATTTAAGTTTTGCTGTCCACATGAAAGCAGAGTGAAGTTACAAGTGAATTAATGCAGAGAGTTAAGAGAATGTTAATAAGCTCCCAGCGACTTTTACATATACACCGCTTATACTAACGACCCTAGCTGTGTTGTCATTCCAGATAGTGCTTGAAATAAGCAGCAACGAACTTATAAGTTAAAATTTCTCTACTGCTTAATGGCATGTCCACTAAAGAGAGAGTCCAAGACATATATTCCTATATTGTCTACTACCGTTTTGCAAGTAAACGATAAATTAAGTTCTGTCAGTCTATTTTCTAACAATACGATGAGCACTCCATCGACCACTAGAATCCACCACAATCAGGTGACTGATTCACAGTCCAGTCTGTCACGTGACTAATTCACAGTCCAGTCTGTCACGTGATGAGGATTTCCTGCGGCAACAGAAGATGTAGGCGCAGAGCCTGCGCAGTAGATCTGTGACGTAATGAAAGTGTGTGTAGTTGTGCGCATCACTCGTGACGTATGAATTGTGTGTGTAGTTGTGTGTGCAGAACAAATCGCCTCTCCTGTAACTAAACAATAAACAAAAATAATGTGAGTCAAATAATTAATCAATCCATCAGTCAATCAATCAATCAAAGCAATCAGTCAATCAGTCAGTCAGTCAATCAATCAATCGATACTGATGTCAGAGTCGTAGGCCTACTATGATATCATTTAGTCATCCATCACGACATCAGGCACTAAATCCTTTAATTGTATTCACATAACTCTTTAGTCTAAGACGCTACGAATTGGTTCCTATTTCTTAAAAATTCGGAATTGAACCTAAACAAACCGCAAGTGTTCATCAGAGGAGTCTACACGTATATCATGGTGACATACCTCGCTCCCAGCCGCTGACAGACTGGTACATAGTAAAGTAGTCTCGACTGTTGTTGTTGTTGCTTAACCCCTGAGAGCTCATTAGGTCGTAGCTCCGCCTCCTCTTGCAGGATCCCGCGAGACTGTGGAGAGTGAAAGATGTCAGTGCCAGATCTGATGACTCCAGGCCACGCCTCCACAAGCTCCATGCTGGGACATTGCGTAGCTTCGTTTGACTGACAGCTGATGACTCGAGTCCACGCCTCTCTTTCTCTTAGTTTTAAGCTGGGATTGTTCAGATTTATAAAACCGACTGGTTGTAGCCCTGACGACAAAGTGCAATTAACGCCAGCTACTGCAGCTGTGTGAACATGAGTAGCAGCTGAGCGGTCAGCTGCTGCAGCTGTGTGAACGTGAGTAGCAGTTGAGCGATCAGCTGCTGCAGCTGTGTGTTCAGAAAGATCCATGTTGTAAGTGTTGTTGTTGTTACACCTCGGTGCCTGCACGCACCCCTCAACATCAAACACTGACCCCTCACCCTCACCTGATGTCCTCCCATTAGTCACGTGATCCTGCCAGTCGTTCATTGGCTGCGCTGACTTGAGACTCTTCTGCTCAGCTGTCAGCGCCACTGACTCGAGTACTAACCGAGCCAGACGTAGAACTTCCTTGTCACGTCCCTCACGACCATAGAGACGTAGAGCTTCCATCTGAGCGGCGTGTGGATCTCTCCATAACGTCTTCTCTCTCTCCTGCTCGCTTGCTCTCACGACCTCCAGTGATTTCTTCACTCCTCTTGTTCCACTTCTTTCATCTTCATTGAGCCACGAGAGATCCAGTCTAGGAACTGCCTCACTTTGTCGAGTCTTGTTTCTATATGAACATATCTCCAGGTCCACCACATCCGTCAAACTCTCTCCACTGAGATCAAAAGAGGGATTGCCATGAGCCTCATGATGTCCTCCCGTCCTTCCACTGCAATCTACACTTACATCTCCATGTGGACTTGTTTGCCTGGGATAGAACCGATCATTACAGCGCCGCCTAGCCATGTTCTCTAATATAATCACGTCTTCCTCGTCCATATCTCTACAACCACTCCGAAGAGCTTCTTCCACATCTGGAATCATCTGTTGGACAGCGCAATGAATGTTCGAGAAGTCAAGTTCGTCCTCTGAATGTTCTTCTTCATCATATGGTCCTCCTGTCTCAAAGGTTTTCGAGGCAGAGTCAAGGTCACATCGTGTCCATGGATGTCCTAGACGACCTGGAAGAGAGCTGATGTACCTGGGCTCAAACTCTTCCACCCCTCTCTCATCCATCAACTGCTGGACTGTACATCCAGACAATCTATCACACTCCACTGATCTCTGCCTGGAGGAGTAAACCAGACCTGATTCACTGCATCCATCATTCCAGGTCCCACCATCTCTCGTCTTCTCTTTAGAGTTCTCAGAGTAGTGTTCTCTTACACGTTTACTCCATTCTTCATTCCTAACTACCAGATCATCATCTGCTAGAGACTCAACTCTCTCCACTGAACACTTCATCTCATCACAGCTGATCGACCAATCCACTATCTTGTGTGACGTAGTCAATTCCAATCCTCTCTTCCAAGTAGAGTCATGTTCCAGTGTTTGGCATACACTCCACTCGCTACAGTATCGAGTGTAGTCGTCCTCAGCGGCACGCTCACGGCTGTTGTTGGCTTTTCCAGCAGCTGGCAGCTCTTCACTCCACGTAGCTGCTGCTGCAGCTCTTCTCGCGCACTGTATGACGCTGAGTCTAGCCACGCCCCTCTCTGTCCAGCCTTGTGGACAGCTGATCCTGTCACTAACAGCTGTTGAACAGCTGCGCTCAGCTACTGCACAGCTGCATTCAGCTACTGAACAGCTGCGCTCAGCTGCTAAACAGCTGCGCTCAGCTGCTGAACAGCTGCGCTTAGCTACTGAACAGCTGGGCTCAGCTGCTAGACTGCTGCTTTCAGCTGTTAACCCGTAGAGAGCAAAGCTATAGCAGCTAGTAGCACTCGCAGTAACTGCGCTGTTTGTGTTTTCCCTACCGCTGATGTCAGCTGTTTCACAGCTTAGAGTGTAGCTACCACTGCTACTACTGCTGACACTACTGACACTGCTGACACTGCTGACACTATTGACACTGCTATCATCGCTGACACTATTGACAATATTGACACTATTTTCACTGTTGACACCGCTGACACGGCTACCACTGTTAACAAAGCAGCTAGTGGTGGTTGAGGGAGAACAGTCAATTCTTGAAGAATCGTCAGTGCCGTGAGATACATGCTGTATAACAGCTGTGCCATTATTATAAGCTGTGCCGTTATCACAAGCTGTGCCATTATCATAAGTTGTGCCATTATCATAAGCTGTGCCATTATCATAAGTTGTGCCATTAACACAAGCTGTGCCATTAACAAAAGCTGTGCCATTATCATAAGCTGTGCCATTATCACAAGCTGTGCCATTATCATAAGATGTGCCATTAACACAAGCTGTGCCATTATCATAAGCTCTGCCATTATCACAAGCTGTGCCATTATCATAAGATGTGCCATTAGCATAAGTTGTGCCATTATCATAAGCTGTGCCATTAACACAAGCTGTGACATTATCACAAGTCGTGCCATTAACACAAGCAGGGTTAACGATGCAGGGGTTTTTGAAGTAGTCAACAATGTTACATATCCCAGGATTAGTTGAACTGCAGAGGACGTCAAAGCCAAGGTTCTTACGAGGGCTGAGGCGCCTGGCACATCGGTTTAGACGTCTCGACTGCGCCACATCGCTCTGCCACACAAGTCCCAGTCTAGCCCGGCACTGATGCTGCCTGTGGACAGAGAAATGGACGTTGAATGGAGAGTTTCTTGTGAAACAAGCACAGGCACCGTGCTCCTCGTGACTGGGGGAACCGTATGAACTGACGAAGATTTCGAGGCTGGGCAGATGTGAGAGACTTGAAGAGACTACGAACTTCCCTACACCACAGGTAGACAGGTCGTATTTCTCTACACCACAGGTAGACAGGTCGTACTTCTCTACACCACAGGTAGACAGGTCGTACTTCTCTACACCACAGGCAGACAGGTCGTACTTCTCTACACCACAGGTAGACAGATAGTCCTTCTCTACACCACCGGTAGACAGGTAGTCCTTCTCTACATCACAGGTAGATAGGTAGTCCTTCTCTACACTACAGGTAGACATGTCGCCTGTCTGTTCTACGACGTGTCGTAGTGTCGACAAGAGATGAGATTGTGTCACTTGGTCGCCTGACTGTTCTATGACGTGTCGTAGTGTCGACATGTGATGAGATGGTGTCGCTTGGTCGCCTAGGCACACTGAGCCACACAGCTCATTTGTGTCCACTGAGTCCACGGTTTCCACTGATAAGTCTTCGAATTGAAGAGTTTCAGTATCCAAAGCTTTGTTAGAAGAGGATGCTGAAGTGCAAGCTTGTACAAGAAAAGCTTCGTCGTCATAAGCTTTAATAGATGAAGCCAATTCAATGCTTGGCGTATTGAGATGTGGTGTTCCACTGCACGAAACTGTACTGCTTAAAGCTTCTGTACCTAAAGCTTCTCTGCTTAATGCTTCTGTAGATAAAACTTCACTACTTAAAGCTTCTCTAATTAATGCTTCTGTAGATAAAGCTTTAGTACCTAAAGCTTCTCTACTTAATGCTTCTGTAGATAAAGATTCTATGCTTAAAGCTTTTATGGGTAAGGCTTCTTTACTTATAGCTTCCGCAGCTTCCATGCTTAAAGCTTTTATGGGTAAAGCCTCTATGCTTAAAGATTATGCAGATTTCCAGCATGAAAACTGTGGGTAATGCTTCTCTGTTTAAAGTTTTTGAGGGTTAGATAGCTGCTGACTCAACACTGCTGACTTTATAGCTGCTGACTCAACAGCTGCTGACTCGACAGCTGCTGACTTTATGGCTGCTGACTTGATAGCTTCAGTAATTAGATAGCTGTTGACTCAATAGCTGAGCTGTGCAGAGCTGCTTCAGACAGAAGTTGGGATTAACAGGCGCACATAAGAGTTGATAGCCTCTGCAGCATAGAGCACGTGATCTGAAATAAGATTAGTCAACGACCTTTAACGATTTATTGACAGGTAAGTACAGGAGCCAGGTTTGACTCTTAAACGGTTCACCTGGGTTTGACCTGTAGGAACTTGCGCACCTCATCACGACTTCGTTTGTTTTCATATAGACCAATCTAGATAATTGAGAAAAGGATTATTAAAAACTGATACAGGAATCTGTAAAGCTGTCTCGAAGATCAGTTACCTGTTATACATTGCTAGAAAAATGGTCGTTTTAGTAAATTGCGTTGTCCGACTTCGTGAAAATAAGTCCATCGAGCTTCTAAGCTTGACGTTAAACCCACATTATCATCAATTTGCTTAGTCTATAGGCCTGTAGTTAAATTATTCAGCTATTTACACGAACTAAATCTCAATAAGCTTTCGATCTAAAGGAAATTCGAACCTAGTCTAAGGTAAATGTGCACTGTGCAGCCTATATTCATGTGAAAAGTGATCGATATTATCGCGGATGATCAATTCACTCTAATGCAATAGTCTACAGTTCATGCGTGTCTAATTGTAACGCTTTTGTTTATCGTTGCATTTGTTTGTCTACACTGTGACGTCGTAGAAGTGATTGGCTTCTTTAAGGGGGATTTTAGAGGAGCTACATTGGTCTGCTATATAGTATATAAAAGAGGTTTAACAGCAAGTTAGATAACAAAAATTAGAGTGCCACTGTCGTCCATGACAACATCAAGAACTTTTGAGTTTTGACACAAATCCAAGCCAATGAGCAAAAAGAAAGTCCAAAATGGTGCAAATTTCAAAATCCAGAAAACCAGTCCAAAGATAAAGGTAACTGAAGAAAATGAGATTTACGTGTTAACAGGTCGCAACTCATGGACACTGGAAGAAAAAGAGAGTTGGGAAAGGTAGATCACCACTTGTGGAACTGCTTATGAAACTTTTCAATGATCTAATGTTGCAATAGCTCTGAGTAACATAGTTGATAATTTCACTATAGCCTAGTGCGTGTTTATTTTTTCAGATTTTTAACAAACTACTGTGCAACCAAGACCACAAACACATGAGTAATCCAGGGAAATCTCATTTCACTTCCATTTTAAGTTGTCAGTACGTATATCATGAGTTTAGATCAGTTGTGTTTCGATAGTTGATTGATTAATAGCGAAGAAGACATGCTATGTAAGAAGCACAAAACTTCTTCAAAACATTACAAAAAAATTAAACTCTGTTCAGGTCACCAGAGTATAAAAGCTGCTTCGAAGCAGCTTTCAAACTTTCAGCTCTTAACTGTTAAATAGTGACCAACCTATGAAGTGCTAAACCGAGATCTACTTCTCTAACTATTTAGTCCATAGACTGCAACAGTACACTGAGATCTACTTCTCTATCTATCTAGTCCATAGACTGCATCAGTACACTGAGATCTACTTCTCTATCTATCTAGTCCATAGACTGCATCAGTACACTGAGATCTACTTCTCTATCTATCTAGTCCATAGACTGCAACAGTACACTGAGATCTACTTCTCTAACTATCTAGTCCATAGACTGCAACAGTACACTGAGATCTACTTCTCTAACTATCTAGTCCATAGACTGCAACAGTACACTGAGATCTACTTCTCTAACTATCTAGTCCATAGACTGCAACAGTACACTGAGATCTACTTCTCTAACTATCTAGTCCATAGACTGCATCAGTACACTGAGATCTACTTCTCTATCTATCTAGTCCATAGACTGCATCAGTACACCGAGATCTACTTCTCTATCTATCTAGTCCATAGACTGCAACAGTACACGGAGATCTACTTCTCTAACTATCTAGTCCATGGACTGCAACAGTACACTGAGATCTACTTCTCTAACTATCTAGTCCATAGACTGCAACAGTACACTGAGATCTACTTCTCTAACTATCTAGTCCATAGACTGCAACAGTACACTGAGATCTACTTCTCTAACTAGCCACTAACAGTAACAGATGAAGGTATAATGAAAACTAACATATTAAAATCATAAAATGCTACATAGTTAAATATCACAGAAAGTTACTTTAATAGACATTGTTAAGATTTACATGAGCAGTCATACAGTATTGCTTACATCACAGCTCAGTTTAGATCGGCGGGTGCTAAGCAAGAGGTTGCAAGCTAATGTCCAGAGAGATAACACGGACAGACAACATATCAAGTGAAAACAGACAATAAATCAGTTTGAATTAGCGCCTCTCTGAATGTATGTGTAGATATGCCTGAAGCCTTGTGTCAATATCTGTCTCATTCCTGCTCTATAATCACCTAGCCTCTAGAGTTGTGCTATTAGTGGAGAGTCAGGTTTCTACAAGAACGCCTGGAGAAAAGCTTGACAACTACTGAATGCCAAACAAAGTTACCAAATATCAGGGCAATTCATAAAAGCTAAAAATCTGATAAAGCTGATGTTATCATCAGTATTCTCACTCGAAAACAATGTCAGTGACGGGCAAGCCCAGGATTTGAACCCCTCACATACTGTTCCACGGTCGAGTATCTTACCAACATCACCACTGGCTCCAGCCGATAAACATATATCTCTAATCGATCCTAGTTTTACTACAACTTTCTGTCCATCCATAGATCTGAGCATCTTTGCAAGTCTAGGTCACTAAATATCCACATATACACTTATATATCTCAAGATGTATGTCCACGTGTGAGCCTACACGTCTCTGGTCGTATGTTTGTCTTTAGCTGTCAGCCTGTCTATCAGATCTTGCAGCGGCATCAGCTCTTTCTTGTCGACGAGATCAAACTCTTGAACAAAGTAGATGAAATGTTTGAAAGATGTGTTGAGGTGAGCCTCCTCCTCGAGTTCTATCACCTGATCAAAGTGCTGGTGGTACACGTGTGCGTAGACACGAAACAGACGCTTCAGTATTGTCTTAGATATCGTCTGAAAGTTCCTCGGGAATGGTACACCTGTGCACACACAGAATGCTCACATGACTACTGTCAATCAAGTTAATGCTTCAACTTTAAGTTATGCAAAATCTTCAACTTTCTAATTGTCCAGTAACAACAATGTTTCTTTAACCACAATCAATTAATTAATCTACGAACTATTAAGAATTAGCCACTAAGCATCTATGTGTTAAATGCTGAACTTTGATGAATTAGCCTGCCAGAGCCTAGAAAGCAGTAAAGATGGGTTATAAACAAGCAACAACATGCTTTTTCTACCCAGTATAGTTATAATAAACAGCAATGAATTAATCTCTAAACATCGAGTTAACCTCTAAACAACAATGAATTAACTGCTGAAAAGTGATGAATAAATCACTGAACAGCGATGAATTTACTGCTGAACAAGAATGATGAATTAAAGGCTGAACAGCAATGAATTAGCTGCTGAACGGCGAAGCTTTCTCTTGTGCTCTCTGTGTACTCAGTCGTCATCGTGTGGTGCTTTGGCGCCTGTTTGTGTAGAGTCTGACAGAGACGTCCCTGACATTGCCTTATGGCGAGGAACAAAACGTTATATTGTTATTGATTGATTGATTGATTGATGCTGACCTATTTTGGAAGGGAATATGGACTCGTCATCCAGCTGTTCCTGGACCCAGGTCATTAGGTAGTCTATATACTTTGGGGCGGAGCATTTGATGGGCTTCTTGATGGTCGTACCATCTGCCCAGTGGTACTCGTACTTCTTGCCAGCTGACATGATGGGGCAGCTCTGCTCCGTGCAGAACTCTGTCAGCGTCCCGTACATCATGTTGATCTGATTGAAGAAATCAACCGCTACGCACAGCGCATCATCAATCAGTCAATCAATCAATAAATCAATCAGTCAATCAATCAATCAGGCAATCAATCAATAAATCAATCAGTCAATCAATCAATCAGTCAATCAATCGATCAGTCAATCAATCAATCAGTCAATCAATCAATCAATAAACATCACACATCCATTTGGCAATGAATTTTGGAGAACAAAGCGTAAAAATCTTAATAAAAAAGCTGACACCATTCGAATTATATCCCCATTGGTTTGAAATTCAAAACCATCTATCAGTAAACCAGGACTTTTTAATCATCATCTACAGCCTGTTGTTGTTGTGTCAACACTCAACACGAGATTATTCAGCTATCAAATAAGCAAGTAGAGTAGCGTCTTCTTCTTCAGTGCCAAGTGGCAGGTTCAGGGTACATATTCATACTCAAAGTCTGCTTTCTCGCTCCATAAGAGCACTCCTTAGATCAACAAGTTAATCCCTTCACAAAGTCTATACCTTATCCATACCCTATGTAGCCTATAACTTGGGAAAAGTGTGGCTTCTGAGGTGGTTTTCCATTGCCTTCCTCACAAGCAAGCAGAGTATATCATTTTCTTAAATTGAAATTCATCTTGATTAGCTAAAGTGCAGCAATGTCACAGGACGCTAAACTCTTAGCACAATAATAATAATAATAACAATTAGAGTGCTACAGTCATCAATGACAACATCGAGCACTATTGAGACAAAATTAAGCCAGAGAGCAAAAAGAAGGTCCAAAAACGGTGCAAATTCTAAAATCCAGAAAATCAGTCCAAAGTAAAGGGAATTAAAGAAGAATTAACAAATTCCACAGATGGCAGCACTCACTGTTGACCGCCACCCACTCGTTGAGGTCCTCCCCATCAGGCAACATGACAGCCTGTCTCAAGTCTCCGCCCCCCAGCGTTGCCGCAGCTGTCTGCATGAGCTCATACCGATGCGTGCCCTCGGCTATGTGCTTCTTCGGTTTGAACGTCTTGTAGTTCCTAGCACCGCTGCACGTGCTGCTGTGAACAGAGAACAAGAACTGTTTGTTAGTAAAGTATAAACATAGTACACAAAGTACAAGTACTTAGACCAGTACTCGAATATTGATAAGCAAACGATATATTATTTTGAAAACGTATTTAACATTTAACATAGAATATTTGAACGTTTTCTTATTTACAATAACAAAATTATTTACAACAAAATCCAAACATGAGAAAACATCGGAAGATTTCAACCACTGATGCTGTATTACTTGTGTTTTACTTGAGATTTCTACAGAATAGAACACACATTGTTTAGCTTAAGTGTTCAGCCAAGTGGAACCAGGATACGACAAAAGAAAGATATGATCCAGAATTATTAATACTTACAATAGAAAGCTCATCTTCGATCCAGGTCACAAGTACAAGGGTTGAATGACGAGTTTATATTTGTTAAGAAATAACTTTAAAATATTTATTTTCAATTAATAAATTAGCTATTCATTGACTTTATTTCTTAAAACTTATTAATAACACTCGATTGTTTATAAATATAGCTCCTTCGCATCCGTTACCCTCAAGAAACCAAGAGAACCGACTTCAGCAACAACAACAAATGCTACTGTCGTCCGTGACAACATGAGCACTATGGTGCCAAATCCAATCCGATTGGCAGAGTATGGGGTCAAAAACGGAGCAAAACAAAATTCGAGACTTTAGTCTGAGAAGGGGTACTAGTGGAATGAAGGTTTACGTGTTGGTCTCATTTCCTGTGCAATGAGTGGATAGGAGAGGTCACAGAGAAACTCCTTTATAATTGATTACTATCTCAATTTTAAAATTTAAGGAAACTTCTCGCATCTATGTTAGCTTAATCTTAAGGTATTATCTGTTGGTTAAACTAGATATTAATATATGGAATAATTGTTTAATTTTCTTTACGTAAAAGCAACGACTTCATAGGAAATAAATAAAATTTCCAAGATAATAAATTATGGAAGAAGGAAATATAAGTTCTAATTTTTTGCTAAATTTTATCACTAGTTAAACAACAGCTTTACTTATATAGAGACATCAACAATTTAGCCTAACATTGCTGAAATCTAGAATACATAAATTATATTGCACTTATAAAAGACTTCTACCCCACTAATACACGTCAGTGCTCTTTAGTTACCTTTATTATATACTGTATTATTTTAGTTTTCAGTTAGAGTTGTCAATATATGGAACGTGTTACCTCAGTATGTAGTAGAGGCAGAGACGGTGAATGCTTTAAATAATAGGCTAGATAAGTATTGGAAAGAAGTATACATTGAATTGATAAATTGATTGTTTGTGTAGATAGGCTGATTAGTTGTACCACATGAGGGTATTTGGTTTCTAGGTATTTATGAATGTGGGTAAGGCTTGTATATGTATGTATGTGTAGGTGTGGGTATGTGTGAGCAAATGTGTGTATGTCTATGTATGTTTGTGCATATATGCGTGTATGTATTGTAATGTATGACTATATTTTGCAAATTGTTGATATGCCTAGTATGTAATTATATGCATACTTGCATATTTTTGTCTGTAAGGTCGATGTGTGTATGTACAAGTGAGTGTATTCTATGTGCATATATGTAGGTGTATGTGTAATTGTGTATGAGTGTATATATGTATGTGTATGTATATATGTATATGTGTATGTGTGCATATATGTGTGTATAGGGCCTATGTGTATATTTGTGTGTATATGTGTATAGATGTACATATGCATGTGTGTTTATGTATGTATATATCTGCATATTTATGGGTGTATCTGTATATATATACATGCGGGGTATGTATGTGTGTATGTATGTATGTATATACATGCAAGTATTTGAGTGTTTGTAAGTATTTAGCTCACTCAGTTAAGCTGCGCGTCAGTTGAACGAAGTAAAGCCACGCTGCACGCGGTTAGTAAATTGTGGGCGACCACTTTGGAAGACCGCGTGTAGACAGCTTTGAAAGTAAACAATCCCCAGGGTGTTGGAGTTTATTCTTAAATCCGCGCCGGCTGCTATTGGAGCGCCAACAAAAGGCAACGATTACTAATAACCATGGAAAGGAATGGAGGAAATAACGAAAACTTCAAAAACAGAAACTTAAGAAAGGAAACAGTGTAAACACATGCGGTATGTCATGTGTGTAACTATACGGAATAAAAAAAAGTTTAGTTTTTTCTTATGTTCTCCTTTTGAAGCCTATCAACTTGTAAAGGTTTGTATCTTTTTCCTTTACGGTCTCTATGTATAGAGGTATGAAATTACGACGATGACTGGTGTTACAAGTCTTTGTGACTTCCTAACCAGTATAATTATGATAAGTTAAGTTAAGTTAAGTATGCTTGTCCAGTTGTTGTTGTTACCTAAATCCTGATCCTTTCTGCTTGAAACGTGTCCCGTTACGGAGAATTAGCAATTAAATACCGACTTGCTTTTAAAGAAATTGGTAATTTTGAATTTCGAGTTTCTAATCAATCTTTCGCTTGAACAAAGTCGCTTATAGACATGTCCTAGGATTGGGATTGGGTTTTTGTAGGTTTCGTGATTGTGATAAGATTAGAAATTGTGGTTAGATTAGGGTTAGGCTAGGAGGTAGGAGATGCAGATTTATAAATTGTTGTTATTTATCGTATACTGTGCCATTTGTTTTGATTTTATCAGTAAACACGCATTTTATGGTGAAATGATCAACTATGTTGGTATCTATAATAATAATAATAACAATTAGAGTGCTACTGTCATCAATGACAACATCGAGCACTATTGAGACAAAATCAAGCCGGCGAGCAAAAAGAAGGTCCAAAACAGTGCAAATTCCAAAATTCAGATAATTAGTCCTTAGTGAAGGGAATTAAAGAAAAGGAGGTTTAGGCGCAGGTCGCTGCTCATGGACACTGGATGGAAAAGAGAGAGGGAAAAGATAGGTCTTCAACTGCCTATGGAACTGATCATAGGAAAACAAACGCCGATGTGCTTCAAATGAAGATTTCCGAAGATTAGATGGAAGAGAATTCGAGATCTGTGGTGCAGCATGCTGGAAAGAACGATTAGATAGCTTAGAGCGCGAAGGTAAGCTAAGGTCTCACAATAGTAATTAATTTAGAAGACCGAGTAACAGCAGCTGCATCACTTTAGTCAAGTGAGACATACAAGTTTGCCCAGGGATGGTGATGGACTTATAGGTCAACGAAGCTGTTTTGTAAATGATATGTTCTTTAATCTTTAGCCAGTGCAAAGGTTAAAGAGTGATGGAAAAGATAGGTCTTCAACTTTCAATCAATCACGTTTCAATCAATCAACTTTCAATCTATCACTTTTTATAACACCAAATGTTTAAACCGTTAGGCGAAATACTCCATGTTTCCTGTCTAACTAGGCCAGTGAATGCCCAAAATTTTAATCTCAGATCAGCGCGGCTGGGAATCGAACCCATGAGATGAACTCTCATGGGTTCACCTCAGGAAATATCATTTAAAAGTTCATGACGTTAACCACTGCACTATTGAGACATTCAGTGGCTTCATATTGTGCTTAACTTAACTTAATTACACTGATTCAGGAAGTCTTGAATCTCTGGATGACTTGTAACCTGAGTCTAGTTGTAATTTCATACCTCAATCATTTACTAAAATTGTAAAAAAATAAAATACAAGCCTTATTAAGTTGATCCCTAACCTAAGAAAAATATGCTACCAATGTACCTTTAATACATTCGCACACATAAAAGTATCATAAATTTTCATACATAGTCACACACATATATATATATATTGTCTCTCTCTCTCTCTCTCTCTCTTGCTCTCTCTATCCCCCTCTCCCTAGAGTTCTCTAGTGTTAATTTCATGAATTTGTGAGATTTTATGTCCCGAAGAGGAACAGTTATTTAAAATTTAACGGTGTACCTGTATTTCTCAAGTATGCACTACACACTGAACTGTATAGGAACTATTAAGCTTTTAAACTTTAGCCTTTTGCATTTTAAAATCTAATTGTAGTTTAATTATGTCAGCCTTTTTGTTAAATTCTTTGTGTTTCAGTGAATTGGAACAAGTTCTGTGCTTGGTGTTGTGGGGAAGACACAAGATGAAGCGTAAGTTGAATAGATCCGGAAATGGGCGGAGTCTCTCAGAGTCAGGAGGCAGTTGGTCATGTGACATGTCTAAGATTCACGTTGTGCCGAAGCAAGTTGATTTGATGAGACGCGCCGGTCCGTATCTCATAGGTGAGTAACTGCTTACTAATGCTAATATTAACATTACTAATACTAATACTAACATTACTAATACTAATACTAACATTACTAATACTAATACTAACATTACTAATACTAATATTAACATTACTAATACTAATACTAACATTACTAATACTAATACTAACATACTAATACTAACATTACTAATACTAATACTAACATTACTAATACTAATATTAACATTACTAATACTAATACTAACATTACTAATACTAATATTAACATTATTAATATTAACATAGGTGAGTATGTCCGTATCTCATAGGTGAGACTGTCAGTTTATCAGTCTTTGCTATCAATGAATTTGGTCTGTCAGCCAAGATTTTGTAATGCATTAGAATAATAAATTTAAGGAGGTTTATGTTGCTCAACTTGTGGACCCCTAGATGAAGATGAGAAAGCTTAAATGTAGGTGTTTATCTGTAGAACTTTTCCAGAAGGGCAAATGATGAATTAAAAAGAACGGATGGGAGAAAAACAAGGACAAGTCTAAAGTAAACAAATGTTTTTGCTGTATTTAAGTTTTTTTGCTGAAGCTGCTAAGAGTTAAAGTCTTGGTTTTATATTTTGAACCATTCTGCTGGTAGTAAGTAAAATTTGCTGTTTAGTTAGCGTAGTCTCATGTGGTTTAAGAGAAATACATTATACTGTAATACAAATACTCGATGTTGTCATTGATGACTGTAGCACTCTAATTGTTGATATTATTATTACTATCATAATGTTCTCTGCAGGTCCGGTGCTTGGGCCCTCACCTGTGCCTACCATTGTCAACTGTCTGGCAAGAAAAGACGGCACTGATGAATTCTACGGGCTAAAGGTAGTTGAACCTAATCTACGTGTTTATAGTTTATACATTACACACTCTCTTAATAGATAGTTTATGTAATAATTTATAGTACAAGAAGAATGGTGGTAAATTAATTAGAGCAGTCTTGAGTTTAGAATTCTTGTTAATGTTCAATTAATAAAACAATTTGTGACTTGAAAATATTTAGTGTATTCTATGTCCTTGTTAATGTTTCTGTTTTACTGTAAACACAACCTTAACTGTAGCTTTAACCCTAACCCTAATTCATTGAGTATTTTATATTTTATTATTCTGTTTTTGTATCATATTATGTCATGATACATTGCTCTGTATCACATAAGTTATTGTTTTAAATTGTCTCTCTTAAGTACGGTATTTAACATATATTATATTGTTTCATATCTTATTGTATCAAATTCAATCATCATATTGCATTTTGTAGAATCTCATCATATTGTATCATAATGATACAATATGATGTGGGATAGAGAGGATTTGTATCCCGACCCTAGTTAAACTGGGATTCAAGGGAAGATGATGATGATGATGATATATCATATTGTATCATAAAGTATGTGATATTGTATCATAAAGTATGTGATATTGTATCATAAAATATGTGATATTGTATCATAAAGTATGTGATATTGTATCATAAAGTATGTGATATTGTATCATAAAGTATGTGATATTGTATCATAAAGTATATGATATTGTATCATAAAGTATGTGATATTGTATCATAAGGTATGTGATATTGTATCATAAAGTATGTGATATTGTATAATATAGTATATGATATTGTACTATTGTATCGTGTGGTGTTGTAGATTTTAACGCTAAAGCCGACAGTAGGGGAGGAGACGGCAGAGGACAGACAGGGTAAGATGCTCATACACACGGAGTACTCACTGCTCTCAATGCTCCAGCATCAGGACGGAGTCACCCATCATCATGGGCTATTTGAGGTGAGCTCTTATTAACACCTTCATCCTCTAGTACTTCAGTACTGTACAATACTGTTGTACTGTACTGTTGTACTGTACTGTTGTACTGTACTGTTGTACTGTTGTAGGACAGAGCTCTGGAGGAGAGAGTGAATATCTCGGATGAGTTAGAGTACTCAGGACGTAGGCTGAAACGTGTTGTACTGGTGCTGGACTGTCTCGTGGCTCATGAGTTTAGTGACAAGTACTCTGACCTCATGAACCTACAGCACTACGTCATCAGAGAGAAGAGACTGAGCGAGAGAGAGGCTGTAGTGATAGCACTAGACATCGTCAGGATAGTCAACAGTCTGCACGAGGTGTGTGTGTGTGTGTGCTTGCATGCATGTTTGTGCATTCTTGTATGTCTATGTGTGTGTGTGTGTGTGTGTCTATGTTTTGTGTGTGTGCTTGTGCATGTGTCTACACACAGACACATGCACACACATACATACAAACAAGCGCAAGTGCACACACACACATGTAAGTGTGTAGAAGAACATCGTGCACAGAGATCTAAAGCTGTATCTATGTGTGCAGAAGAACATTGTGCACAGAGATCTAAAGCTGGTTTCTATGTGTGTAGAAGAACGTTGTGCACAGAGATCTAAAGCTGTATCTATGTTTGTAGAAGAACATCGTGCACAGAGATCTAATGCTGTATCTATGTGTGTAGAAGAACATCGTGCACAGAGATCTGAAGCTGGGTAACATGGGGGTGAACACTCGCAGCAGGCGGGTGACGATCAGTAACTTTTGTTTAGGTAAACATCTCAATGGTGACAACGACCTACTGCAGGACCAGCGAGGCTCTCCCGCCTACATCAGCCCTGACGTGCTCAGTGGTAGCTATACAATACTGTATCTACAATACAATACAATAGAGTATCTACAATACAGTATCTACAATACAATACAGTATCTACAATACAATACCGTATCTACAACACAATACAGTATGTACAATACAACACAGTATCTACAATATAATACCGTATCTACAATACAATACTGTATCTACAATACAGTATCTACAATACAATACAGTATCTTATCTACAATACAGTATCTACAATAAAGTATCTACAGTACAGTATCTACAATACAATACCGTATCTACAATACAGTATCTACAATACAATACTGTATCTACAATACAATACCGTATCTACAATACAGTATCTACAATACAATACAGTATCTACAATACAATACAGTATCTACAATACAATACAGTATCTACAATACAATACAGTATCTTATCTACAATACAATACAGTATCTACAATACAATACAGTATCTTATCTACAATACAATACAGTATCTACAATACAATACAGTATCTTATCTACAATACAATACAGTATACTACAATACAATACAGTATCTACAATACAATACAGTATCTACAATACAATACAGTATCTACAATACAATACAGTATCTTATCTACAATACAATACAGTATCTACAATACAATACAGTATCTTATCTACAATACAATACAGTATCTACAATACAATACAGTATCTACAATACAATACAGTATCTACAATACAATACAGTATCTACAATACAATACAGTATCTTATCTACAATACAGTACAGTATCTTATCTGCAATACAATACAGTATCTTATCTACAATACAATACAGTATCTTATCTACAATACAATACAGTATCTACAATACAATACAGTATCTACAATACAATACAGTATCTTATCTACAATACAGTACAGTATCTTATCTGCAATACAATACAGTATCTTATCTACAATACAATACAGTATCTACAATGCAATACAGTATCTACAATACAATACAGTATCTTATCTACAATACAATACAGTATCTTATCTACAATACAATACAGTATCTTATCTACAATATAATACAGTATCTACAATACAATACAGTATCTACAATACAATACAGTATCTACAATACAATACAGTATCTTATCTACAATACAATACAGTATCTTATCTGCAATACAATACAGTATCTTATCTACAATACAATACAGTATCTACAATGCAATACAGTATCTACAATACAATATCTACAATACAGTATCTTATCTACAATACAATATCTACAATACAATACAGTGTCATATCTACAATACAATATCATATCTTCAATACAATTGCTAAAATACAATGAAATACAATATGATGCTGTGCAATATGGTTTTTTCTCTAGTGTTCTGTCAAGTGGCAGATCCAAGGTACATAATCTCATGCTGTGCTCCATAAAGAGCACTGCATCAATTAACAAGTTAATTCCATCACAAAAGTCTATGCCTTATCAACACCTTAATGCAACCTATGGCTTGAGGATGATGGTTTCTGAGGTAGAGTCCCATTGCCTTCCTAAGTTCTTTCTTATTTGCATGTTACGACACGTGCAGTTTGCGATTGATTTGTGCTTCAGTGTCCCGAACCCAACAATTGTACAGTATGATACGATACAATTAAATATGTGTTACATTAGTCCTGAAGAATTAAGTGAATTCTCAAAACAGCCAAGTTTAGCATCAGTTTCCTGCTCGATATCATGTCAGTGACGGAGAAAGCTCTGGATTTGAACTCTGCAGCTATTGCTCTGGTGTTGAACAACTTGTCAACAGGCCGCCGGCTCAACTCTACAATGCTTTATACAATGCTCTATATGTTTATGGGTAGGTAGGCCCTATAGAGGTAAGCCCAGTGACATGTGGGTTGTGGGTGTGCTACTCTATACAATGCTCTATGTATATGTGTAGGTAGGCCCTATAGAGCTAAGCCCAGTGACATGTGGGCGTGCTACTCTATACAATGCTCTATGTTTATGTGTAGGTAGGCCCTATAGAGGTAAGCCCAGTGACATGTGGGCTGTGGGCGTGCTACTCTATACAATGCTCTATGGACAGTTTCCATTCTACGACAACGCTCCTCATGAGCTGTTTCGTAAGATTAAAGCGGTCGACTACTCAATACCTGAGTTAGTAAGGCTTGTTGTTGTTGTTGCTTCAAATGTTTTATTACTTTGATTGCTTTGTGACCTTCGACGCTCAGCTAACATTGACAATAGCAGAGTAAACGAAGTACAACGTCGTCGAGAACTCTGAGATCTGAGCTGATCTTCTTGATCCTTGAGTGTTCCAGAATAAGGTCCTGTAGAAATGACGTGGTCTAAAGATTGCATTTAGATGTCTAGTTTCTTATGTTTTGTTGTCATCACAATCATGTCCAGCATTGTGTTTACTTGATTCCTTGGAAAAGGAATTTATTAGTAAATTTAAATATACGTTCCAGAATGAAGATGAGATTTTATTTCGCTAAAGTTTGTGTGGAAACTTGGAGATACATTTCTTGTAGGCTACTGTCACCAAGTTTTTTTTACAGAAATAGTTATAGTACCAGTATGACAGGTAGAGAATATAGTTCAAGAAGTAACTTATTTAATATATTAACAACATTTTGTAGTCAATTTTAAACATTTGTCACCAAGCACTGTTGTTGTTGTTGTTGTAGTGGTGTCACACAGCACTGTTGTTGTTGTTGTTGTTGTAGTGACAACAGGGTGTCACTCAGCACTGTTGTTGTTGTTGCAGTGACAACAGGGTATCACTCAGCACTGTTGTTGTTGTTGTTGTTGTTGTTGTGACAACAGGGTTTCACACAGCACTGTTGTTGTTGTTGTAGTGACAACAGGGTGTCACCTAGCACTGTTGTTGTTGTTGTTGTAGTGACAACAGGGTTTCACACAGCACTGTTGTTGTTGTTGTTGTAGTGACAACAGGGTTTCACACAGCACTGTTGTTGTTGTTGTTGTTGTAGTGACAACAGGGTGTCACCCAGCACTGTTGTTGTTGTTGTAGTGACAACAGAGTGTCACCTAACACTGTTGTTGTTGTAGTGACAACAGAGTGTCACCTAGCACTGTTGGTGCTGTTGTAGTGACAACATGGTGTCACCTAGCACTGTTGGTGTTGTTGTAGTGACAACAGAGTGTCACTCAGCACTGTTGTTGTTGTAGTGACAACAGGGTGTCACTCAGCACTGTTGTTGTTGTTGTTGTAGTGACAACAGGGTGTCACCCAGCACAGTGAGTGTGATCAGGGGACTGTTGACTCTCGACACGAGGACAAGACTGACAGCTTCAGATGTGCTGCTGCAGCTACGCACCATCGTCCTTACGTGGTCAGCTGTAGTGCAGTAATCATTATAGTAATCATAATTATAATAATAATATTCAAGGTTTATCGTCCGTTTTCTCATTCAAGGACGATGTCAGGGACGTCTCCACTGCACATCATTATACACAACTCTACTGCACTGATCTATTCGCCTGAACCGACCCATGAGAGAAATGTGCTGAGGAGAAGTAGAGCCCTACGTGACGCCGGTCCAGTGATTTACAGATGGTCAGGGTAGATAGAGGGTATCCACAGTGGAAGGGTCTTAAGCTTGCTAGAGAAAGTTGAAAGAGAAGAACAAGAGCTTAGATTAGCAGGTAAAGAGTTCCAAATTGTGGGTGCTGCGTAATAGAATGAAAGTCTGTCTTATGATGTGAGAGTATTTGGAACAGAGAGAAGATTGGCATCAGTGGAACGAAGTGCACGTGAGGGATGGTAGGGAAGAAAAATTTCAGATAAGTAAGAGTGTTTGCCAAATTGCAGAGTTTTGAAAGTATACGGAGCTATTTTGTACTTTGTGCTCTGATTCACCGGTTGAGGCTCAGTGAGAGAAAAAGATATATATATATATATATATATATATATATATATATATATATATATATATATACTGTATATGTTTATTTCAGTATCAACACCAAATCACTGACGAACACAAATATAAACAGAACTAAACATTTAAAAGAAATAAAAAATTCTCAGAAATTCCGGGCACCAAACAAAATGACTGTGAAGTAGGGAGAGACTAAAAGTGGCAGGTTCAAGGTACATATTCATTCTCAAAGTCTGCTTTCTCGCTCCATAAGAGCGCTCCTTAGATCAACAAGTTAATCCCTTCACAAAGTCTATGCCTTATCCATACTTTATGTAGCCTATTGCTTGGGAAAAATATGGCTTCTGAGGTGGTTTCCATTGCCTTCCTCGGTGAGATGGATTAATTGCCATTTACCATTTAATCCTGGGGAAAAATATTTCTTGGTGAGGTGGGTCTCCTCTAGCCATCCTCCGCTCCTGCCTCAGTCGTCTCTTACGTACACGCAGCAGATTGTTTGCGGTTGCCCTATTTTGCAGTGGTCCAACCACACCCGAGCACAACACGGGGAATATTGCGTATATGTGTGTATATGTTTGTTTGTGAATGTTTGTGTATAGATGTCTGTATATGTGTATCTATGTGTTTAGTTATATGGAGGTTTTTGTGTTAGTTTATCTGTGTTTGGGTGTGTATGTGTGTTCGTGTTTGTGTGCTTATGTGTGTATGTTTATGTTTGTATGTGTGTGTAGGAGAAGCCTGGCGATACAGACAGAGCCTGTTCAACTCGTTCCATCCTGTGATGATGTTGATGATGACGACGATATTGATAATGATTCTGTAAAAATGTGTCCTACAACAGCAACCACAACATTTCACTCTTTCGTCGACCTTCCATCGCAATCGCTTTCAGGCTGTCTACCTGGCACCGTGCTATCAACTGCTAGCACCGTGCTATCAACTACTAGCACAGTGCTAACCAACAACACGGTGCCAAGTGGTAGCACTATATTAAATCCTGTAGTTAATTCGTCTCTATTACGCGTAAGAAACATTGTCTCTCAATGTGCAACCAGTACTGCGCTATCTTCCAGCACAGGCACAACTGTGCCACCTGGTAGCACAGGCACAACTGTGCCACCTGTTAGCGCAGGCACCACTGTGCCACCTATTAGCACAGGCACAACTGAGCTACATGCTAGCACAGGCACAACTATGCTACCTGCTGGCACAGGCACAATTGTGCTACATGCTAGCACAGGCACAACTGTGCCACCTGCTAGCACAGGCACAGCTGTGCCACCTGCTAGCACAGGCACAGCTGTACCACCTGCTAGCACAGGCACAACTGTGCCACCTGTTAGCACAGGCAGAACTGTGCCACCTACTAGCACAGGCACAACTGTGCCACCTGCTGGCACAGACACATGGCAGGGAACTGTTGTGTCACGAAGAGGAGCGGCTGTGACGTCAGCTGCAGTGCTACGAGCTCAGTCGCACCTGGTGCCTCAAGTGCAAGCCACCACTTGCTCGGTGCCACTGGCACAAGGAGGTACCAGTGTTGTGCCACATACTGGCACCGCTCTGATGAACTCGTCGACTGGGCAGAGGTTGATGAGTCAGAGGTTTCTGCCTCACAGACCTTCAGGTCTACTCACTGGCACCGCGAGGTCTGCACCAAACAGTGCCGTGCTGCGTGGCACCGAGCTATCAAACATAGCACCAAATAGTGCTGTGCTGCGTGGCACTGAGCTGTCCAGCCGAGAACCAAACAGTGCCGTGCTGCGTGGCACCGAGCTGTCCAGCATAGCACCAAATAGTGTCGTGCTGCGTGGAACCGAGCTGTCCAGCAGACCACCAAACAGTGCCGTGCTGCGTGGCACCGAGCTGTCCAGTATAGCACGAAGCAGTGCCGTGCTGCGTGGCACCGAGCTATCCAACAGAGCACCAAACAGTGCCGTGCTGGTCAGACCCGCTGCTGTATATCCTCTCGGTTCTGTGCTGCAGTCCTTTACACTCAACGTCAGGCGGCGTGGTGCACAACAACAACATACTCCCCCATCCCCCCTGCTATCTCTACAGCCCCGTGGTGTGCACTCACAATTAAGTGTACCCCCACATGGTGTACACTCACAACAAAGTGTACCACTACATAGTGTACACTCACAACTAAGTGTACCACCACATAGTGTACACTCACAACTAAGTGTACCACCGCATAGTGTACACTCACAACCAAGTGTACCACCTCAAAGTGTACACTCACAACTAATTGTACCACCTCAAAGTGTACACTCACAACCAGGTGTACCACTGCATGGTGTACATTCACAACCAATTGTACCACCACATGGTGTACACTCACAAATAAGTGTGCCACTGCATAGCGTACGACAACAACACACAGCTATAGCACGCCCTGGCTCACATTTGACTGAACAAGGCTCAGAGGCGCACAGGACCTCCAGCCCCTCGCTGTTCTCCGAGACCCCGCCCACTGGCTCCCTGTCTGCTGTCGAGATGTTGACTGAAGGTCACGTGATGTGGCAGAGATCACGTGATCGCCCGGTCATCAGTAGAGTAGAGCAAGATGCGCGACCTTTGACCCCAACAGAGTACGCGCAACACAGGCATCTGTTGCACTGAGGACAAGTGTAGTACAACACAGGTTGTACTGAGTACACGTTTAGTACAACAGGGGTTGTACTCAGTACACGTGTAGTACAATACTGGTTGTACTGAGTACACGTGTAGTACAACATGGGTTGTACTTAATACACGTGCGGTACAACACGGGTTGTACTTAGTACGACAGGAACAGGGGTTGTACTGAGTACACGTGCAGTACAACACGTGTGTTAGAAGTACCTAATCATGACAATATGGCGTGAACTCAGAATGTACTGATCTCTGATTAGTCTTATTATGCACGACGCTTATGAGTTAAAGCTGGAACTTTAAATATATCTAACCAGCACATGCAAATAATCATTTTTAAGTATTTATACTGACAATTTGCATAAATTACTAAACAGTACAGTACAAAACAGTACAGTACAAAGCAGTCCTGTACAAAACAACACAGAACAAAACAGTAGAGTACAAAATAGTATAGTACAAAACAATACTGTCGAACACCACATCAGGTTTAATGTTGTTCTAATTTAATTCCGCATTAATAGATTCCATAGAAGAGAAAGTTAGAATGTTGTTTATAGCAGTATTACTCACAAAAAGTATAATGTGAATTAATAGAAATGATGATGATATATATATATATATATATATATATATTCCTATCTATATTATATATATATATAGATATATATATATATATATATATATATATATATATATATACATACATATATATATACATATATATATATGTATATATATATATAACCTCCCCGTCCCTAACAATAGCTAAATCAATACATTGAAAGCATGTAAAAATAAAATGAGGATGGAGAACCCAACAGCACCACTTAAAAATCTGCTACTGAAATATGATGCGTGATTCATTCAAGCGTATCATAATATTACGGAATAAAATCCTAAAGTTAAGATATTCCAGGGAGACTTGTCTATCTGAATTACGCCATAATGTGGCGCATTTTACTGTACTGTATTGTATTGTATTGTATTATTATTTTTATGATTATGATGATGATTATTATTAATATTATTATTTTTATTATTATTAATATTATTATCGGACTGGAATCTGTCAATATCTAGCTGTGTCTTTCCTTGCGTAATGTTACTCTCATCTTCTCAGTAGTAGTTGTAGTCTATAATAATAATAATAATAATAGTAATAATAATAATAAGAATAATAATTCTATACAATGCAATACAAGACAATACAAAACTTACAATACTCTACACATGTACAAAACAACACAATACAAAACAGTACTATACAATACAACACAATACAATACAATACCACACAATACAATTCTATGGAGTACAATACACCACAATATTTCGTAATTCAGATAGACAAGTCTCCCTGGAATATCTCAACTTTAGGATTTTAATCCATAATATTTTGATACGCTTGAATGAACCACGCATTATATTGCAGTGGCAAGTTTTTATGCGGTGCTGCAGGGTTCTCCATCCTCATTTTATTTTTAATTGCTTTCATCGCATTGATTTAGCTTATGTTAAAGACGGGGAGGTCCTATATATCCTTTACACACACACATATGTATATAAATATAAATAAATATATATATATATATATATATATATATATATATATATATACATATATATATATATACATATATATATATATAAATATATATATATATATATATATATATATATATATATATATATGTATAGGACTGGAATCTGTCATTATTTTGCTGTGTCTTTCCATGCGTAACGTTACTCTCAGCTTCTCAGTAGTAGTTGCAGTCAATAATAATAATAATAATAATAATAATAATAACAGTAATAATAATAATGAGAATATTAATAATAATAATAATAATATCAACTCTGCCGCGTCTGACTTCATTAACGAATTAGGCAGGAGAACCAGTGCCATTACAGGCGACCAACGAGAAAAGCCTTCCTATGGTTATCATTTTCATTACCATGATTATTATCATTATCATTATCAATAATATCATTATCGTTACATATCCTTTTGCTTATTCTTATTCTTATTCTAATTCTTTTTCTTTTTTTTATTCTTATTGTCATTATCAGTATCGATATTCTTATTCCTATTCTTATTCTAATTCTTATTCTTATTTTTAGTCTAATTCTTATTATTATTCTTATTTTTTCCTATTCGTATTTTTATTCTTATTCTAATTCTTATTCTTATTATCAGTTTCATTATCAGATTCATTATCAAAATCGTTATCATTATCATTTTCATTACCATTATTATTATTATTATCATTATCAATAATATCATTACCGTTACCAAATCTTTATGCTCATTCTTATTCTTATTCTAGTTTCAATTCTTATTCTTATTCTTATCTTATTCTTATCTGAGTCTTATTCTTATTTCAATATTATTATCATTATCAATATTCTTATTTTTATTCTTTTTCTTATTCTTATGCCAATTCCTATTCTTATTATTCTTATTCTCATTCTTATTCCTATTTTATTTATTTTATTTCACCAATGCAATGGTAGACAAGTACAAAAGACAAAATTAAAAAGTAATCAAGTGAATATAGCAAAATGTGTGACCAATATAGAATGTATACATACACATGCATACACATACATACATATATACATACACACAACATACATACGTACACATATGTATACATACATAAACATATACACATGTACATATAAACTCACACGCATATAGGGCTATATACTTACATGCATATACACATTCACCACTAGCCAAGTTGACATCATGCGACATTAACTATCACAACTTAAAAACGATTTTAATTACTAGTGCGTAAAATATTCACAAATTTATTCAATATCTTATATTTTATTTTATTTTTTGAATCATTTGGAATTAGACCATATTCTAGTTGCAATTCTATATAATCTATAATGTCATTTTCATCCTCATTCACATTTAGATTAATGAGATTTAAATTATATAGTTTATTTAGAAAATTATATCTATGATAATCATAGGTATATATGAATGGCAGAGAGTTAGTAAAGTACTGACAATTCAAGATTACTTCATCGCAGTGAGTATGGAATATCTTATATGAAACGCTGTTATATACAAAACTTAGCCTATGAATGTCCTTTTTTGCTAATGCAATAGATGCAATACCATACAGTATATGAGGGATAGCTTGTGACTCTATCAATTTTAGCAGAACCCCAACCGGTGCGGATGTACCAAGGTGACTAAGTATTGAGTTGGACTTCCAATAAAAACTTTTTATGCTAGATTCTCATGAACATTTAAAAACCTTATTATTTAAAATTGTAATTCCTAAAAACCTAATCTCATTTACCCACGGTACAAATATGTCAATTACTTTTAAATTCTTACAAATATTCTTACATCTCGACCGATTCTAAGACACTGATACTTAGAGTTACTTATTGGCAAATCCAAGGAAGAAAATAGCATATTACATAAATCAAATCGTTTTTGCATGTCAGTTACGGTAATGCTTAGTAAAATCAAGTCATCAGCGTACATAAAGCTGTTATGACATTTGCGACCAATAAAGCATCCCAAACGTGATTTTTCCAATTTCTCTAAAATTGTATCAACATATAGTGAGAATAGGAGAGGTGAGAGTATCCCTCCCTGTCTTACACCCGACATTAGAGGTGTAAGATTATTATCAGTGTATTCTCATTATCATTATCAATATTCTTATTCTTATTCTAATTCTTATTTTTATTTTTTTCTAATTCTTTATCTTATTCTTATGCTTATTCTAATTCTTATTATCAGTATCAATATCAGATTCATTATCGTTATTATAGTTATTCTTTATCGTTATCATTTTCATTTTCAATACCATTATTAGTGTCATAATCATTATCAATACTATCATTATCATATCCTTATGCTCATTCTAATTCTTTTTCTTATTCTTATTCTATTTCATATTCTCATTATTATTCTTATTAAAAGCTAAGTAAAAAGCTAAGGTTAACGTCATTTTCCTCATTCGAAAGCGATGTCAGTGATGGGAGAGCCCATGATTTGAACCCGCACCTTCTGATCCGCGGTCGAATATCTTACGACTTCGCCACTGGCTCCAGCCATTATCAGTATCATTATCAGATTCAATATCATTATAGTTATTGTTATCATTTTCATTTTCAATAACATTATTAATATCATTATCATGATCATTATCAATAATATCATTATCGTTATCATATCCTTATTCTTTTTATTATTCTTATTCTTACTCTTATTCCTATTATTCATATCATTATCATTATCCTTATCCTTTTGCTTATTCTTATTCTAATTCTTCTTATTCTAATTCTTATTCTTATTCTAATTCTCGTAATTATTGTCATTGTCATTATCATTGTCAATATTCTTATTCTTATTCTAATTCGTATTCTCATTCTTATTCTAATTCTTATTCTTATTCTAATTCTTATTCTAATTCTTATTCTTATTCGTACTATCAGTATCATTATCAGATTCATTATCGTTATCATTTTCGTTATCATTATCATTTTCATTACCATTATTATATTATTTTCATTATCAATAATATCATTATCGTTATCATATCCTTATGCTTATTCTTATTCTAATTAATATTCTTATTCTTATTTTTCTTTTTCTTATTATTATTAGCAGTATCATTATCAGATTCGTTATCATTATCATTTTCTATTTCATTACCATTAATATTATCATTATCATTATCAATAGTACTAATATCGTTATCATATCCTTATGATCTTTCTGATTCTGATTCTTTTCTCTTTGTCCTCTCCTATTCAACCATTACCATTACACATGAACTGAGACCAACACGCAAACCTCCATTCCACCAGTACCCGTCCTCGGACCGAACTCCCGGATTTTGGATCGCACCGTTTTTAGACCCCACACTCTGCTCATCAGATTTGATTTGGTACAACAGTGCTCAATGTTGTCAATGACGACGGTAGCATTCTAATTCTGTTGTTGTTGTTGTTGTTATCTTATTCTTATTATCATTATCAATATTCCTAATCTTATTCTTTTTCGTATTCTAATTCTAATTCTTATTTATAAAAGCAGTGAACAGTAATAAGAAGTCTGGTAACAGTGTGCCAGTCAAATCATTTCTTATTGTCACCACTGGCCACTGTGTGCTACTTTTTGTAATTTAGTTTTTGAAGTTTTTAACTTAATGCCTCCGGGATTTGCTTTTGTTATAGGGTGTTATTCTACTAGTTTTTCAACATGTGCTGGCAGAAACTTGATAACTCTGTGTATGACCAATTAATGGGACTGCAATATAATGTAGTTGTTACTAGTTTTGATGGTTTAGACAAGAAAGACTTTTGCCAGGAGGGTTTTTGCCGACTAGACAGTTTTTGCCATGGCAAAATTTCTTTTTTGCCGGGACGGTTTTTGCCATGGAAAAACGCGGTTTTTTCACTTAGTGGCAAAACTTGTCACTTAGTGGCAAAACTTGGCAACCCTGCTTTTACGTAAGTAGATAGTTTGTGCACGAGTGTAGGCTACGTGTTGCATAAAGTTTTTATTATAGCAAATTAAAATTGGGTTCATATGTTGACATTTCGTTGATAAATACCAAACTGAGCTGATTACGCCTGGGCGATGTTCACTGAGATGAAGCTATTTGTCAGTTGAACAATATTTCTGTTAGAGCGTGGGTTCATGTGTCATGTGAGACTTTGTCAGTGATTATTGTGCGACGCTGTAGTAAACGCTGAATTGGAAATTTGCAGCTAAAAGCCCTGCTGAAGTTCAGCTATAATAATAAAATAATAATAATAATAAAGGTTAACGTCCGTTTCCTCATCCAGGGATGATGTCAGGGACGTCCCCAACATCACACATCACTACAGATCAATTCACCCAAACCAATCTGCGAAAGAAATGCGCTGAGGAGAAGTAAGGTCCTAAACGAAAGCCAGTCGGGTGATCAAAAACTGGAGTCCGGTGATCAAAAAATCTATGCGGGATTTGTTTTGATTATAGTTATAGGCGATTAGCATTTTGTATTACGATATGTTGACATCGTCCATTCAACTAAGTGATACCGGAAGCGTCGGTGGCTCAATGGTATAGATGCTAGGCTTTAGATCATGTGTTCGGGTTTCGAATCTGCATCGCGTCAATTTTATTTTTTAAAGTTTTACTGAATTTCATTACTTTCTTAGAAATATGGTTATGGTAAGGGGTTAGGGTTAGAGATAGTTTACAAAAATTTAATTAAATTTAAAATTACTTTGTTTTGAAAGTCAGACCTTAGACGGTTAGACCTTAAACCAACTCCCGCTCACAGCAGGAATGTGGGTTTATTTGAGTCGGTAGATGACTCGCCTGTTATCTCAATTTCATGTATTTTAATTAACCTTAAAATTATTCGATATTTTATGAGACACGTAGAAGTAAATAGAAGCAGGAACAAAAACCTCCAATGACGGCATCCTATGCTTGGGAATGGACGTGCATCGCACATTGGACTACAGAAGATATTTACAATGCTGAGCCCGAAACAGTTCATACGTTAATTGAATTTGTGCATGTGTGTGGTTATATGCCTAGGTATCGTTCTGGCCGTATTGTTGGGTGTCGCTCTCGGTATCTTCATTGGAATGATTCTATTACTTTCGGTTCATTGTGCCCGGCGAAGGTAATCATGCAATCAATAAATTATTTGATCAATTAATCAATGTAATTAACAATGTAATATTCGTAATGATATATATTAGTTATCTATTTTTGATTAGGTTGATTCACTGTTGTCTATCACTATCTCGCATCATTAAGATCTCGGATCAAGTTTACTGGTTCCAGAGATCTGAGAGCCTTACAAGTCTTACTCGCTCAATGCTACTCAGTTGAGCTGAACAATTCTATGTTTTCTATAGATTTGTGTCAGCTTGAAAATACAAAAATTCTCTTCTCACTCAGCGGATGATCATTCTATTCCGCAGTTCCCACTGTTTGCAGTTCTTCCTGATATTTACTCTTCTTCTTCTATTTCCACTTCTGTGTTGATCTGACATTTGGTCATGTACTCAAATCATCTGAGCTGAACGTGGCTGTAGCACCGACGCGGCACCGTTTCGTTTTTATCTCTTTACATGATTTTCCAAATCAGTGTCAGTGAAAAGCCTTTATTTGTATTTAAATGTGTAACTAATTGAGACGTCAGTACACTCAATATACGTCAATGCACCCCCTTATTTGTATTTAAATGTGTAGATCGTCGAGATGTAATTATCGGCCCTCATTTTTAGACGTAAGGGCATGCCCTCATTTACGTTTGTCATACATGTTTTCGTTCAGACTTGGTGCCCATATCTTAAGAAAGATATCGATAAATTAGAAAGGGTACAAGCCAGAGCAACAAGGCTGGTGTTTGACTGTCAAAAACTTAGTTATGAGAATAGATTAAAATTCGTAGGATTAACCTCTTTAAGTGAGAGAAGAACTAGAGGAGATTTAATAGAAGTTTTTAAGATACTCAAAGGCTTCAGCAAAGTTAACCATAGTATTTGGTTTAATTTATAAAGCAACTGAAACACTAGGGGACATATTTATAAACTTAGTAATTTAGAAGTAGACTAGATTTAAGGAAATTTTTCTTTAGTCAGAGAGTTATAAATGCTTGGAATAGTTTGCCAAGCGAAGTTTTGGAAGCAGAATCAGTGAATGCTTTTAAAAATAAATATGATAAACATAAGAACATTTAAATAAGATGCTAATTGCATGTTCGGTGTTATACATAGGCTATGTATAAATTTGACATGTTGACATGAAGTCTGTAGGACTAATTAAATATTTTATGATGTACAGATAGGTGAAATTAGACCTAAATAGAAATATATATTTGGAATTTTATATAAATAGTTAGAGGCCTAGTTGGTCACTGGCTCCTTTTGGTAAATGTACTTGTATAATGTAGTTTTCAGTTTTATAGTGAACTATGTGTCATTAATATTAATTGTTTTTAGTTAATCAATCAATCAATAAGAATTTAACGTCCGGTTCCTCGCCATAAGGCAATGTCAGGGACGTCTCTTGCAGACTCCACACAAACAGACGCCTGATACGCCTATTAAGAGCCTGATGAGTCTTAAACAAGCATATAATTGCTTCCTGACTCTGTAATGTTATGTAATGTTATACATAACTATATGTGTAGATTGGCTGGAGCCAGTGGCGAAGTCGGTAAGATATTTGACCGCGGATCAGTAGGTGTGGGTTCAAATCGTGGGCTCGCCCGTCACTGACATCGCTTTCGAGTGAGGAAACTGACGTTAACCTTAGGTTTTTAGATCACTGAGACGCAAGGGCACGCCCATGATGATGCTATCGCGTGGTAAGGACGATGATCTCTGCACGACGGCCTCAGAGGCTCTAGAACGCAGCTACGCCTCTAACACGAGCCCTCGCAGTGGCTTCAGGGCAGCTCACGACCCTAACTACCCCGCGCTCATCATGAACATGGACAAAGTCTACGACCTGGATCAGCCCGTGTACGGCTGCTACACGATCCTCGCCTGTCCCTACGACCCTCTCACCATCGGTCGAGCCATCCACACAGTCTGTAGACCTGGCGACGGGCACAGGGGCTACCGGCCCTGCTGCAGCCCTCCCAAGCCCTCTCGAGACATGGCGTCCTCGCCTGGTTGTATTGAAGGTCGGGATCTCATCAGCCCGCCGCCCTCAGGGGGTTGTACGAGGGGCTCTCGGTGCCTGGCCTCGCCCGGGGGGTTCTACGCTCCCTCCATAGAGGGGTCGATGAGTGAGAGAGGCGTCCACACGTGTGGGATTGAGATGACAGATAACACAGAGGAATAGAAAGTCAAATAGAATATGAATATGCACATAGCCTTCGCGTTAGGAAGATGTGCCTATCGTAGTCTAGCTGGTTATACCAATCATAGTGTAACTAGTTACACTAGTCATAGTCTAACTAGTTATACTAGTCATAGTCTAGCTAGTTATACTAGTCATAGTCTAGCTAGTTATACTAGTCATAATCTAGCTAGTTATACTAGTCATAGTCTAACTAGTTATTGGCCTACCTGTCTAACAATTTAGACTAGATATAGCTTAGCATCACGTGTTGTGCTCATGTGTTGTTGGACCACTGCAGAAAAGGGCAACCGCAAACAACATGCCGCGTGTACGTAAGAGGTGACTAAGGCAGGAGCTGAAGATGGCAAGAGGGGACCCACCTCACCATGAAATACTTTCGCCAGGTTTAAATGATAATTAATTCATCTAACTGTGGAAGGCAACGAGAAATCACCTCAGAAGCCACACTTCTCCCAAGCTATAGGCTACATATGGAATGAATAAGGCATAGACTTAGTGAAGAGATTAACTTGTTGATCTAAAGAGTGCTCCTTTGGAGCGAGAAAACAGACTTTGAGAACGAAAATGTACCATGAACCTGGCACTTGGCAGTTCACTGAAGAAGAAGATAGTTTAGCAATTTTAAAAATCCAGAAAACCAGTCCAATGACATTATTGTAATGATTGTTTTGACTATTATCGCAATCAAGAGCGTCATATTAATAAGCATAATAATCATTTGACAAGTCATATTGTTAACTGAATAAAATCTCTCTTATTGTTTTGGTCTGGGCTGGTATAAATAGTTAGATATAGCCTAACAGGTCTGGATGTTGTTAAAATTAATAAGGGATTAGAAGATTGCTAATGATAACATGATATTTCGTTAGGCCTAATTATACGAATGTTGTAATATTGATAATAAGAAGTGGATACACAAAACGCCGCTCTGTGCTAAATGTTGTAATATTGATAATAAGAAGTGGATACACGTCGCTCTGTGCTAAATGTTGTAATATTGATAATAAGAAGTGATACACGTCGCTCTATGCTAAACGTTGTAATATTGATAATAAGAAGTGATACACGTCGCTCTGTGCTAAATGTTGTAATATTGATAATAAGAAGTGGATACACGTCGCTCTGTGCTAAATGTTGTAATATTGATAATAAGAAGTGGATACACGTCGCTCTGTGCTAAATGTTGTAATATTGATAATAAGAAATGGATACACGTCGCTCTGTGCTAAATGTTGTAATATTGATAATAAGAAGTGGATACACGTCGCTCTGTGCTAAATGTTGTAATATTGATAATAAGAAGTGGATACACAAAACGTCGCTCTGTGCTAAATGTTGTAATATTGATAATAAGAAGTGGATACACGTCGCTCTGTGCTAAATGCCACGGTAGCCCTTAATAGACAGTGAAGGTCAAGTAGCCTGGTCATATAATGCCGCAATTGGTGCAGCGATTAATTATTAAAACTCTGAAAATCTGAAGTATGAGCGACCAATTATGATTTCTTATTATAAATGGCTTAGTACCAGTCTAAATGGCTTAGTACCGGTCTAATTGGCTTAGTACAAGCCTAAATGGCATAGTACCAGTCTAAATGGCTTAGTACCAGCCTAGATGGTTTAGTAACAGCCTAAATAGCTTAGTAAAAGTCAAAATGGCTTAGTACCAGCCTGGGTTGCTTGGTACCAGCCTAAATGGCTTAGTGAAAATATGCAATAAAAGAAACAATGAAAATATTGTAAACATTTTCTGGCGGTCATAAGGGAAAGCCAGATCCCCTGGGGCCCCCTGGTGCTCAATCAAAATATTTAACTTCCCATATTTAATTTACCAGACGGCCAAATTTCATAAGCTAAGAGAATCTCGGCTGCACTTGTTTTAACATAAACATTTTACCTGTGCGATGTACGCTATCAATTAATTAAATTACTTTAATTAACAATTTTAATTTGTAAAGCTAAAAGACATGGTTACCGTCAGTTTCCTCATTTCGAAAGCGATGTCATGACGGGCGAGCTCAGGATTTGAAGCCCGCACCTACTGATACGCAGTCGAGTATCTTACCGACTTTCGCCACTGGCTCCACCCAGTAATAGACAAAGATGTCACATTACTCGCTCTTACCTCAGCTTAATACTGGACAATGATGCTTTTTGGTTTTTGGTGCAAGGGTGGATGGGTGCAAGGGTGGAATGGTTTCCTCGAACTCGCATTACTTGATTCAAAAATGACTGCCATCTGGTGAATGGAATTATTTACTTTATTGAAAAATGATTGCCATCTATTGAAAGCGTTTTATTTGGGATGTAGTGCAATTGGTTAAGCTGCGCCACCACAAACGAAGTTAAGCTTCGTCGAGCCCGGCGAATTCGTGAATATGGGACTATCTTGAAAAATCTTGAGGTGAGAGCCTTGATTGAAAAATCTCCTAATAATAATATTATTAACAAGAATAATAGTAATAATAATAATTATATTAATATTAAAGATTTAGCGTCCATTGCCTCATCCACAGGTGATGTGAGGCACGTTATAAAGCCTTAGAGTTTAATGTTTCATTGATGGTTTAGTACCAGCCTATGTAGCTGGGGAACACATTGAAGTTGAAACAGAAAGAGAGAGAGAAAGAGAGAGAGTTTGAGAGAGAGAAAAAGAGATATAGGGAGAACATCATTAGGATGAGCCATAGAGAGTGAGAGAGAGAGAGAAAGAGCGAGAGAGAACATACTTAGGATGAGACCTAGAGGGAGATAAAAAGAGAGAGAGAGAGAGAGATAGAGAGAGGAAGAGAGAGAACATACTGAGGATGAGACAGAGGGAGAGGAGAGAAATAGTGAGAATGAGAGAGAGAACATACTGAGGTTGAGACTGAGGAGAGAGAGGAGCTGGAGAGAGAGATAAGACACATTGCGGATGAGATAGAGAGAGTGAGAAAGGGAGAGAGAGAGAGTTAGAACATACTGAGTTAGAGACAGAGAGAGAGAGAGAGAGAGAGAGAGAGGAGAGATAGAGAGAGATAGAGAAGGAGAGAGAGAAATAACATAATGAGGATGAGATATAAAAAGAGAGAAAGAGAGAGAGATAGAGAGAAGGAGATAAAGAAAGAACATAATGAGGATGAGATATAAAAAGAGAGAAAGAGAGAGAAAGAGAGAGAACACATTGAGGTGGAAACAGAAAGAGAGATAGATTGAGAGATAGAACATCATCCTCAGTATGTTCAATCTCCCTGTCTTTTTCTCTCTCTCTGTATGTCTGCATTATCCTCAGTATGTTCTCTATCTCTCTCTCTCTCTCTATCTCTCTCTCTCTATCTTTCTCTCTCTTACTATATTTAATCAATTGTATATTTCCTATCTATCTTTCTCAGTTTCTCTCTGTCTGTAACTTCTTTGGTATGCTCTTTCTTTCTCTCTCTCTCTCTCTCTCTCTCCCTCTCTCTCTCCCTCTCGCTCATTTAGTCAAGTATCTGGTCCATGGTCTCATGATATAGACACAGTGTCAAGACTATTAGCGTGTGATAGCTTTATTATGTGACATCAAATGAACCATTTAATTGTTCGATTTAGGCCAACAATGCTTGAATTGAAAAGATAAACGATAGAAACCCTTTATGTCTAGACACGATAATTACTCTGTGCTCAATCGTGTCCTCGTATACATCACGTCCTACATGTAGATGTTTAACTCCTGACAACTTCCGACTAACAAATTGCACTAAGTGATTTATTAGGCCATTCATGGATGACAGAGTTGAGGCGATAATTATTTTAACCTGAATACCTTGATATAGGTCATCAAATGAACCACTTAACTATTCGTTATAGGCCATCAATGCTTAAATCGAAAACAATCAGGATAGAAACCCTTCTTTATCTAGACACGGTAATTACTCTCTGTTCAATCGTGTCCTCCTATACATCACGTCCTACATGTAGATTAAGTCCAGACAACTTCCGACTATCAAATTACACTTAGTGATTTATTAGGCCATTTATGGGCAACACAATTGAGGCGATAATTTTTTTCACCTGAATACCTTGATATAAGTCTGCAGGCAGCTGCATGGCTGCCTCTAGTGCCTCTAGAAAAAGAGAACAAGGTAGATTTCCGTTAGTTACTGCCACTGCCACTGCCACACATCCACACAGCCATTGCCACTATCACTACCATACTGCCACACTGCCAAACTGCCACACTGCCACACTGCCACTTCCACTGCCACTGCCACTGCCACTTCCACTGCCACACTGCCATACTGCCACTGCCACTCCCACTGGCACACTGCCACACTGCCTCTGCCAAACTGCCACTGCCACACTGCCACACCACCACATTACCACTGCCACTGCCACACTGCCACTGCCACTTCCACTTCCAATGCCACACTGACCCACTTCACCACCGCCAAACTGCCACTGCCACTGCCACTGCCACTGCCACTGCCACTGCCACTGCCACTGCCACTGCCACTGCCACTGCCCAACTGCCCCACTGCCCCACTGCCACTGCCGCACTGCCCCACTGCCCCACTGCCACTGCAAAATTGAGACTGCCACTACAAATGCCACTGTTATTGCCACACTTCCATAATGCCACTGCCACTTTCACTTCCACACAGCCTCATACCCATTGCCACTATCGCTGCCACATTGCCACATTGCCATACTGCCACTGCCACACTGCCACTGCCAATTCCATTGCCAAAGCCACTTTGTCATACTGCCATTGCCACACTGTCCCAATGCCACACTGCCACACTGCCACTGCCACTCCCACTGCCATATTGCCATAATGCCACTGCCACTACCACTGCCACTGCCACTTCAACTGCCTCACTGCCACTTCCACACTGAAATTCCACTGCCACCCTGCCACACCACCGCACTACCACTGCCATTGCCACACTGCCACTTCCACTTCCAATGACACACTGCCCAACTTCCACACTCCCCACTGCCATTTCCACTGCCACTGCCAATGCTAATGCCACTGTTATTGTCACACTACCATAATCCACTGCCACTCTCACTGCCCCACACCCACACATCCATTGCCACTATCACTGCCATACTGCCAGACTGCCACACTGCCACACTGCCACTGCCACCATGCAACATTGCCACTGTCTGAGTACATACAACAGCGTCAATCGGTAAGATAAATCTCGAGGTTTGATGTCTTTAAATGAATTTGTGATAAAGTTGAAGCTTAAGAGAATATTTATAGTTATTGCTGTTATTTGCGTAATTGTTATAATTATGTCGTTGTTACAGTTATACTTGTAGTTATAGTCGTAGTTATAAAACTGGTAAAGCTAAGGTTAACGTCTGTTTCCTCACTCGAAAGCGATGTCAACGACGGGCGAGCCCAGGATTTGAACCCCACTCATACTGATCCGCGGTCAAGTGTCATACCGACGTCGCTACAGGCTCCAGCCAAGTACATTATAGTAATAGTTATGGTTATAGTTATCGATATACAAGTTATAGTTAGACTAGTTGTAGTTGTACTAGTTATTTTTATACTAGTTATATGTGTACTAGTTATAGTTATACTAGATATAGTTATACTAGATACAGTAATACTAGTTATAGTTATAACAGTTATAGTAATACTAGTTATACTTATAAAAGATATAGCTTAAAAAAGTTTTTGAAAATAAATTTTATATTTTTATATAAAATATATATAATGTATTAGATAGTAGATAATATAGTAGATCTTAGATAATATATTTTCAAAACACTGCCACACTGATACTGCCACACTGCCACACTGCCACTGCCACTTTCACTTCCACTTCCAATGCCACACTAACTCACTTACCCACTGCCCCACAGCCACCTGCCACACTGCCACCTGCCACATTGCCACTGCCACTGCCAATGTCACTGCCAATGTCACACTGCCATTGTACCACTGCCACTACAACTGCCCAACTGCCCCACTGCCCCAATGCCCTACTGCGCTACTGCCCCCCTGCCCCACTGCCACACTGCAACTGCCAATCACACTGCCCCACTGCCACTGCCACACTGCAACACTACCACACTACCTCTGCCACTTCCACACTGCCACTGCCACTTTCACTTCCAATGCCACACTGCTCCACTGCCCCACTGCCACTGCCACATTCACTGGCACTGCCCAAATGCCCCACTGCCACTCTGCCTCTGCCACACTGCCACTGCCACACTGCCACTGTTAATGCCATACCACCATACTCCACTGCCACTCCCAATGCCACACAGCCACACATCCATTGCCACTACCACTGCCATACTGCCACACTTCCATTGACACTATCACTGCCATACTGCAACACTGCCACACTGCCAGTACCACTTCCACTGACACTACCACTGCCACTGCCACTTCGTCTGCCCCACTGACATACTTTCACTGCCACACCCACTGCCACGCTGCCACACTGCCACACTGCCACTGCCACTGCCAATGTCACTGACAATGTCACACTGCCATAATGCGACTGCCACTGCCACTGCCCATCTGCTCCACTGCCCCAATGCCCCACTGCCACTGCCCCACTGCCCCACTGCCACACTGCAACTGCCAATCACACTGCCACACTGCCACTGCCACACTACCACTGCCACTTCCACTGCCACACTGTCACACTGCCACACTACCACACTACCTCTGCCACTGCCACACTGCCACTGCCACTGCCACTGCCACTGTTAATGTCACACTACCACAAAGCCACTCCCACTGCCACACTGCCACACAGCCACACTACCACAAAACCGCTGCCACTGCCACCCTGCCACTGCCAATTTCACTTCCACTTCCAATGCCACACTGCCCCACATACCCACTGCCCCACTGCCAATGCCACACTGCCCCACTGCCACCCAGCCACACTGCCACTGCCACTCCCACTGCCACATTACCACTGCCAGAGCCACTGCCACTTCCTCTGCCCCACTGCCATACTTCCACACTGCTACTGCCACTCTGCCACTTCCACACTGCCACTTCCACTGCCACACTGCAACACCACAACACACTCCTACTGCCACTGCCACACTGCCATTGCAACTTTCACTTCCAATACCACACTACCCCATTTCCCCACTCCCCACTGCCCCACTGCCACTGCCAATGCCACTGTTAATGTCACACTACCATAATGCCACTCCCACTGTCACACTGCCACGCAGCCACACTACCACTGCCACTGCCACGCTGCCACTGCCACTTCCACTTCCACTTCCAATGCCACACTGCCCCACATACCCACTGCCACACTGCCACACTGCCATCTGCCACACTGCCACTGCGCCACTGCACTGCCAATGTCACTGACTATGTCACACTGCCACAATGCCACTGCCTCTGATAATGACACTCCCCAACTGCCCCACTGACCCACTGGCACTGCCACACTGCCCTACTGCCACACTGCCACTGCCACCCACACTGCCACACTGCCACTGCCACATTGCCACTGCCACTGTTACTGCCACACTACCATAATCCACTGCCACTCCCACTGCCACACAGCCACACCTCCATTGCCACTATCACTGCCATACTGCCACACTGCCACACTGCCACACTACCACACTGCCACTTCCACTGCCAATACCACTGCCACAGACACTGCCACTTCCACGGCCGCACTGCCACTGCCACCACCACTACCACACTGCCACTTCCACACAGCCACTTCCACTGCCACACTGCCAAACCACCGCACTACCACTGCCATTGAGACACTGCCACTGAATCTTCCACTTCCACTTCCAATGCCACACTGCAACACTTACCCACTGACCCCCTGCCACCTGCCACACTGCCACTGCGACTGCCAATGTCACTGCCAATGTCACATTGCCATAATGCCACTCCCACTGCCACACTGCCACAAAGCCACACTTCCACACTGCCACTGCCACTGCCACGCTGCTACTGCCACGGCAATTTCCGATACCACACTGCCCCACTGCCCCACTGCCCCACTGCCCCACTGCCACTGCCACTGCCCAAATGCTCCACTGCCACACTGCCACTGCCACACTGCCACTGCCACTGTTAATGCCAAACTACCATAATCCACTTCCACTGCCACTGCCACAAATCCACACATCCATTGCCACTATCACTGCCATACTGCCACACTGCCAACCTGCCACACTACCAAACTGCCACTACCACTACCACTGCCAATGCCACTACAACTGCCACTGCCACTTCCACTGCCATACTGCTATACTGCCACTTCCACTCCCACTGGCACACTGCCACACTGCCACTGCCACACTGCCACTGCCACTCTGCCACTTCCAAACTGCCACTTCCACTGCTACGCTGCCACACCACAACACTACCACTGCCACTGCCACACTGCCACAGTCACTTCTACTTCCAATGCCACACTGCTCCACTACTCCCTGCCACTGCCACACTGTCACTGCCACACTGCCGCTGCCACTGTTAGTACCACACTACCATAATCCACTGCCACTCCCACTGCCACACAGCCACACATCCATTGCCACTGCCACTACCGCTGCCATTGCTCTTACACTTCCACTGACACACTGCCACACAGCCACACTGTAATTACCACACTGCCACTTCCACTCTGCCACTTCCAAACTTTCACTTCCACTTCCACACTGCCATACCACCACACTACCACTGCCACGGCCACACTGCCACTACCACTTCCATTTCCAATGCCACACTGCCGCACTTCCACACTCCCTACTGCCCCACTGCCACTGCCAATGCCACCGCTATTGTCATACTACCATTATGCCACTCCCACTGCTCCACTGCCACTGCCACACTGCCACTGCCACACTGCCACTGCCACTGTTAATGCCACACTACCATAATCCACTGCCACTTCCACACATCCACACATCCATTGCCACTATCACTGCCATACTGCCACACTGCCAAACTGCCACACTACCAAACTGCCACTGCCACTACCACTGCCACTTCTACTGCCAAACTGCCGTACTGCCATACTGCCTTACTGCCACTGCCACTCCCACTCACACACTGCCACACTGCCACTGTCACACTGCCACTGCCACACTGCCACTTCCACTGCCATTGCCACTACCACTGCCACTGCCACTTCCTCTGCCCCACTGCTATACTTCCACTGCCACTCCCACTGACACACTGCCACACTGCCACACAGCCACGGGCACTCTGCCACTTCCACACTGCAACTTCCACTGCTACACTGCAACTCCACCACACTACTACTGCCACTGCCACATTCCATTGCAACCTTCACTTACAATGCCACACTGCCCCACTTCCATACTCCCCACTGCCCGCTGCCACTGCCACAGCTACTGCCACTGCCAATGCCACTGCTAATATCACACTACCGTAATGCCACTCCCACTGCCACACTGCTATACAACCACACTTCCACTTCCACTATTAATGCCACACTGCCCCACTTACCCACTGCCACACTGCCACCTGCCACACTGCCACTGCCACTGCCAATGTCACTGCCAATGTCACACTGCCAATGTCACTGCCACTGTCACACTGCCACTCTTCTACTCTATCAAAGATAGAGTAGAAGAGGGGAATATTAGAAGGGTACAAGAATACAAGGGTGCAAAGGTATAACGGTGCTAGGGTGCAAGAGTGGAGGTGTGGAAAGTTGCAAGGGTGGAAGGATGGAAGGTTGCAAGGGTAGAAGAGTGCAAGAGTGCAAAGCAAAGGTGCAAGGATGATTCTGCCGTCTGGTGAATGGAATTATATATTTTATTGAAAATGATTGCCATCTATTGAAAGCATTTTATTTGGTATTTAGTGCAATTGGTTAAGCTGCGCAACCACAAACGAAGTTAAGCTTCGTTGAGCCCGGCCAATTCGTGAATATGAAACCATCTTGAAAAATCATAATATTAGAGCCTTGATTACAGCTTTGATAAAGATAGAGTGGAGGATTGGAAGATTGGAAAGGTGCAAGGGTGCAAGGGTGTAATGGTGGAAGGGTGTATGGGTGGAAAGGTGCAAGAGTGGAAAGATGGAAGAGTGCAAGGGTAGAAGACTACAAGAGTGCAAGGGTGCAAGGGTGCATGTGTTCAACGGTGAAAGGGTGGACGATTGGAAGATGAGTAGAGTGGATTGAGAGAGAGAGAGAGAGAGAGAGAGTACACATTGAGGATGAGAGAGTGTAAGAGAGAGAGTAAGAGAGAGAGAAAAAGAGAGATAAAGAGAGGGAGAGAGAGAAAGAGAGAGAGAAATAGAGAGAGGGAGAGAACACATTGAGTATGATATAAAAGGAGGGAGAGCGGAGAGAGAGAGAAGGAGGGAGAGAAAGAGAGAGTGATAGAGGGACAGGTGAGATAACATAAATGTGGATGTGATAGTGGGAGAGAGAGAGAGAGAAAGATAAAGAGAGAGAGTGAGAAGAGAAGTAGAGAGAGATAGAGAGATAGAGTGAGCGGAGAGATGAAATAAATGTGGATGTGATAGAGGGAGAGAGAGAGAGAGAGAAAAGTAAAGAGAGTGAGAGTGAGAAGAGAGAGAGAGAGAGAGAGAGATAGAGAGAGATATAGAGAGATAGAGAAATTACTGAGGTTGAGAGAGGGAGAGGGGAGAGAAAGATAGAGTAGAAGAGTGGAATATTAGAAGGGTATAAGGGTGCTAGGGTGCAATAGTGGAAGTGTGGAAGTGCGGAAAGGTGCAAGGGAGGAAGGATGGAAGGGTGCAAGGATAAAAGAGTACAAGGGTGCAAAGGTGCAAGGGTGATTCTGCCGTATGGTGAATGGAATTATATATTATATTGAAAATGATTGCCATCTATTGAAAGCATTTTATTTGGTATTTAGTGCAATTGCTTATACTGCGCAGTAGTGGAAGTGTGGAAAGGTGCAAGGGTGGAAGAATGGAAGGGTACAAGGGTATAAGAGTACAAGGGTTGCACAAGGTGCAAGTGTGCTTATGTCGTCTGGTGAATGGAATTATATATTATATTGAATATATCGTCCCTAACGTTAGCTAAATAAATAATTTGAAAGCATATAAAACTGAAATGAGGATGGTGAACCCTGTCGCACTACATAAAAACCTGCTACTGAAATATGATGCGTGGTTCATTCCAGCGTATCAAAATATTACGGAATAAAATCCGAAAATTAAGATATTCCAGGAAGACTTGTCTATCTGAATTACGCCATAATGTGGCGTATTATACTGTAATGTATTCTATTGTATTGTATTAATAACACAATATATAATATTATATATATATTAAAATATATATATATTATAATATATATATATTATAAAATATTTAAGTATATATATATATATATATATATATATTTATATATAATAATAATAATTTTTAAATAATAATAATAATAATATTAATAATATAACCAATAACCATTGCACTAAGTGCCAAATGAAATGCTTTCAATAGACGGCAATCATATTCAATATAATATATAATTCCATTCACCAGACGACATAAGCACACTTGCATCATGTGCAACCCTTGTACTCTTATACCCTTGTACCCTTCCATTCTTCCACCCTTGCACCTGTACTCACGTACACCAGTGCGAGCATAAGCAATTGCATTAAATGCCAAATAAAAGTTTCATAGATGGGCAACAGTTCAATTGTAATATCTCAATTCTTTAACCATACGCACAGAATCACCCAGCACTTTGCAAGCTGTTACTCTTCTACTCTTGTACCTTACATCTTCCACACTTGCACTAACACACACTTCCACTACTGCAAATAAAAATGCTTTCAATAGATGGCAAATATTTTCCATGGAATATGTAAAAATTCCTTCACCAACGGCAGGATCACCATGGTCCATTGCCATTGTAGTTCTACCCTGACCCTTACCATCCTTCCACTGGCAAATTTCACACTGCATACTATTAAATATATATATATATATATATATATATATATATATTAATATATATATGTATATATATATATATATATTGGTATCATGACCTACACAGTCCCTAACGTTAGCTAAATAAATATTTTGAAAGCATATAAAACCGAAATGAGGATGGTGAACCCTGCAGCACTACATAAAATCCTGCTACTGAAATATGATGTGTGGTTCATTCCAGCGTATCGAAATACTACGGAATAAAATCCTAAAATTAAGATATTCCAGGGAGACTTGTCTATCTGAATTACGCCATAATGTGGCGCATTCTACTGTAATGTATTGTATTGTATTGTATAAATAACACAATATATAATATTATTATATATATTATAATATATATATATTACAATATATATATATTATAAAATATATAAGTATATATATATATATATATATATATATATATATATATATATTTATATATAATTATAATAATTTAAAAAAAAGAATAATAATAATATTAATAATATAACCAAAATCCATTTGGACTAAGTGCCAAATGAAATGCTTTTAATAGACGCAATCATATTCAATATAATATATAATTCCATTCACCAGACGACATAAGCACACTTGCACCTTGTGCAACCCATGTACTCTTATAACCTTGTACCCTTCCATTCTTCCACCCTTGCACCTTTCCTCACGTCCACCAGTGCGAAGCATAAGCAATTGCATTAAATGCCAAATAAAATGCTTACAATAGATGGCAATCATTTTCAATGTAATATATACAATTCCATTCACCATACGGCAGAATCACTCATGCACCTTTGCACGCTTGTACTCTTCTACTCTTGTACCCTTCCATCCTTCCACCCATGCACCTAACCACACTTCCACTACTGACAAATAAAATGCTTTCAATAGATTGGAAAATATTTTCAATGTAATATATACAATTCCATTCACCATACGGCAGAATCACCCATGTACCTTTGTACCCTTGTAGTCTTCTACCCTTGTAACCTTCCATCCTTCCACACTTGCAACTTTACACACTTGCACTACTATAAATATATATATATATATATATATATATATATATATATATATATATATATATATATATATATATATGTATATATATATATGTATATATATATATATATATATTTGTATATATTACCTCCACGTCCCTAACGTTAGCTAAATAAATATTTTGAAAGCATGTAAAATTGAAATGAGGATGGTGAACCCTGCTGCACTACATAAAGTCCTGCTACTGAAATATGATGCGTGGTTCATTCCAGCGTATCAAAATACTACGTAACAAAATCCTAAAATTAAGATATTCCAGGGAGACTTGTCTATCTGAATTACGCCATAATGTGGCGCATTTTACTGTAATGCATTGTATTGTATTGTATTAATAACGAAATATATAATATTATATATATATTATGATATATATATAGTATAATATATATATATTATAAAATATATATATATATACATATGTATATATAAATATAAATATATATATATATATATATATATATATATATATATATATATATATATATATATATATATATATATATATATAGTATACTTCTTACAAAATGTGTCACAAACAGCACTAAATGTTTTAGGAGAGCGCATGTAATAACACTATTCAGGTAAGCTATGTTTTCATGTTTGGTATAAGATTTAAAGGTCTCACTGGGGTTCAAATTGTCGTTTAGAGAGAAAATGTAGGAAATTACCAGGTTAGCATAATAACAGTGTCGTTATGACAACAAAATCTGATACTGATGCCATAACACCGAATGTTTGAGCAGTAGAAAATAATACGCATCCAATTTCATGATATAAAATCGTTTTTCACAATAATCAGAATTATTAAAAGAATTTTTAGCATTACAGTAAGTTTCACATTCGCTAAAAAAACGGTTAACATATACTTTGTGGCGAGGAAATACATGCTTCAAACCAGTCACAGAAATTGTAATACAGAGTAGGCTGCATAACCTAAACGATTGATTCTAACGACATTTCTAAACTAAATCTAATTTGTTTATAGTCAAACTTACCCTTTTGTTGCTGTAATTGAATTGTAGCTTTGAATGACTGAAAATCTCGTTGATTAATGGTGGCATCTGGCGAGAGTAGCGTCAACCAATACTGTAGCTTAGCTTCTGAAACTCTCTCCCTTTCTCTCATTCTCTCTCTCTCTCTCTCTCTCTCTCTCTCTCTCTCTGTTAGAGCAATGCCTACTTGCAAGCCCATGCTCTATAACGCTTCCACTCTTCTCTGTCTTCTTCTTCGTCTTCGTCAATTGCTGAATACCACCCTATGTACAAATGTACCTCCGTAAGTTAGTGGTATGAGGGACTAATATGTATAAAATACAAGTCTATTGCTGCACGGCTATAAGTTTTTTCATTGTTTTATCAATCGCTTATTACAAACACTAAGTCTTACAGTGTACGGTAGGTTCAACTTTAAATTTTTAAGAATCTGCGCGGTTATTTATGTCCAAATATGTATACTAGAAATCAAATGTCGAGAAAACAGGCTATCAATTAGCCTAAAGTGTAACAAATTTACGAGGTTTGTCAAAAAGTGGGATGAGTCTTAATATCTAAATTATACCGTGGGCTAAATTCCTGTAACCAATTTGTTTAAATCCCATGAGTTATTAAAAGCGGAGGTAGGAAAGATAGATAATGATTGGTATTTGGTAGCTCTTTGCATCTTTATGCAACAAATATTGCATTGCAAACTATGACGAAGAAATGGGTAGTGCCAGAAAAAGGTTTTGTATTAAGTGGCAATAGACGGAAAGAATTCGAGTGAACAAAACAATTAGAGAGGTATGACAACATTGAGTACGGAGAAAGAAGAAGTGAAACACTGTAAGAAAGATGTTGAAGGATTTGATTATGCATTATTGGCAAGTATATATATATATATATATATATATATATATATATATATATATATATATATACTATACAGGCTGCGCATTAAAAAAAATATCCCCCTAGCACAATTACGATAGCTTAGCCAATTACTGATATTTCGACTTGAAATTTCAAGGTTCTCTTGTGAAGGAATTTAGCCACAAATTGACCGAATTTTGCATAAATATTTTTTAAGAGATCGGAGTAATCCAAGTTTTTCGAAAAATTGATTTTTTTTCATTTAACACGCAACGTTAAACGTCAATTAGAATCAATTCCTTTTTGAAAATGTGCTGACCCTGAAAAAGGCCGTTAGATGATGACGACTCTGATATTGTGCTAAAATGTGTGCTCGAAATGAACGCCCTGGGCTTTAATGCCGACCAAAAGTCTTTTCTTACAGATAAAATTGCGCCGTCAATTGACTGTTGTGGTAGATCTTTCCAGATCTCTTGCAGAACAGCTTTTAATTCCATTGTGTTTCTGGGTGTGGGCTTGAAAGCATGATACTTTTCCAACATGGTTCCCCAGACAAAAAATCAAGTGGATTAAAATCTGGAGAATTAGAATATATATATATATATATATATATATATATATATATATATATATATATATCGCCAATGACTGGAGCCAGTGATGATATCGGTTAGTTATTCGACAGCGGATCACTATGTATGTATGGGTTCAAATCCTGAGCTCGCCGTCACTGACATCACTTTCGAGTGAAGAATCTGACGCTGAAATTAGCATTACCATTAGCTTTATATATATATACAGACTGGGGCAAAAAAAATCTCATAGCGAATTATTAATTTTGAAGGTTTTATCTGCCACATGGCCTCACTATCGACTCTAAGGGCAACAAATGGGTAACGGATGTGGCGCTGCATCAGGTTCAGTATTATATCTTTGTTATATTCCATCATCACTTTACATTATACAATTTATATATATATATATTTATATATATATTATATATATATTATATATATATATATAGGCCCTACTGTATAGTATATAGGCATTGACGCATATGTATAATATATTACATGTATCAATATATACACACTTATATATATATATATATATATATATATATATATATATACAGACTGCGCATTAAAAAATATCCCCCTAGCACAATTACGATAGCTTAGGCAACTATTGATATTTCGCCTTGAAATTTTAAGGTTCTCTTGTGGAGGAATTTAGCCACAGGCCGACCAAATTTTGTAAAAATATTTTTAAAGGAACCGGAGTTATCCACGAAGTTTTGCGAAAAATTAGATTTTTTTCATTTTAACACGCAACGTAAAACGTCAATTAGAATCAATTCCTTTTTGAAAATGTGCTGATCCTGAAAAAGGCCGTTAGATGATGACGACTCTGATTTTGTGCTACAATGTGTGCTCGAAATGAACGCCCTGGGCTTTAATGCCGGCCAGAAGTCTTTTCCTACAGATAAAATTGCGCTGTCAATGGACTGTTGTGGTAGGTCTTTCCAGATCTCTTGAAGAACAGCCTTTAATTCTATTGTGTTTCTGAGTTTGGGCTTGAAAGCACGATACTTTTCCAACATGGTTCCCCAGACAAAATAATCAAGTGGATTAAAATCTGGAGAGTTAGGAGGCCAATCATCCATTTTTATGAAATCTGGGCTATATATTGTACAAGAAAGTATTACGCAAGACGTGAAGTGTGAGCCGGCGCGCAGTCTTGTGGAAAAATTAAATCATTTGACTTTAACTTATTGCAGTCTTCAATCAGTTTCGGCAGAATAGTGTTAGTGTAATACATTGTAGCACAAAATCAGAGGCATCATCATCTAACGGCCTTTCTCAGGGCCAGCACATTTTCAAAAAGGAATTGATTCTAATTGACGTTAAACGTTGCGTGTTAAATGAAAAAATCATTTTTTCGCAAAACTTGAATAACTCCGGTCTCTTAAAAAATATTTTTTTTAAAATTTGGTCAATTTGTTGCTAAATTCCTCCGCAAGAGGACCTTAAAATTTCAAGGCGAAATATCAATAAGTGGCTAAGCTATCGTAATTGTGCTAGAGGGAAATTTTTTTAATGCGCAACCTGTATATATATATATATATATATATATATATATATATATATATAGAGAGAGAGAGAGAGAGAGAGAGAGAGAGAGAGAGAGAGAGAGATAGAGAGAGAAAACTAAAGAGGGGAACGAAAGGAAAGAGCAATAATGTAAAAAAATGTCGTAAAATATTCTAAAAATGCCATGTCCCGTTAGCTGTACGCTGAAAAAGCATATCAGCCTTACTAATAAGAATTGTTGTGATAAGAAACGTTGAGATGAGATTATTCGAAATGACGAGAGTTATAGTAACTTTTTAAAATATTTCACGGGCTGAAGTCTGAACCTCCCATATAGACAGAACGCTTGTTGTACATGTATTGTTATACATAGCTACGATTATATACAATATACTTTAAAAGACTTAATTTCAAGAGTTAGTAATAATCAATACATCCCAAACAACAGAAACGGGAGAGTGCCTACATTTGATCATAGCAGAGGTAAGATTTAATTAATTCACTTACATTCTATGATCATCTAGAGTGCAGGTTTTATTGGCGCATTTGCTGCAACTAAAAGAGATGTGAGATTCGTGTGCTGGTTAAGATAAACCGCAGTCAAGCCATCCTATAAAACGGTCCTAACCTACAATCAGATCCCATCAAGTGCAGGAGGCATTTCCGCTGCTAGATAAACATAAATACATCCTAAGATCTCTTGGAGTTCTCATTGAATGAAAGTGACGTTGTGCTTCCTAATTTTAGCCTTGAAAGAAGTAGAGAGGCTAGAAACCACAGAGGTGTGTAGCTAGCAAGAGTTAGCGTAAGCTTTGTTAAGAGAGATATCTTTGGCTTAATCAAAATGCTTTAAAATTAAAGGCATTTGCTATGCACACATACACACACAGATGTATATACACGTATATATATACAGTATATATATATACAGTATATATATATATACAGTATATATATATATATATATATATATATATATATATATATATATATATATATATATATCTTAGTGCTCTGCCTACTGGCAGTCCATGATATATAACTCATCCACTCTTTTCTGTCTTCCGCTTTCCTCTTCATGTCCCCTTATGAGTGAATTTATTATATGTATACATGTATATATATACATGCATATACAGTATATATATATAATAAATCCACTCATAAGGGGTATATATATACCGTATGTAGCCTAATGACTTTAGACTGTTTCACGTAGGCTTCTCTCTTTTTATTCGTATGCCAATAAAAGGCTACAGAGGTAAAATATGTGATAAATTACAAGGTCTAGTCAGCCCTTACGAACACGGGCTAGGTGCGGTTTATCTATTCCGATGTATTCTAGAGCCAGTAGTGGATAGGACTTTAAATATGTGTACACTAATTATAGTATACCGTATTAAAACTAACGAAAGTTATGATAGATGCTTGAAACAGTGGGTCTAGCTTGTGCATTTATATTTAATTTAAAGCCACTTAAACTTTTGACTCAGTAAGACCGACGACAGTTATCAATGCAGGTAATCTGTATATGATCTCTAACGATGAATCGACGGAAATAAATCTAATTTAGGCCTTTATAGTTTGTAGGCTTGTACCTTTAGATACGACAAGTACTCAATGAGTGTCTAAAGAGATCAGAACCTATCATATGTTCTAGCGAAATTACTCTGACATTGAATTAGCTCTAATTTAGATGTTTAGTCTATTCAATTGTGCGATACTGTAGTAATATTCCATGCTGAACTGCATTCTATAATTTTTGCCAACACTCTCGCATGTTATTACTAACTAACATTTAAGTTTAGGCCTTTGAGTAGGCTTATCTACTATCTAGGAATACCTGTAAAAACTCGGATTTTATCTTCATAACTGAACTGAACTTAATTAAATTCATGTATAGGCAATAGCATGTTAGTGAATATATTCTATTAGATATCGCTATATCATCATGAATATGTATTAAATTTGGATTACATCATTGCTCTGCATTCAGACTCGGTAAGAAATTGTTATATTGATAAAATATACAATTAGATTGAGAAGCGTTTATAGGTGTACAATTGCAATTTTCTATTTAAGATATTCCTACACTGGGTAGTTTTTGAGCGTAATTTCAGTAATTCTCGATAGAATTATTCAATGTAATTCGTTCACTATACAGGGCATCTTAATATACATGTATTTTTTATTACTTTTAAATGGATGAATCTGCAGATAACAGAAACATTTTCTATGAAGCAACATAGAGATTCTAATTAGTGCAGTGCAATGGAGACTACGACATTCGTCATGGGTCATAAGTCATGGGTCATGAGTCATGAGTCATGACTTCGTGGCTTAACCAGAAGGTTCTTTACTTGCGGAATGGTATTTGTGATCTCAGATCCTTAGCCCTTCCGTCGCTGATATGCTATCAGACACCTGATGTTAACTACTTCGACCTTTAGATTTACAGTTTTATGAATAGCATTTTGTATTGTAAATTTGGCCACGGTACCCTCTCTCAAAAATGCTTACATGCATGTAGCTTCCAACAGAGCTAAAATATGATGCTATAAATTTTATAAGGGATTTCTTTGCAATTAGGTTATCCTCATATAGCACATCGCGTTTTTTGATTGCATTTGAGCATTTAAGTTATCTAATTGATGATGAAGCTAGGAATTTAAACTAAACGCCAAGCTGCTCTCAATTTATTACAAATCATTCTCTTGATGGAGTTAGAAAATAGTTTACTGCGTGTAAGTTTAATAGATATGCTTTACTCCGTGGAGAATCGAAAGATTTTTTATTTTTATTGAGATACACTTAGAACATATATTGTCCAAAATGAATCCAAACGAAAACCTACCTTTCATCAATGAAAGAACATTCATACAAGACAGTGTGCGAATCAACATCAGAGATAAAATAAATAAATAGCACACAATATACATTACATTATTAGACACACTTAAGCCTCCAAGTAGATGGATTACAGGAGCATGTTAACTCCCAACTCACCCCAGTTTCGGGTAAACAGAATAGCTTCCTCAGGGAATAAAGCCCCTGCCCAGTATGTGTTAATCGAAGCTGAGGAAGGCATAGGGGCCCACCTCGTCAAAAGCATAACCCCCATGAAAAATGATATATCACAACACAAACTAATGCCCCCAGTTCCATGCACCCCTTAAATGGGGAGGGGGCGGTAAGAATCTCACTTCCAGTCGGCACCTTGGGTACCTCACAGACATACCAAGAGAACATTTCATGCGCCTCAAAAGAATAAATGTAGGCACATGGAATGGGTGAAAGGGGAAAGTTAGAAATGTAATAAGGGAAACGGATAAAGGGAAAATAAATGTCCTAGGGATGAGTGAAGTGAGGTGGTTGGGTACTAGAGATTTTGATGGGTACAGGATCATATACTCCGCAGGGGAAAAAAGGGAGAAAGGTGTGGCGATAATATTGGATACGAATTTAAGTGAACAAGTAGCAAAAGTACTTCAGTGCAGTGACTGACTGATGTTAGTGCTTATCAAAGCAGATCCAGTAGACTTGGTGCTAATCAAAGTCTTATGCCTACTTCAGCCTCAGAGGATGAGGAAATTGAAGCAATATATGAAAAAATAGCAGAAGTGATTCAAGGAGAAAAGGCCACAGATCAAGTGATAATTATGGGGGATTGGAACTCGTTGGTGGGTGAAGGAAGAAAAGGAAATGAAATGGGGAAATATGCTGTAGGAAAAAGAAGAAATGATAGAGGACAGAAATTGATTCTAAAAGAAAGACAGAAATGAAGTCCAAAGAAAGGCAAAAATATAAAGATAGTGAAAACCTTGGTTTGGACCACACTATTGTATGAATGTGAAATATGAACCTTAAGGAAGGAGGATATTATGAAACTAGAGGCATTGGAAATGTGGATATGGAGAAGAATGAAATGTATTAGCTGGACTCAATAGGTTAAAAATGAGGAAGTTCTGCAGAGAGTCGGCACAGATAGACAGCTGATTATTGTATTAAGAAATAGGAAGAAGAGTTGAATAGGATACATTCTAAGGACTGTATGACTCACCGGCTGGAGCCAGTGGCGAAGTCGGTAAGACACTCGACCGCGGATCAGTATGTGCGGGGTTTAAATCCTGGGCTCGCCCGTCACTGACATCGCTTTCGAGTGAGGAAACTGACGTTAACCTTACCTGTTAGCTTTTTAAGGGGGAAAGTCTATTAAAAGAAGTCGTAGAAGGTAGAATGGAAGGAAAAAGAAAATGAGTCAGGCCGAGATTAGGTATGTTAGATGATTTAAAGACCTACTCATATGTGGACATGAAAAGGAAACCTGAAAACAGAGGAGAGTGGAGGCGTTATATACCATGGACCTGGCAGTAGGCAGTGCACTAAGAGAGAGAGAAAGAGAGAGAGATACATTACATTGATCAACTACATTTATATCGATCACACATTACATTAATCCATTGATATCTATCACATTACATCGATACATTGATATCTATCACTTTTAATACAACATGTTAAATCCGTTAGGCAATTTATTCAGTTTCTTGTGTAACCAGTTGAGTGAATGTCCAAGATTTTACTCTCAGCCCAGTTCTGCTGTGATTCGAACCCACGAGAGTTCAATTAATTTCAGGATCTGTCATTTAAAACTTCATGGCGTTATCTACACCTCTAACCACTGCGCTATTAAGACATTCTAAAACAGTTAATTTAAATTGTTTAAAGCGTGGCTATCCCAATTAGCCTTATCAAAATTGTAAATCGAAAAATTAAGTGACCTACTTTATCCGATGGAGCAGGTCTTTGAAAAAGATTGGTAGGCCTATATATAGTCACTTCGCTTTGATATCAAAGCCAATCAGAGCCAATAGGATTAGCAGATGTGATATTTGAATTACGTGAGATAATATCAGAAACAATAAATGACGAATGATATTTTCACAAGTCAGAGAAAAAATGAATAAATTTGCTAATATCTAAATGTGTAGACTTTACGAGAACTGCCTGTACAGTTCATTAAACCTTTCCTTTAAATGGGATTTTTGAAAATTTTGAAAATCAAACTTCAATATTCTGGAGGAATTTTAGTTTTTTAAATCTTCACAATTTTCAGAAATTTTAAAAGTAAACAAGCTTTGGATTATGACTGAGTTACTTAACACGTTTTGAATAAAGATAACTTAATGTAGTTTTTAAATAAATTTCAAGATAGTGAAATCTTAACTCCTGAGTTTGTAGCAAGCATCTTTAGCCTGAGGTTGAAAGCACAAATTTAGAGATAGTGTTAAATAACAATAGGAATAAATAATAAAATATGAATATTAATTTCAAAGCTCATTGCTAATTATTAATATAATCATAATTCATCATTTTCGTGATAGAAGAAAACATACACGAAAAAGTTTACATTTTAACTCTTGACGCCAACAAAATACGATATAAAATATGTACCTAATGGTATGTAATGTTCAAACTCCTCTAAAACAGAATGATGACTCATAGCAAGAAATTGTATTCCTTTAGATAAGTCCTACAAAAATACGTTAATTAGCTAATTACTTGCATTGTTCATTTCTTCATAGCTTATTGAGCCAGCCTCATTTTTTGGTTAGAAAGTTCGTAAACTGAATGGTGTAGAATGAGGCGTCTAAAGCAGATTATGAAGAAAATAGGCAGCCATCTGATATGAGTAAAATGAAGTGCATTAACGTTTGCTAAAGTTTATAGCTTTTATATTGCAATTAGTGTATTTGAAAGTCATGCATATAAAAAATCATGATACCTGACTATCTTAATATATGCTTGGATTTGTAATTGCTTTAAAATAATATAGACCTAGTCAATGTAGACTTGAGGCTGTACTTTTTCGTTGAATTTGTTTAAAAATCAAATATATTAATATATTGATATATTTCACTCTATGCAGTTCTATTTTCATGTATTTCTATGAACTGTTTCCTTATGACTCTTTAACCTGTTTTATCAGTTTATAATAATGTCACTTTACATTTAAACTATTCGCATTGAAACGTTTAGAAAGTATATTATACGCTATGTACATGTATATAGTATATAGTATACATGTATATATAAATATAGCATGTATAATATAGAAAGTACATTATACGCTACGCTATCAAGGTACAAACCTTAGTAGACCCTACTCACCCCTATTCAGGAGCTTTGGTTTCTTTTCTAGACAAAACTAATTTAGTTGAGTTTAAATCAGGTCAAGTAATCCGTAGCTCGCAATCTTTACCACTGAACTACACGAGACTTTGCAAAGATCAGTTGACTACGCTTGAAAGAATATTCTATATTCAATGGTTCAATCATGCCGCCCATCGCTTCTGGGCTTCTAAAGAAAAAAAAATGTGCTAAATCTAAAGGCCAATCAAGACTAAACCAAGTTTGACATCAGTTTCCTATCTCATAAGGATGTTAGTGTGGAGTTTAGCGCAGGATTTGAACCCTGCACCTTATCGATCGGGCAACCGGCTCAGCCCCGATAAGCATAAATAATCCATGTCTATTTATGAGACGCGTTTTTAAATAAATCCTATTTTAGGAAATATAAATAAGGAGTTTTTTAAACGATTGATTTTCCACTTTATGCTCTATTGGTCAGCCGCTTGGGAGTGGGTTTATTTATAGGATCCTAACACTCTATGCATATTACTGTGATCCTGTTTTAATCGGGTCCACCTGAGAATAAACTTTCGGAAGACAAGTGCATTCGAATTGAAAGCAAAGCAGATGCTTTGAAAGTCCGTCGAATCCATCTCATAATCCTGCATGTAGTTGAGGTTATCCGGTTAAATAGCTCTCAAAAGATCTTTATTTAATTTGTATTTTGACAAATTTAATTTATTAAATTCTTTCAGTGGACGGATTTTCTAACGTTTTAATATACTTTCTAAAACGATCATGATACCATCCTTGGATAAAGAGTCGACGTTAAATTTGGATCATGTGATAAATATTGCTTATGCGTGTGAACTTGGGTGTATGTCTATGCGTGAGGGTAAAAGTCTGCGTTTTATTAGCTTGAGTGTGTTTACTGAATACGGTCACTTTGAAGAGCCACTAAAATGCTGATAAAATTAGTCTATAATTAGCAAATTACTAATTTATGATAAGGCGCCTGATGTTTTCATTAGCTAATTTATATGTCATATCATCGCAGGAGAAACCAGACCAGAAGTTTTAAAAATAATGAAAAACTTGATGTTTTAGTTGTCTAAGAAATTGAGAAATATTTGTTTTTTATTTTTTAGACTTAGCGTTTTCGCTCTTTAAGCAATGGGAAATTTAGGGTCAAATCGAAATATCTACTGTTGTCATAGAGAAATTTCGAACTCAGTTTGACGATGACTTTACTGTTACACTGATTAACTGAAGGACTGATGAGCACTTTATTAGATTAGCCAGTAGATTATTAAATGCTAGAAGTATAAATAAACTAAGATATGCGCTTGCTAATAAGTTGCTATTTATAGTTGAAGAGTGAGATAGAATTTTGATTATCACATTCCGTTGTTATTATTATAATATGACATGTCAAATAACAAGATCTCTGACATCAAAGTTAAATTTATTTTATGATACGTTCTCTTATTTATGAGCAATACACACTGACACGGCAGCGGGATTACATGCAGGCCTAACTATAGAGTCAATATAACTTACTAATATATAACATACCCTCATCATGTCCATATATGATCATATGTGAACATGAAGAGGAAAGCGGAAGGCAAAGAAGAGTGGGGGCGCTATATACCATAGATCTGCCAGTAAGCAGTGCACTAAGAGAGAGAGATAGAGAGAGAGAGAGAGAGAGAGAAAGGCATGGCTTTTCGTGAAGGGAATAACTCATTGCTCGACGAAAAGTTCTTCATGGAGCGTGAAAGGCAGCAAGTGAGTAGTAATATGTACCTTGGAACTACTATTTGGCGGAACACTATTGAGCCATTATATATATATATATATATATATATATATATATATATATATATACATGTATAACATTGTATATGTATAAATATATAAGTATCATTTTACTTCTAAACCTCTTTCAGTGGTTGCACTTGATTAAATATATAGGGAGAGAGAGTGAGAGAGAGAGAGAGAGAATAGGCGTGATATCAATATAATTATATATATACATATATATATATATATATATGTGTGTGTGTGTGTGAGTATGTATATATATATATATATATATATATATATATATATATATATATGCCTTTCACGCTCCATGAAGACCGGTCCGGCATATATGGTATAGTATAGTATGGTAGGTTATGATATGATACGATATATAATTGTCTATATACATGAACATATCATATATATATATATATATATATATATATATATATACACACACACACATATATATATATATATATATATATGTGAGTGTATATATATATATATATATATATATATATGATATGTTCATGTATATAGACAATTATATATCGTATCATATCATAACCTGCCATACTATACTATACCATGTTCATGTTCATGTATATAGACAATTATATATCGTATCATATCATAACCTACCATACTATACTATACCATATATGCCGGACCGGCACTGTTTAGGATCTTTTATTTCTCTTCAGCACGAGTTTTTTCAGATCGTTTGGGTGAATCGATTTGTAGTGACATGTGATTGGGGGGACGTCCCTGACATCATCCTTGTATGAGGAAACGGACGTTAAACCTTTATTACTATTATTAATATTTCACATCATATCATACCATACGGTAGGCCTATCATATCATATCAATCATATCATATCAATCCATATCACATCTTGGTGGCAGAATTACATTCGTATTAATTCTAATCAAATGGCATTGTTAAAAAGCCTTGTGAGTTTTTAACTTCAGTCGTTAGCGTCCGTTTCCTGTTTCGAAAATACATCAGCGACGGAACGAGCAGTGGATACGAACCTTGCACCAACACTAACTGTTCAACAGTTGGAAACTTGCTGATATTTAACCAGCTCTGCTGAAATAAAATTAAAAAAATTTTTTCGTGTTCTGCACTTCCTCTAAGCGTGAAATGATAACTGTATATTGGTTCATCACTGTTCGACACTGTGAATCTCTAGAAGAGTAGATATACTATATTCTTAAGATGAAATACGAGAATCTACAAATTTCCTATTCATCTTAAAACATTTACACAATTTAGCGATCGAGTAAGTAACTGGCTTGTCTGACAGGCAGACGTACATCGTTTCCAAATCCTATCTTACTTATAACAAAATGCTTATTATCTATGATTCTGATTTTAAATAGAAATAGCCGATTAAATTGGAATATTATTACTATTTTTATAACGACACTGTTTTATTGTGATTTTCTAAAGATTCTGACGAGGTGGACTAGGCACAATGGATGACTGTTTCGGCGCTAACTGGACATTATCCAATGCAACTTTCAACGACAGCTTGTTGCCTATAGCAAAGAGAGTTTCCGACACAGAACTTGTATACATCTATCGACCGGCTACTGAAATCATCGACAAGTACATCACGCCTATCTACTACGTCGTGGGCTTCCCTGGCAACCTTCTCGCCTTCTTTGTATGGATTCAGAAGCGAATGAGACCGTCTTCTGGCTGCTATCTCGCAGCACTTGCCATGAACGATTTCATATTTCTCATAATGCAGCTGATATTCGAACTGCAGACGATTTGGGGAATAAAAGTCTGGCACGTCCCGATCTGGTGCGAACTTTTCCCTATACTATTTTACTCCTCGCAGTACTTAAGTCCGCTGCTTGTTTTAGCATTCACGGTGGAGAGGTTCATTTCAATATGTTATCCCTTCCAGCGAGAGACCTACTGCACAACTCGCCGAGCTGTCGTGGTCATCATCAGTCTCATCGTCCTCTGTCTCACTCTAAATCTAGCTCAAGGATACTTCTGGACGTACGATAAAACGCCGCCTGCCGTATGTGACATACGGAAGGAAGTCTATTCCGGAACACTCAATCTTTTCTACACGGTTTGGTCTTGGGTTACGGAACTGCTAGTTTTTGGAATGGTGCCGCTAGCCATTTTAACTTTAAACGTTTTAGTTATGCTAGAAATGAGGCGCATGATGAAGCGGTTTGGAAATTTCGGTATCGGAAATAGTAAAGAAACAACAGTAACTCTCCTAACAGTTTCGCTTTATCTGATAATAACAACGCTTCCAGTTACGGTTTGCTGCTCACTGGCACTCCAGTATCCTCCGGGCAACTACTGCCTTACGGAAGAGGAAATCCACGTGGATCCGGAGTGGCAGAGGTACTTCAATTACTGGATGGTGCGCATTATTATACAAGAGCTGGGAATGTCGCACTACGCCTGCAATTTCGTCATATACCTCGCGACGGGTTCGTTGTTTAGAACTGAGCTGCGCGTGCTGATCATGACGAAGGTGTTCAGGAGAAAACTCCACAGGCAAGATTACATACCAGCGCCCTCTCACCAGGAGCTGACCCACCTGACCAACTCAAACACCGGTCTGTCGCGAAAGTCAAATGTCTCATCATTTAATCTAAAGAACGGTGACTGCAAAAATGGTAGCAATGGGACACTTTTATAGTAATTGCTTAGTACAATCTGTAGCGTATAGAATTTAGTTTATTCGTTAAGGCGAAGATGTCAAGAGTTTAGTTTTGACGATGGCGGATGATTCGGTATTTCAATCGGCCGATCATTACTTCTAGCGTTAGATCTGAGGACCTTAGAACTGACTCTCCGAAAGGCCTAAGCGTTTTAAAAGCAGGCTAACGCGGGTAGAGAGAAACTACCTCAGAATTTATGCAAATTCTCGTAAAGCTAAAGGCTACATTGAAGGCAACATTTAAGGCTACATTGACGGTTACACTGAAGGCGCTTTGAAGGAGTCAATTTGTTGATTCACATAGCGCTCATTTTCAAGCGTTTCTGCATACAACAAATTGAGATTTGAACCTTACATCTTCCAAGAGAGAGTAAGATCGAGAGAGAGAGACAGAGAGAGAGAGAGAGGGAGAGAGAGATTTCTCTACATTTTTATATCGAATGTCTTGCACACTTGACCCCATCATACTATACCGGTGTATTCAGGCATATGACAGTGATTTTACAAAATTACCATTGAGACTACCAACTGATCACACTCATGCAGAATATAGTTAAACTTCACTATAGATTTCAAATTCACCGGAGATATCACGATAATACAAAATACAAAGCTTATGTTTCGTTTTTGATATTCAATAAACGCCATGAATAGCAGTTAGTAACATCTTGCAAGGTTATAAAATCAAAAGTGAATCGTCTGAAGTGCATTAAAGCCTCTAGATTTCAATCTGAGACAAGACAAGGGTAAAAGCTAGCGCATACACAAGATCGGTAAATTGATGACTATTACCATTGAACGACTGAAAAAGTGAAACTACTAACATCATCGCGTGTGACCATTTCATTATAAGTGTTTAAACAGATTTTTTCAAAATGTCGTTCTGGTAGGAAGGAAATTAGTTTGTGATTAATCTTATATCTTCTTCCTCTTAGCTTATAAAGCACTCGTTAAGACATCGTTTAGCAACCTCATCAGCAGTGTGTAGACGAGCCAAACCACCATCGAGCTTTGTCCTAGAGCACTCTTCCGCAATGTGATACATAGTTCGCAGCAGAGAATCACACGGACACCCAGCAGAGCACCACACGGGCACCCAGCAGAGCACCACACGAGCACCCAACAGAGCACCACACGGGCACCCAGCAGAGCACCACACGGGCACCCAGCAGAGCACCACACGGGCACCCAGCAGAGCACCACACGGGCACCCAGCAGAGCACCACACGAGTACCCAGCATAGCACCACACTGGCACCCAGCAGAGCACTACACGAACACCCAGCAGAGCATCACACGAGCACACAGCAGAGCACCACACGGGCACCCAGCAGAGCACCACACGGGCACCCAGCATAGCACCACACGGGCACCCAGCAGAACACCACAGGAGCACCCAGCAGAGCACCACACGGGCACTCAACATTTCGTCGAAGACCCCTTATAAACATGCTTGCACGCTGCACATCGACCTTGACCGGTACGAATCTTACGTTAGATAACGTTACATTAGCGTACATTGCATACGTTAACAGCGCAGTGTAGTTTACTATAGTTTATTAGATCTACTGCCTGCAACATGCAGTTAAAAACTGATATTTTTTACAATTCAACTCTCTCATGCATTTCAAATTTTCAAGAAGATGAAAAGGCTTTATCAAGATTATTTCATATGACTCATCTTAAGCGGGCTGTTTATTACTGAGGCGATTCGCATACCTGAAAATGTGGCATTAAATACATTCTAAGTCGCATAACGCTTAGAGTATTACATACACGTATATCGGTTAGGTTTCTGGCATTGCTAGCTTCGTTCTGATATTTATTAAATATTTTAAATTTTATTAAATATAAAGAATTTCTGAGGAAGTTGCACTTGCATTGTATATATTATTGAAAGTGAACTATTTGACAAGTAGCTAAATACTTTTAAAACGTACTTCCATTTTTTAAATTTCTTTTACACTTCTTTCAAAATATTTCCAAATCAATAGATGCATTTACTGCATGTTAGTTCTAATACAGTGAAGTTTGTGAACAATGAATAAGTTAAGGACTATCTTAACTTTTAACAAACTTCTTTATTCAGCATAAACGTCTAAAATATAACTAAGAACAACTAAGCAGTCGATAAAAGTCATAAAGAAATGTTTCAAATAGCTATTAAGAATTGCTTAAGAAAAAATTATCGTAATGTTATTCTGGCTCAAGAAAATTTAACTAGTCATTCAATTGTCTAATATACTGATTCATCTCTACAGACATCTTCAACGAAACTAGGCAAGTATTATTAATGTTGATAGTGCGAGAAAAGACTAGATTGGATATGCAAGGCCAATAGCTATGTAGCAGTGCACCTAAGCTTATAAACTTATCACAATGATACTTCTCTAGCCATGTAGTCTGTCACTTGAGCTTATAACAACACAATGATACTGCACTAGCTATGGTCTTAAACTGTTAAAATGTTTCTAGAACGGAATTTTAAAGACTCATACGATATTTCTCAACTATTAGATATTATCCACATAATTAACTAAACTAAAATATGACAGAGAGCAGATTATTATATTTAGAAAATTTAACAAACAACCACCAGATTATTATATCTAGGATAACCTAAATAAAATTTCTGATAATTTCGCTTTTAAAGTATTTAATAACCAAATATTTACAAAAGGGTTCAATATGCATAAACAAGAAACTGAAAAAAACAGCAATCACATACATGTACATTAGACATTAGTTATTCACTCTTAGAAAATTCAAATATTCTCAATATCGATCAAACGTTAAGAGTAATTGAGCGGCTCCAGAAAGGGAATGTAAAATATTTAGAGCGCAAAAAGTTGATTGCAAAGAAAAGAATAATTAGGTTTTAGCCTAAACTGTATTAAAATTAAAATTTAATTTACCAGTTAATTTACCTCTTTAAATTTAATGTATATGTTACAATATGAGACTTCGCATAGGCTGAGAGATAAGAGTTTTTGTAACTACATGCAGATGCTTTTGCTACACTGTGTAATGATATAAATTGTTCGGAATAAATATGTTATATTTAATCTACAGCGCATGACTTAATGTTCTAATAAACCCGCATTTATTTAAATTATAATTATTTAGCGACATAAAGATTAAGAATTACGAAAGATGCACGTTACTTTCTCTATTCACACGTTCTAATTAATTCTATACTCATCCACTTGAAATTTATATAGATATGAATTTTTAAAAATACCAGTTAATTATAAAAGGAGAATTACAAAATGTACTTGTAAGCAGTGGTGAAAGTAGGAACTGCGAGCTAGGGGAACGGTTGGAATTTTTCGGGCCCACCTGTAACGTATTTACATATCTCCTAGCATCTAAGGGGAACGAACCTCAGATAAAATGAGAGCTAGAGGAAATAGTTCCCTGAATTCTCCCGCCCCGCTTTAGTCACTGACTGTAACTAGCTGGAGCCAGTGACGAAGTCGATAAGACACTCGACCGCGGCTCAGTATGTGCGGGGTTCAAATCCTGGGCTCACCCGTCACTGACATCGCTTTCGAGTGAGGAAACTGACGTTATCCTTAGCTTTACCAGCTTTAACTGATAACATGTACAACAGAAGATTCCAAACATGACTGAATTGAATTGAATGGCCTAAAGTACACTTCTATCAAGCTTCAAAGATGAATGAATACAGGTATAATGTACACCTCTATCTACCTTCAAAGTTGCAATGTACTCAGAACTTATCTTAGTGTATCAGAAAATCCCAAATCTTTTGTTCAAAGATCACATAAAGTTTTGAATTAAGTTAAATAAATTAAATAAATAAAAATGGTACAAAAATAAGAACAGTATCAATACTGCCAATCGGAAGAGCACTAATTGGATCTACATGCAGAAACTCTGTTATCACGAGCACGTACATAACGTCTGCACTATACAGCATTTGTAAAAACATGTCTAACAAATAAACTTGTATTTACATTGAATATCTATATATTTAAGCATAAACATACAGACATGTACATGTATATATATATACTGTATATATATATATATATATATATTATACAAACAGAAAATACAATTTGTCAATTCAATTATATATTAAAATACAATTTGTCAATTCAATTATATATTTTAATAGAATATACGCATGACAGGTTTTAAAGTCACTATTTCAGAAGCAGACGTTAATTTAGCCTTAGAGCATACTGCCAAATCAAAGAAATACATTGAATCATAGAGACATACAAAAGCGGTGCAACTATGATATGTAGGTCACACTTAAAATTCAATCAACATACTGCCATTACAGAAAATTCGTGCAGCTATTCAAAATTAGTATACCACCATTGATTTTAGCTCTTACCTTTCTACAGAGAGAAACTGTCAACGGCTAACAATCTTAGATTATAGCAGTCAATGACTTTCAGTGAAGGATAATAATTAAAACTCACAAATGACAGTCGGATAAATGCTGCTAAACACTATCGACAAAATCAGCAGTCAAAAAATATCCGCCAAGTTTAACAGTCGAAGACTTTTTACCTCATTTACAGAGAAATTTTACTTAACCCTCTATAAAATCTTTTAAGCTGCACTGAAGAGATAGACATGGGTAGATAGAGAATTCCATGACTACATAGCACAGAACCACTAATAACAAATAAGTAACAATTTATTACTAGAAAATAACTATCTAGATTAAGACAAATCGTTCCTGATTTCAGCACTGGGTTCAAAATGAAACACAATTCTTCGCCCTGATCAACTTGTACAAAAATGGTAATTCAATAATTAACCATCTTCTCAACTGAAAAGTCACATGCGATCAAGAGTTTAATCAAAAACATTACATCTTTAACAATGTCAGCCATCGGTATATAATTCAACATAGATGCCTGGTATAGCCTGGAAATATATCAATTTTTAATATAAATTGCAAGTAATGATTTGCAAAAGTTGGTTTGCGCCTAGGCTTGAAAAATTTCTACAAAATTTTCTAATCCCGACTCTAACTAAATTGGGATTCAAAGGAAGTTATTGATGATGATGATGGTGAAAATGATGATGATGATAATGAAGATGATGAAGAATGACGATTAATGGAAATGCTAAAGTTTAAAATAATTAATTATTAATGTGTAAAAACCAATTTAAAAATTCATTTTCATTACCTTCAAGCAAAATCGGCTACAGCTCTGTCCATACATGCAAATTCAATGCAAGTATTAAATTCACAATGTTCATAATAAAGCAACAATTTATTAAATTTTCTGCAATAATGACAAAAAAAGTTAACATAACGGCACACTGGATCAAGAAGCACAGATGCTTATTTAAGACCCATTTCCTCCTTCCTCTTCATGGTTATTAGCAATCGTTGCCTTTTGATGGCGCATCAATTGCAGCCGGCGCGGATTTAAGAATAACCTTCCATCACCCTGGGATTTTTTCCTTCCTAAGCTTTTATCAACACTTGGTCTTCCAAGGTGGTCACCCACAAAGTACTAACCGAGGTCGATGCAGCTTAACTTCGATAATTGACGCGCAACTAAACCAAGTGCGCTAATCCCGCCGTTATAGTTGTGATACTTTCATCATTAAAAAATTGTACCATTCATGGTTAAATGACATGTTGAACTAATATCTTTGAAATTCAGAAGTGAAAATGATTTCACATTTAATATATTTAGAAATTACAATCATACAAAATATTCGAAATTAAGCAAAACCAGTCTCACACAATCAATATCTCACAAGCATTACCATAAGATTAATGAGCAACAGTTATCAAACGTTTAATATACTTCAGTACTAATCATTATTACTACAACGCATTAGTGCTTCAGGTACAAATACATTGACAAATATTTTCCTGTATCTAATAATACGGACAAATATTTTTTCAAAATTAAGGACAATAACAAAATATAAATTTAATAATTACGCAACGATCGTTCACTGTATAAAGAGCTGTACTTTTAAATTTATATTGATATATAATATAACAGTGTCTAGTATATGCTCACAACTTAATTATAATCCACAAAAGCTTAGCTAACTAATTTTACTTTAAATTTACTTATAATACTTCAATTATAATTTAAACAGAATCATGACACGAAATGTCAGAAGATTTATTACCAATATTATTCTGAATTGAAACAATATACACTATCAGCATTTACAATATCGGTTTTAATCGGTGAGTTTGTAGCATGCTAGTCAATAAGCAAGTGGCTTCAGATTCTAATCCTGTGATGCAGAAATAGACATTACACGAAGCTAATATTAAACTATATATATATATATATATATATATATACGTATATATATATATATATATATATATATATATATATATATATCAATTACAAATTAAATCAGACTACATTGCTAAATAGCAGGACTCATTAGCTTTGTTCATAGTATTAAGCTTAAAACGTATATAACAGCACTATAATAGTACTACACTTCAACAACAACACAATAGTTTGCATAACTGTAGTTTACTCAGAAGACAAGTAAACTGTTACCATCACTTACAATTTTTCAAATACTTTCGTAGTCCAGTCCATAAGTAGTAAATAAGCTCAACCGACAAGAGAGATGTTAGTGTAGTTGAGCCATCGTGCATTTCATCGTACATTTATGTATGGACATAACATGTAAAACTTATCAGTAGTTTTAAAATGAGTATCTTAATAGTTCAACTAAAGAGCTTAGGTTAATGTCAGTTTACTTACTAAAGATATCTCCCGGTTGAAATTTGAATCCAAAGCTTGTTGCTTCTTAAGAGTATCACCAACGTTACCATATAACTGGTACATCAACGTTTAAAAGTAACTTGCAGAGCCACAAAGATATTAAATGATACACAAAAGATAGCAGTATAGCCTTCACACGTGAAATATGTCTCATCATTCTGAATTGTTGCAAAGCAAAACTGCTGTTTCACAATATTTTAAACAGCTTCAAACCTATTAATAGCTAGTGTACCTAAACTCTAATGATAAATCGCATAATTACTATTACAAAGCATAACGCAACAATACTTCATAAGCAGTAAAGTCATCACAGCAATTACAGCTTGCTGGCAAAACCCGCTCACTCATCTGCCGCAGCTAATGATGTTCGGAACGGCTTATCGACGGGAAGAGATCCGCAGTTGGCAATGATAACATCGTGGAGGGGCTTGTCCTGCATCCCCTTCGCTGTGTTCTCAATCTCTCGCACTACCTTCTACAGTTGCACAGAAAATAATAATAATACAAAATAATCATTAAAAATAATAATAATACAAAAAATGCACAAATTTTGAATAATGTCTATGAACAATTCTGAACATACATTTAGACAGTAATGCAGATTAAAATTGCTGCGGCACGAGTTTAATGTCGTATTAGACAATTTCTCTAATTATACTTTAAGTTAAGCAGGGCCTAGTGTTCACACGAAGAAACACGCACTTAAAGTTTAGTTTTACAAGTGTTGAAGAATGCAAAGAGCTAAAGCTCTAGCCGTGAAAGTCGACCGTAAACTGAGTGATCATATTACCTCAATTTACAAGTAATATCTATTACAGCAGTTACAGTGGAGTGGTCATATTAATTCAATATACTCATAATATCTAATACAGCTCTTACAGCTATCACAGCTGAGTAATCATACAATTCAATACACATTTAATTACAGCACTGCCAAATTAGTCTAATAAAGCACTAACTTCCTCTGGACTATATAACTCAAAAGTTTTTCATAGCAGCAGAATTCTATTACAGAAATAATATCATACAAGATGCTTGAAGAGTCTGTTGGATACATTACCGAGGATACAGAATACTGCATCACGACATGTATCATGCAAAAGTAAGTATGATAATATACGACGTCCTAATCCTATAGTAGCATACTGCACACATTAGAGCTTATACAAAGATCTTACTATTACTCAATGTTAACTTAAAAAATTGAATTTGAGTTCATCATTGATTTTGAATATAACAAATTTTGAGTCACATTACTCAAAAAATGTTGATCTATGTAACTACTATGAATTCGTAATTTTTAACTGTCAAGCTATGTCAATATTCTGTAGTAAGTATAAAACGATTCATATTTTAGCTGACTTTATTAACTTACCATTCCCTCGAGAACTTTTCCAAAGACAACATGTTTATCGTTCAGCCATTCTGTTACTTTTGTCGTAATAAAAAATTGTGATCCATTTGTGTCAACACCTGCATTGGCCATAGAAACCCAGCCCGGGCCGTAATGCTTCAACACAAAGTTTTCATCAGGAAACTTCTGGCCAAAGATACTGTGGCCTACACAAAATAACAAACATTTGGTTTTGACTAATTCACCATTTATGACAAATTTGTTATAAGGCTGATCTAATTTGTAGCATCCTGGACAAAACACAGTCTATATACAATTTAGACCAATTTAAACGTAACACAGTTAGAATTTTCAAATCAGTGAAAGACGTTGCACAACTAACAGAAGAATGGTTACATCCAGTTTCCTTTCATTTAATAAAAGCTTCAGCATCATTTGTAACATTGCTTTGAAATAATGTTGAATTTCAACAAGAGTAAATAGCTTCCAAATGTTTCTAGATTTCCCTGATAAACTAGCCGAAAAGAAAATCTAGACAAGTTATCAAATAGAATCATACCAGGTTAACCTGTAGGTATCTACTACATCAACAATATCCATAACAAACAAGTAAACATTATAATGATGGCAGTAACAGTAGAAATATCGTTATCACACCATTAGTTATTATCAGCTTTTATATAGAATTTATTATCAATACAAACGAATTTAACACTTATAGAAATGTTATGGCATTTAGAAAAAAAGGATTATACTTTTAATTCCCTTTAAACTCAGTAGTCACAGATTTGATATGCAGATTTCAGATGTATATTATCAGATTTGTTATTCATAATCAGATTTGCTGATTTAATATCAATTTTAAATAGTCCTAGTCACAGCTACTAAGACACCTTTGGAAAGATTCACGACCAGTCGAATGCAGATAATATACATTGTTTGGCTTAGATGATGAGGTAACAGTTTAAAACAGAAGAGAGTCCATTAAAAAAATGTGAAATATTTTGTATTCTTTTCCTTTTGCTTTTATATGAATACTCTAACTTTTACAGAAAACTATTTGTCTTCATTTGAATCACATCGGCCTTTGCTATCCTATGAGCACTTCCATACACCGAGGAAGACCTATATTTTCCATACCTCTTTTTCATCAAGTATCCATGAGTAGCGACCAAAATCATAAACCACATAAATCTCCTTTTTATTTCCCTTTATCTTTGGAATGGTTTCTGGTTTTTGGAATTTGTACCGTTTTGGACCTTCCTTTTGCTCACCGGCTTAGATTTGTCTCAATAGTGCTCGGTGTTGTCAGGGACGATAGTTCGAGACAACTTGGTTAAATATCATAAATATTTTGAAGACAACATTACCTCCAGTGCCATCTCCATTAGTAAAGTCTCCGCCCTGAATCATAAAATCCTTAATCACTCGATGAAACTTACTTCCTTTGTAGGTATCTCGCGGACTGAAATACATAAATAATCATTATTCAACAGACATGTCACGTTCATACTCTTATCCAAGAATATTATCCAAGAATATGAACACAATCTATACCACCGTTATTGAAACTAAATATTATTATTTTTTATTTGGAAATTCCAGTCTCCTTCAATATGTCTTAGACTGTCAGATCAATGGGTCATGGATTGAGAACAACAGAAGATGAAGATAAATGTTGTACAAGAAATCCCATAAGATACAATAAACAACTTAACAGGCAATACAAATCAAGACTGAAATGAATCAAAAACAAAGCAGAAAGGAGCACAACTAAGTAACTACATGAAATTACAGGTGCTCTCAATATTATCTTAAATATTAAAATGCTCTCTTTAATATATCATCAACCTAAATGATTCTGTAAGACCCAACATTTTAATTAACAAATCATCTAATTCTATTCATCAAAGTGGAGTTTTCGAAATATTCAAAAAGTCGTCTGCTTAATAGACATGTGGAGCTACTAAATATCCGGCTAGTACAGACAAATAGCAATGTAATCAAATTAAAAGTAGAAATATTAAAAAAGGTAAAGTTATAGATGCATACTCAGAACCACTGCCTTCTGCCAATGTCTTGAAGTTCTTTGTTGTCTTAGGAACGATACTTCCAAAAAGTCCTATTACAATACGCCCAATCTTCTTACCTTCTATTTCAATGTCAAAGTACACCTGAGACATAATCATAACACATAAACAATGTGCAATCAAAATCATAGCACATAAACAACGTGCGATCATAATCATAACATATAAACTACATGCAATCATAATATTACATATAAACTACATGCAATCATAATATTACATATAAACTACATGCAATCATAATATTACATATAAACTACATGCAATCATAATATTACATATAAACTACATGCAACCATAATATTACATATAAACTACATGCAATCATAATATTACATATAAACTACATGCAAATCATAATCATAACACATAAACTACACACAATTAGAATAATTCCTGAATATTTATACTGATGAAGAGTAGATCAACCTTACATAAATTTGTAATTTTATGTAAAAATCAAAACTAATCTAAATTAGACAAAAATCTAAACTTAAACTTAAATGAAAAAAGTGGTATATATAATAAAAAGTGTATAGTCGATGAATTTAAATATATTGACAATTCACACCATAATTAAAGAAAAATTTAGCTTAGGATCTTCCGATTCATGCATCTGTGATTGAACATTGAAGGAATTGAGCATTGCAGCAATCAAGTATAATACATAAAATAATTATGTAAACTACTTCATCTAAAATACCATAATTCTCTAGTGGTTGTAAATTATCATTTTCAAAGGTTTTGCATGCATTTATAATTGATCTAGTAAATAAAAACAAAGAAAATCATGTAAAACTATATGATCACATGAAAAGTTTACCAATTGGTGTGCGCACAATTTTAAATTTATCTAGGGTGTCTCTTAGATAATAGGTACCTTTTAATGGAGTCACTGTATCTTAGCATATGAGCATTATGCCATCTGGTTACATTATATATAGTGTTAATTTTTATCACTTAATCATGAACATCATCCTAAAATGTAGCAACAAAAGCCAAAAATTTATCAGTCATTGAATATTGTAAATCACAAGAGTTAGTAGTAATGCTATAAACTTTCATCATCATCAGTTCCTTGCATTCTGAATAGAACATAGGGAGGCAACATTCCTCCATTCACTTCTATTATCAGACTCAAAGCCTCTTCCCATGAAGGAGCTATAAAATTTAATTTTTTTTAAATTTAAATAAATTTAAAGGTCTCACTGTTAGCATAATTAAGCTATAATCACCTGATCAGTTATTAGGGGTTCATTTGTTAGATGCTTCTCCGCATGCAAACGCTCATCGTGCACAGAGATTTGACGATAGACAATCACAATGATGATTACAGCCAATCCCAGCGCCACTAATCGTCTCACTGAAGCACTAGCCATTATCCTTAACAACATTATCAAAAACATTCATACATATAAATAAAAAGTATGCATTAACATACTGTATTTGTAGCACATCAATATTTAAATTTGCAATCTACTACTACTAATAATAATAATATTAATAAGAATAATAGAGATATTACGTCCATTTCCTCATCCAATGATGATGTCACGGACGTCCCCAAAGCACATGTCACCACAGATCAATTCACCCAGACCAGTCTGCATAAGAAATGTGCTGAGGAGAAGTAAGGTCCTAGAATGAAGCCGGTCCGGTGATCAAAATGTGGTCAGGATAGATAGATTATGTCTATTATGGGAAAGATATGTCTTTAGCTAGCCTGTGAAAGTTGAAAGAGAAGAACAAGAGCGAAGATTAGTATGTAAAGAGTTCCAGATCGTGGGTGCTGCATAAGAGAATGAACGTCTGCCCAATGATGTGAGAATATTTGGAACAGAGAGAAGATTGGCGTCAGTGGAACAAAGTGCACGTGAAGGACAATAGGGATGAAGAGTTTCAGATAAGTACGAAGGCTTGCCAAATCGCAGAGTCTTGAAAGTTAACAGAGCTATTTTATATATTATTTGTTGATTAACAGGGGGCCAGTGACGATTGCACAGTAGAGAAAGTGAGATTATTACTATTATTATACCGGGTGGATTCAGCCACTAAATATTACATTTTGTGACTTCAAGCATGTCTGAAAATAACTCAATTCTTTTACATTTGTCATAAAACAAAGATAATAGTACGGTAGTCAATATAAAAAAAACTCCATAAATTTAGACTTAGCTTGACTTAGCAAATCAACATAATTTTGTTTCAGTTTTGAATGCTGTCTTAAAGCAAAGATTACTAAGGAATGTTCGACATTCTAAAAATATTTAAGGTAAAAGGAATTACTGCATAATATCGAGCATAGAATTGTTATTTACTAATTAAATTTTGATTAGTAGATTATAACTTTTATATTACTATACTATGGTTGCAATCTGAGTTTGTTTTTGTTTACGTAGCGATAGATGCGTGTTACCAAGCTTCACCATTGACAAAAATATTACAAAAATCTTATTTTGCTTTTTGCAACAAGAGTTTAATATAATCTATGGTGACATTTCTATTATTATCCCATTACACTTTTAGGTATTTATATCTCTATATTGTTCTTAGTTTGTGTTTTGTTTTTGTTTTCAGGATTTTTCATTTTTCATTTTTTTGCCGATTTCATATTTGCTCTTCTGCTGAGACTTAATTTAGATTTTCTTGTTGTAGTCGTAAATGGTAATAGCACTTTAAATGTAGTCCCTGTTCCTGATACATAGCTGTTGTCCAGATTTTATAGCTAACTATTTTCCGGAATTCAAATAACGTAATCTGTGATTTAGTTTTAAATCCAGTTCAACAGGAAACAGTTGGACCGATATGTAAACACTAAACATGGATTCTTTGAGTTATCAGCTGATATGTTCCTTGTTTATAATAATTCCGCTTTGTTCTGCTGGAAACCCGCCAGGTATGAAGAAACATTATAGCCCCTTTAATTTCGTTGTTACTTAATATTTGTACTCTTTACTTACTCTACTTCTTTCGAAAGCCTTAATATCGTAGGATGTGTAATTGTGTATGAGTGTATATATGTATGTGTATGTATATATGTATGTGTGTGTGTGTATATATGTGTGTATATGTGTATATTTGTGTGTATATGTCTATATATGTACATATGTATGTGTGTATATGTATGTATATATCTGCATATTTATGAGTGTATCTGTATATATAGGCATGTGGGATATGTATGTATGTATGTATATGTATATATATGTAAGTATTTGAGTGTTTGTATGCATTTATGTATGTGTATATGTGCAAGTGTGTGTGTGGGTGTGTATGCATGTACATGTATGTGTACATGCATGGGTGACTGTATGTATGTGTATTTGTGCATAGTTATATACCTGTGTGTAAGTTTATATGTGAGCTGGTTATGTGTGGGTGTGGAATGTTGGTGAGTGTTTAGTTTTTTCTTATGTTCTCCTTTTGAAGCCTATCAACTTGTCAAGGTTTGTATCTTTTTTCCTTTATGGTCTCTATGTATAGAGATATGAAATTACGACGAAGACTGGTGTTACAAGTCTTTGTGACTTTCTTAACCAGTATAATTATGTTAAGTTAAGTTAGGGGCAACGTCATGAAGTTTTAAATGACAAATCATGAGGTGAATTGAACCCTCGTGGGTTTGAAATCTCAGCCGCGCTGATCTGAGAGTTAAATCTCGGACATTCACTGGACTGGTTACACGGAAAGTGGTCTAAATTGCCTAGCGGTTTAAATATGTGGTATTAAAAGTGATAGATATCAACGTAGTTGATCATTTCACTATAATGCTTGTTTACTTTACTGTTATGTTATGATATAGGTTAGCATTTTGATGTTTCAAGTATCAAAATCACAAATTTGAGAATGTGAACTCCTTGCTCATGTTTTAACTGATAAATAATTGACAATTCTTATCCTACAAGCTAATAAAATTATAATATTTAGATACATCATGAATTCTAAATGTGTTGTAATATTTACACGAATTTGTAAATTCGGAGTACGGCATTCGATACCTACATTTATATCAACTAGAGGCGGTCCTTATACATATTTTCATCTTTATGCATATTTTCATACATTTTTGTCATGTGTTACTAAATAGTAAAAATTCTAAAAAATTCGTTACATAAATGGTTCATGGTCATATGTCGATGCATTCAGTGTTTAAATGTCTATTGGCTTAACTTGTGTACATTCAATTAGCTCTGAGATTTCTATTTTTGTGAAATGCATTATTTTGTGTGAAATTGTTTTAGAATCAAGATGGGCACAATATTTAACTTTAATTGAAAATAGCGTTAAAGAATATCAGGAGTGTAATCCTGTTGACTGTTCCTGCCATGAAAGGTATTTTTGCTTATTTTTTGGAATCTTTAATTTAATTTTAGTATATGTGCAATGTATGGTTACACACACATATACATATAGCTTGAGACATGAAACTTTAAGCAAGTTGTTATTAAATTTAATTTATTATTCAGAGCACAATCGAGAGAGTGTTTGAGAGCAGATTACTATATTTGTAGTTAATACCTCAATTCATGGCTGGCCTGTCACTGATATCCTTTGAATCACTGAAACTAACATAGTTAGCATCGGCGTTGAGTCGTACAGCAGCTCTACTGTTGGAGTAAGAGATCTGATGTACAGTAACATTTCTTGTTGCTGTACATCGGATCTCTTCCGCCAGGGTGATCTAGGTTGAGCAGCAGTTGTTTAACTTGTCTTTGATTGAGCGATTGAAGTACTGTGCATCGTTGATTGATTGAAGTTGTTTAACTTGTCATAGATTGAGTGATTGAAATGGCATGCACCGTGTATTTGCATCGTTGATTGAGTTATTGAAGTTGTTTAACTTGTCATTGATTGAGCGATTGAAGTGCCGTGCATCGTTGATTGATTGAAGTTGTTTAACTTGTCATAGATTGAGCGATTGAAATGGCATGCACCATTTATTTGCGTCGTTGATTGAGTTATTGTTTTACTATTTTATTGAAGTTGTTTAACTTGTCATTGATTGAGCGATTGAAGGGCCGTGCATCGTTCATTTGCATCGTTGATTGAGTTATTGAAGTTGTTTAACTTGTCATTGATTGAGCGATTAAAGTGCCATGCATCGTTTATTGAGTGTTTGATGTGCTATGCATGGTTGACTTAGTGATTGAAGTTGTTTAACTTGTCATGGATTGAGTGATTGAAGTGCTATGCTTCGTTGATAAATTCACAAATGTTGCTGATTATTTATGTTATTCGAGTGACTGAACAGTTGAAATTAAATGCTATATAGCCTGGTTTATCTAGGATTATTTTTTGCAAGGGTTAATATTGTCTAAAAAATCACTATTGTATCACACATTAATTTATTTGATAAGTGTAATATCTAATAAAGTTAAATGTTGTTTGATTGATTTATTGTAGTGTTATCCAATCAGATCTATCACCATGGCGACAGAACGGTATATCACTGGACTTGTTTCGCAAGGGTGGTCAGGGTAGAGCGACGCACTATCAGATCATCAACCACAAGCTGTACAGAGAGGATGACTGCATGTTTCCTTTCAGGTTCTACTCGTTGAGATGAATTTTGTACAGAAACTCACGTCAGTTGAAGAGACCCACAAAATTACTGATAGAGGCGAAGGACCATTTTCTTTTATTTCTTTCACGACATATATCAAAGAATGATCAAGAAAGTAACGAAAATGAGAATGAAATACAAAATAAACAAAAACAGCAAACAAATAGATTTGTAAAACGTGATACAGAGTCCTACCATGGTCGATGACAATACAGAGCAGTACGGAACCACTTTAAGCAGATAAATCAAACATAAAATTGTTCTTAAATATGCGCATATCCTGTATCCAGAAAATGAATTAAAAGAAACAATTCATTGATTGAGTAATATTTGTTGAACTATTCATCAGGTTTTTGCCTATTCCATCTGATAATATATTCATCACGTGTTTGTTTTGATGAACGTGCTTATGTTAAATTTAGTTAGTTTAATTTCTTGCTAATTTGAGATGGAATCTGTTCTTTTTAAAGCTGAATATAATGGATTGTTGGATATATTTTTTTATATGCAGATGTAGTGGTGTAGAACATTTCATACTGGAGATCATCTCCGAGCTGCCTGATATGGAGCTTTACTTAAATGTACATGACTACCCGCTAGCCTCAAAGCACGGTCCACCAGTGCCTGTCTTCTCGTTCAGCAAAGTTGTAAGTAAATTAACAGTTTACCTGAAGGGTCATGTTGAATACTTTTGGTGGATTGTACATGTGTCCACTAAGTGATGTTTATACTGCTTAGAAGTACCAGGTTGGTCGGTGATGTTATCCTAGGATGATGTGATCTTTTGTGTTCTGCTTAATGGCAAGTTCAAAGTGCATATTCTTACTCATAGTGTGCACTCATGCTCCATAATTGAGCACTCCATCTATCAACAAGTTAGCCCCTTTAGAAGGGTTTCCTTATCAGTACCTTAATATAGCCTATAGCTTGGTCATCTCTTAGTGTCTACAATTATTCTTTTTGTAAATGGACCTTACAAAACACTGAGATAATAATCTTACTCAGTTAATTTACAAGTGCTCGTCACTCTATATGATAATTAAATATCGGATTCTTTAAGAAAATTAGCAGAATCGATCAGAATTTATTGCAATAAATATAACTTCAGTTATTGTTGTGATAGATTCAAGGAATCTAATATATTCTAGCGCTAATACCTGCATTTACTAACTTTTTTTCATCAGTTGATAATTTACTCCTCTGTTGTTGGTTAAACTATTGTGCAGAATTTTTGGTATTTACTAAAAAATGTTGCATGGTTATGAACTACAAGGTCAACCGCCAAAGTTATGTCGGTCAGCCAATCACAGCACTGTCCTTCAGGCTGATCGACCAATCAGTTTACTTCGTAAACAAAGTCAGTATTTATTAATCAGTGATAAACTATCAACCGTTTAAACGCCCGAAAACAGGTGCACAGAGCTATGCATTACTTTGCACATCGATTCAAGCTTGCAGAATATCAAATTGTGACTAATCAGTAGTTTACGCAATTTTTGATGTTTAACACTTGATTATCTCACTAGTAACTGCGGCCATAATAGGTAGAGATTATAAAGTATGTCCTTTACAAAATTATTCTTTAAAATAATCTTTTCTGTTTTATGACAGCGACACATAATACTGAAACGGTTGTTGTGCTGTAGGATCGTGAGAATTGGGACATAATGTACCCAGCGTGGACATTCTGGGAGGGTGGCCCTGCCGTATGGCCCATCTATCCCACAGGACTGGGGCGTTGGGACCAGCAGAGAGAAATTATTGCCAAGTATGTTTCTAAGTCATCTAGTGCTTGCCCCTTCACTGACTTACATTTGAAGCAGGAATCATCATCATCTTCTTCTTCCCTTTAATCCAAGTTCCATTGAACTAGGTTCGGGATACGAAAAGACTGTCTCAAATCCTCTCTGTCCTACATCATATCATCAGTCAATCCTCTATTTGAAACTTTTCCATTTGTTTAAATTTTTGGTCTGGAGCCTAGGTGCTCACCAACCGAATGCCCATTCTGACATTGGTATGGATCTTTAGTCGCCTTCTATGACACGTCCAGTCACCGGTTGGTCAATTCTTCGAACAACCCGGACACAACATGGAGAACTTTTGAAACAGGAAACTTATATTAAACTAGGCTTTAGCCATTTTTAGCTTAAGTGACTCTAAATGTAGCAACCCTCATGTGTTCTAGTATGTGCAATTGTCAATTGTGCAGATCTATGTGCATGTTTATATTTGTGCAGATGTATAGCTGTATGTCAATGTATGTATATGTATGTGTACTAGCTATGTATTGAGCAAAATTCACTAGTCTCCTCTTGTCTTTAAGTGTCCGTGTGTGTGCATATATGTGTGTGTGTAATACATTATACTGTATATATTTACAAATGACTCAGAGTATATTATTAACCTGTTTTGAATAAGAATTGACCTGTATTGAAGAAGAATGTTTTCTTCTATGCGTGACTTTATGAATGCCTCAAAAGGTGTCTTGTTACGACATGTTACGACATACTTATAAATGCTTAGTTGTGAAGAAATTAATTCTCTCTATCTTGCCCGATAGTACACTACTTGTATTCTTTGATTCGACATGCCAAGCAAAAGTTATAGTGAAATGATGAAAGATATTGATACCTTTGATGCCATGTGTTTATTGTACGACATTTTAGTCCATCAGCCGTGTAACGGTTTTGTGAATGTAACAAACTTTCAGGTCAGCCCGTCTGGGAACCAAAATGCACAGGAGATCAGTGCACCTAAAGATCGATCATGAAATATTAATTGGCTTGACCTAAATTTTGCGCGTGTAGAGCAGCCAAGGAGCATCCGTGGCCAAAGAAGATGAACAAGGCGTTCTTCAGAGGCTCGAGAACGAGTAGTGACAGAGATCCACTGGTGCTGCTGTCGAGAGCTCAGCCTGACCTTGTCGATGCTCAGTACACCAAGAACCAGGCCTGGAAATCTGACAAGGTACCTTAGAAGTGTTGTCCCTACTTTTGTCAGTGATTTAGGTTTGCATGTATATGTTGGAGTTGTAATTTACTCTGTTTATGATATCTATTTTCTGCATTGTTTTTATTTGTCTGGTTCAGTGTTCAATTTTCAGTTTGGTTAATTTTTAGTTTTTTCAAAGACATTCTATTTTTGCATGCAATCGAGCTAGATTACTTTTATAAAGGGTAATATAGATGTTATAGATATTTCCTGTGTTGTATCCTGGACGCTGAAGAATAGACCAACCATAAACTGCACGTGTCACAAGAGGTGACTGGGCAATAATTGAGGAAGGCAACGGGCCACCTCAGAAGCCATATTATTCCCAGGCTATAGGCTACATTAAGGTTTAGATAAGGTATAGCCTTTTGTGAATAGATTAACGTGCTGATTTCTGGAATGTTCTGTATTGAGCATGAAATCATCCTCTGAGTAGGAATGTTTATTGTGGACCTGCCACTTGGCATTACACTAAAGAGAGAGAATATAGATTAATATATTTTTAAATTTTTGCATTTATCTGTGGTGATCATTTGAAGTTTACAGATATCAAACTTATAGATTGATTATACATTTTCATTTGATTGATTATACAGTTTGATTATATATTTTCTACTTCTGTTGTTGTATTTTGTTGTAGGATACATTGTATCGACCACCAGCAACTGAAATAAAGTTGGAAGATCATTGTCCATACAAGTTAGTTGCTATTTGGTGTCAGTCATAATGCTGCGTATTTATTTAATTTTTTTGTTTCTTTTTCTTCCATCACAGAGATTGACAGTAGAATTTTTTTACTGGATTAATAGTTCTTGCAGTTTTATGTATGACTAATTTTCTAAAGTTTAAATAATATTTTTTAAGTCTTGTAACTTATTTAGCTATGATTCCAGAATGAATGACCAATCAGTATAACCTGTCATCAGTATAATATATTACAGTCTCTCTCTCTCTCTCTCTCTCTCTCTCTCTCTTGTTCTGCCAAGTGATAGGCTCAAGGTTCATATTTGTACTGACCTGTTACTTTTCAAGCTCTATATAGAGCACTCCATTGATCAACAAGGCAGTCCTTTCACAAAAGGCTATGCCTTATCCACACCTAAATGCGGATAAGGTGTAAGTATAGCTATTGCAGTATATTTAATATTAATGGCCAAAGTGATAGCGCTCTAGCATGATAAGCAGGATGCCATTGATTCGAGTTCTCAAGGGGCTTTCTTTGGTAGATTCCAATGTCATGATACAGAGACGTGACTTTATTCTTTACATTATCAAATTAATAATTCTAACTAAAATCAAATTTATTTTTATTTTAGATATCTGTTCAACTTTAGAGGAGTGGCAGCGAGTTTTCGCTACAAACATCTATTCCTGTGCCAGTCCGTTGTCTTTCACGTTGGTTCTGATTGGTTGGAATTCTTTTATCCGGCCCTGAAGCCATGGGTTCATTACATTCCTGTGCGTAATGATCTCTCTGATGCTAAGTATGGGCTTAACTATTTGCTACTATTAATATTGGCGTGATCAATTGATATTTTAACAACTATTTTTTATTTGCGCATTTGAATTGTTTAGAGTTTTAAGTTTTAAATTCTAATTTTTTTAAGGATTCCTCGTTGGATTAACTTCTCATTGGGCAACAGATTTTTAGTAGTTTGTCAGATTCTTTGCTGTAGTGTTTTTGTTTAGATCCTTCTCAAAGAAACTGCAACTGTAGGACACTGTGGCGGTTCTAAGGCTAATATGAATAAATGTTTATACTTTTCCCGGATTAATTATTTTTAGATTGCCTTTGTACGAATTAAAAGTTTCTCAAACAATTGATATAAATACGATATCAGTAGTTAGGAAACACTTAATGGACTCCAGCGTTAGCGCGAGACAAAGAGTATCAGGGACGTAGAAAATTTTCGTGTCTATTGAAAGTTACATCACATATTTGCAGGTGTATTTTTATATTTTGTCGATCAAATCCAATGTTGTTATATTATCTTCACGGCTAGTATAATACTTTGCAAGTAAAAAGTCTCTATGAAGCTATGATATTACAAGTTTGCTTGACCAAGTCTTTGTAAAAGATAGAAGTAACAGCAGACTGTTTAGTTTCAGTAAATCCTTCTCTGTGGTTTGATTGGTTAAATAAACTTATCCTGAAATTTATGGAGCAGCTCAGAGAATGTAAAACATTTTTAGCTAACAATATTCACTCAGTATAGATAGGCTGAACCGGTAGCATTTGGTAAGTTTTCTGACTGCAGTCATTAGATGAAAAGTTCCGATCTAGTAATGTCCCTGTTACTGACGTGATTTCGAGGCTGGAAGCTGATGTTAAACTTTGCTATAAAGGCTATCACCTTTTAGATTTGCTAAATGGCTAAAACCAAAGTTAACGTCTGTTACTGGTCTTTCAGTAACATTAAGTGTTGGGAACTTACACCCTCTACCTATTGAACTTTAATCAGACTCAACCTATCATGCCACTGACTCCGCGCCGAGTGTCATCGTTAATGAAGGCCATGCTGTAATGTGCTCTTGTTGTTTGCAGGGAGCTCATAGAATTCGCGCAGAAGAATGATGAAGTGGTTAGAAGAATTGCCGAGAGGGGCAACAAGTTTATCTGGTCTCACTTGCGTATGCAGGACGTCTCCTGCTATTGGAGGAAACTGCTGACAGAGTATGCGAATCTGCTGCGCTTCAAGCCTGAGCGAAATCCCAGATACAAGCAGATTGTTAAAAAAGCAAAGGATGAACTATAGGCATTTTACGATTGCCTTGATTGCTGAAGAAATTATGAGTGTCTGAGCAACAATGAGCTTAGTTTGTTACATTTTCTGATGTCTCTATTTTTCCATATTATATGCGTCTCTGACATAACCTTCGGATGTAAGGACAGGAATATTAAATCTTTATTGCACTCATATTGGTTTAAAAATTTTCTACATATCAATGTGTGAAGTTGGTTACCTGAAGATCTTCTAAATAATTAATTGTTCTGATCGCATTATTGGGGTTACCAGAAAGCTGACAATTCAATTTTGCATCAGGATAGTGCTTGGAGGAGGCAACGGATATTAAATGATTTGTTTGTAGTCTTTCTGTGCTGCTGTGTATTTCTAGTTATTATACCGGTTTAGTTTTTGCCAAATTAGATTTTCTGTGTATAATTGGTTGCTGGGTTTCACTGCTGCTTTATATTCTTGTCTTGAATAATTTTTACTCTATGAAAATTTTATTCAACGTTTTGTAGCATCACCTGTTGGTACATGTTTCATGAGTATTTTGTCTTTCTCTATTGTCAATGTCAAGTTATTCTCACATTCCTTTGAACAATTATTCGTTTTAATAAGTCATATTTGAAAACGAACTGTTGATCTTATAAGAAATATAACTTCAAGTCTGTTTATGTAAATGTTTAAATCAGTTTAATTTTTATTTAAGATGTCCGCATAATAAAATATTGAATTATTGATATGTTTCATTTTCCATACAGAAGATTCGTCCATTGCTCGTCACAAGCAACATGAACTGGAATATTGACTGAAATAATAAAAATAATATATTAAATAGAACAATATTAACTTTGGAATATGAATTTTTATTCATATTAACTGTACCTGCTTTAAATTGATGATTAGAACATTTTAATTTGCTAAGCAGTTTTGAGGTGGACCACTGTCACATAATTTAACATTTTAATTAAATCTTGCATGCACCTGAATGAGAGATTAGTAATAGATGTAATTAATTTAAGCTTATGTTCAATGTCTACCGATGCCAATAGTATTAGTAAGTCAGTTCTAAGAACAGAAGGCTTTCGACCAGAGACGAACCTATGGGGCTAAGCCCCCATAAATTTGGTGCTTAGCCCCCGACTATCAAATACCTTGCCCATGTAAACTGTAGGTCTTTAGGGCTAAAATCACCCACCCCCCGGGCCCCCCTCAAATACATGACCCTAGTCCCGTCCCTGCTTTTGATTCCATTATGAGATATCTCTCAGTGGCTTCAGATTTGAGGAAACCAATGAGACTTGTACTTTTTCTTTTAATAGGAGCAATACTAAACTGTGATCACCGTGACACATATGTATAATTAGTACATTTGTATACTTAAATCACTTTCTGAAGTGCCTTGCCTTCGTCAGCCATTTGCTACCTATATATGACTAAATATGTAGCAATTTGATAGTTCATACTGTGTGCATATTTATTTTCACATCCTCTCCGCGGTTCTCCATATCCATAGTATTTCTTAGCTCTACAGTATAGTTTACTTATTCAGGTCTCTAACTCTCTATAGTCCATAGTTCTAAAATGTTTGTGTCACTGTCACACTCAAGTATAAAGCTAAATATTTTATATTTAAAAATCCCCTGTCTCTTGTGTGGTTTAATTAATTGTATTTATTTTAACCTGAGCCAGCACTAGCACTGTCACTAAATGCTTTTGAGATAGTACACTGCCGTTACACTGTCCTTCAGTTTGTATTTAAATGGTAGCAGGACTGGGTAAGATCACTCTTATTTATAATCTACCATAGAGCAAGAAAGTTGTTAGGTTGGTCAATGAGCGTTCAAACCGATGCTGCACCTATTACATTCCTATTACAAAAACTTTGAGTCCTAGACACCAACAAATCCATTTTATTTAGCTAATAATCTTTATTACTATCTTTAGCATTGATAGAACTGGGCTAGAGAAGAAAATTTATTTTAACGAAAGTGTAGCACTTGGTGCCATAAATAAATACTACTTCATGCTCATAACATGCGCTGAATTTTTTCTATTAATACGTTCTGAGTGCTCTACGTGAGGAATTACAAGTTTAATCAATGTTCAAATGAAAAAGTCCACATTAAAATCACATCTTGTTTACTCTTCTGAAGATTTGTCCAGTTGAAGATGCTTGAACAGTTTCTGCAACCATAAAGCATACAACACTTTATATTTTAATTATAATATTTATTTCAATAAGCATGTATGTACGGTTAACCGAGAAAATAATGGCCAAGCTACATCCACCCGCCAGTAAGGATCACGTATCACGATCAAATCTTTATTTGTTAACGTTACTAAAATAATACTAATGGAATTCGTAAACTGGGCAGCACCAGATCTGAAAACTCAGAACTTATAAGAATTATAATGTCAGCAAAACTGATAGTACTCGGGTACAAATAAAAGGTATCTAATCGTAAACAGAACGTTAAACATCAGCTTATACCATTTTCACAACAGTTCAAGAAAATTAGCACAAACTTTTGGTTTGAATTTCACTTAATTTAATTCTTTGAAATGAACTTAATGCATTTAAGCTGCAATCTAAATACAACTTCTCCAGAAATTTTAACTACAGTCCTAAATTTATCAAAAAGTCTAGACATTAATAGATAAGTCAGCTTCATCAAACATTCAAGGCCATTATAATTGTGCATTAATAAAAATAAAAATAATGAATACATTTATTTCCTCAATCAGGATATCTGGTAGACTGCACGAAATATATATCAGTAACAAAGGGATTTGTACAAAATGATTTGAAAAACACGTTCACTAAATAAGATCCTAAACAATACAAATCAAGAATCCACATATCAGTAAAGATACATTATTATTTTATATGTGGCAGGGAAATATGAGCTTTAGGCTAGACTATCTAAGATCAAGGATGTAAATATTACATTGAGTAATACATGATTGGAACAGGTCAGAAGCTTCAAGTATTTGGGTCACACCATCATGGATAATGGGAAGTGTAAAACGGAAATAAAATGGAATTGCACACGTGAAAGGAGCCGGAAAGAGAAAGGAACTACTAACAAAAGGTGTGGGAAAAAATACAAAGATAGAGATTGTGAAAAGATTGGTGTGGTCGACTCTTCTGTAAGGATGTGAAACGTGGATATTAAAGAAAGGAGATATCAGGAAACTAGAGGCATTGGAAATGTGGTTATGGAGAAGGATGGAAAAGATTAGTTGGACTGACAAAATTACAAATGAAGAAGTTATTGAGAGTCGTTACAGATAGACAGTTAATAAATGTGAAAAGAAATAGAAAGAAAAGCTGGACAGGATACATTATAACATAACATTACAGAGTCAGGAAGCAATTATACGCTTGTTTAAGACTCATCAGGCTCTCAACTAAAACCAATTAATATAAATCAAATCATACAGACTTCATGTCGACATGTGAAATTTATACTTAGCCTATGTATAACACTGAACATGCAATTAGCATCTAATTTACATGTTCTTATGTTTATCATATTTATTTTTAAAAGCATTCACTGATTCTGCTTCCACAACTTCGCTTGGCAAACTATTCCAAGCATTTATATCTCTCCGACTAAAGAAAAATTTCCTTAAGTCTAGTCTACTTTAAAATTTACTAAGTTTATATGTCCCCTTGTGTTTCTGTTGTTTTTTAAATTAAACCTAATACTATGGTTAACTTTGCTGAAGCCTTTGAGTATCTTAAAAACTTCTATTAAATTTCCTCTAGTTCTACTCTCACTTAAAGAGGTTAATCTTACAAATTTTAATCTATTCTCATAACTAAGTTTTTGACAGTCAAATACCAGCCTTGTTGCTCTGGCTTGTACCCTTTCCAATTTATCGAAATCTTTCTTAAGATATGGGCACCAAGCCTGAACGCAGTATTCAAGTTTGGACCGTACAAGAGCCTTATATAGCCTTACCACAATATCTTTATTTCTACATGCAATTGTTCTTTTAATTATTCTTAATGCACAATTAGCACTATTTACAACTTTATTACAATTTTCACTAAATTTAAAACAGCTATCCACAAAGACTCCTAAATCCCTCTCACTGTTTGTGAATTTTAGTTTAATATTGTTCAATGTATACTCAATTTCTAAATTATTTCCTATATGCATAACTCTACATTTCTCAGCATTGAACTCCATTAGCCAATCCCAAGACCAGTTCTGTAACATTTTTATATCATACTTTAAAATCTCAGCATCTTCAATGTTGTTTACTATCTTTGCTACTTTAGAATCATCAGCAAATTTACTAAATTTAGATACAATATCTATGTTAATGTCATTGATGTAAACTAAAAATAATAGAGGTCCTAAAACAGAGCCCTGTGGCACATCACTCTTCACTGCTGCCCATTCCGAGAACTCGTCCTCAATACACACCCTTTGTTTTCTATTGCTTAACCAATTACCTATCCACTTTAGAAGTTTTGCCCGTTATTCCATGTGCTTCTAACTTACTAAGTAATCTTTTATGGTTGGATATATTTTATCGTTTATAATTGGTTGGAAGAGTTATAGGCCATGGACTTGCCGCACTAGAAGAAGAATCAAAGATCACGTCAATGTTCTTGAGAATATTTATTCCTATATTAGTAGTAGGCTGCGAGAGTAGCCTATTCCTATGAGCATTCTAATTTTTGGCAATCTTCACACTGAATGTTATAAACCTAACAAAACTAATGATATTCCTGAATTAATAATATTAGTAAACTATAGTTAATTGAAGGATTCAACTTCATTTAACTATATTTCCAAATTTTATTAGTTACCTTCCTTTTATAGGTAGTAATTAATATAGTTGACATTGGTTCTACGGTATTCTATAGCATAGAAGACAATTAGTAAACGTATTTACTATTCTTAGAGCTGCTACTGACTGTATTACCTCACAGAGCTTAGGCTCTTTTATGGTAACCCTCTTCTCATTGATTGTTTAGCTTCTCGTTAAATATGCTGGATTTTCTGTTTATTATGACATGATAAACTTGGACTGATTTTCTGGATTTTGTGAATTTGCACCGTTTTTGGACCTTCTTTTTGCTCGCTGGCTTGATTTTGTGTCAATAGTGCTCGATGTTGTCATTGATGACTGTAGCACTCTAATTGTTGTTATTGTTATTATTATAAACAAATTAAAAGGTGGAAAATAAAAAATAAGAATTGATGATCGACGTTAAAATTATTAGTAGGCCTATTTCCTCTAATAACGCTCCACAGAAGAAGGTCACAGAACTTACCCCTCGGTTAATTGACTCGAAGATATAGTCTGTGGCATGATCAAAGCCCCGCTCGAAAAAGAAGGCTCCGCCGATGATGGCGAGGGCATACGTGGAGGTCCTCTTGCCGATGGTGTTATAGAACCAATTCAACGCAGCCATTATTTAATTTTTTCTCGTCCTTTCTCTTCTATAGAAAATACCTTCAAACTAACTCCAGCATGGAATCTTGTAATTTGTAAACTCTGCAGTGTTTCCAATGCTCATCAATTAAATTTTCTTCTTAGCAAATCAAAAATGTCACATTTTCTCATATCTTTGCATTTTCTCCAGCTGATTATAAATCTCCTTTTGGCAGCCAAATGCTGATGCCATTCCATGAAAAATTTTACTCGAAACGGAAAACATTTCGCTATTACCTCACTAGATCATAAAGCCCCAGTATTGGCCCTTCTTTTAACTCACCGGTTTTGATTTGTCTGGATCTGATATCTTTGGTCTAGATAGAAATCGATGCCGTAAACAACAACAACGTAATTAAAGTGCTACTGTCGTCCATGACAACATTGAACACTACGGTACCCAAATCCTATTCGATGAGCAGAGTGTGGGATCATAAAACAATGAAAATCAAATCCGAGAAATCAGTCAAAAGTTATAGTCGTAGATAACAGTTTAACTTTAATAGTTGTTACGTTGCCTTTTACCATCATTTTTGCATCGAGATCCTTCACAAGAGCAGCCAAGTCAAATTGGAATAAGGTATCGCAACGAACTCGGAAGTTTCATAAATCCAAGCTTAAAACAGTTTTATTTAGTGGAGTGTGGTGGGATTAGTGTGCTGCCTTCGTTTCCTATATTGCACGTAATCCTTGCACATATTCTAGTCTTGCAGAATAGATGGAAAGTTATACAAATGGATAGATGATTGGTTAAGGGGGAGGAAGCAGAGGGTTACGCTGGCTGAGGCAAAATCAGGTTGGGTGGAAGTAACTTTGGGGGTGCCGCAGGGTTCAGTGTTGGAGCTTTTTTTCTGATCTTTATAAATGATATAGTTACAGGAATAGTTAATACGGTCTTATTTTGCTGATGATACAAAACTATTTGGAAAAGTTGGTATGAAAGAACAAAGTGATAGTTTGGTTCGGGACTTACATTTGATAATAAATGTGGTCCCAAAATTGGGGCTTAGAATTCAATGTGGACAAGTATAAGGTAATTCCAAAGATCTTTAAAAGAAGTAGATATGGAATGACTGTTGTTTCAGCGATACTAGTTTAGTAAGAAGAGCGACTTGATTTCAAGCATGATCCATTTAATCGTGAGGGTAATCAAAGCCCATTTGTCATATGTGTATTTAATAGTAATTTCTGTAATTTCGGATTTATTTCATGATATTCGGTCTCTAAACGGTTTTAATATGATGTATTATTGCGCGTTTGGGTATACAAATTCCAGAAATCCGGAAACCAAGGAACGGGGAATATCTTTTAAGAGATTTGAAATAAAATTTGTTTTGCATTTTGTTTTAAAAAATATACACCCAATTAATAGGAATTCGTTTCAAATAATTTTTTTGTCATGACAATATATTGGATAGATGTGACGATAAATGTGCCACTAAAGTGTTCCAATATCGTTCAAAAGCTTTGCAAATGTTCAAAAACTTCATTATTTTATGCCTTTAAATAACGATCAGCTAATATTGTTTACCTCTGGCTAGCAAAATTTGTTGTTGGCATCACTGGAATTCTTGAACCCAATGTTTACAATGGTTGAGATTGCCTTTGCTACTTCTACGGTTTTTCTTTATTCTATGGGTAATTCACTTTGGTAAAAATAACACTGATAAAAAGTATGTTGTAAATAATAAGATACTGCAGGTAGTGAGTGAGGAGAAGGATTTAGGGGTAATATTTAGCCTGGACCTCAAAGTAAGGAAACAATGTACTGTGGCTAAGTAGAGATAAAGGCATTGTCTTAGATTGTATACACATTTGATTCGACCTCATCTAGAGTATTGCATGTCAGTGTGGAGACCACACTACAGGAAGGATATTGAACTTATTGAAGCAGTGCAAAGAAGAGCATTAAGAACTATTAAGGGATTCAAAGTATAGAGAGGTTTCATGGACACGTCATTTTTTGTTTACATTACAAAGCCGCCATTTTGATGCAGAAAACTCTATATAATACACGGCTATATATGTATCTTTAAGTAGTTTTTCATCTTAATTTGGTATAAAATTGTGTCTGGCATATGGACATGGGCTCTTTCTTACAGGTTAATGAACTGGTAATGGATATGATGGTTCTTGAAAGCTTTGTTACACGTAATTTCAGCATTTCTGCCATTTCTGCCAATTAGTGCACGTGACAGGCTAATTGGCAGAAATGGCAGAAATTTGGACTCCATGAGTGGAATTAAGGAAAAGGGAACAAAAATCTGTCCGCACGATGTACGTGTTTCTGTTTTATTTTGTACTTATGTATTTAATTAGCAAACGAAATATAAGATAGGCCTATTGTTGGCAAGCTTTAATGGTTTGATGAAATTAGTAATTGCAAAATTTCTGCCATTTCCGTAATGCAGATTAAGGTCAAATTTCTCAAAACAGAGTCAAATTATTGGAATATACATAGATCTGTACACAAAAGAAATATTGAAAGTTTTGGTCTTTTGCACTAGCCTATAGTTTAAGACTTAAGGTTTGTATTTGAATCCTTTACAGTCTTTGTGTATTGAAGCATTAAACTACGACTAGACTAGTGTTGCAGGTCCTCAAGACTTACTGAACGTGTATAATTAATTTAAGTCTTCAACTATAGAATCCAGCTACATAACGAATCTACAAAGTACGGCGTACCGGCAAGATCGGAGCTCATATATTTCATACGTAAGTACATATAACTTCATGAGGTACATAGGTACACTGTCTGTGTATATTACTAATAAATCGTGTGCATTTTTACAAAATGCAATATACGTACATAGAAATTTTATTTTTTATAAGCATATATATCTATACATACGTAATGCTAAAAATCAACAAACGTAATCCAATATGGATGCCAATGCCGGCAGGTGTCTAAAAGTGGGCGCGGCTAACAGCTGTGAAAGTCATCTATTAAGGTATGAGGAGAGGGTAAGGGCAGTTCAACTGACAACCATAGAAACCAGGAGAATTAGAGGTGATCGTACAGAGGTTTATATAATAATGCATGAGCTACTGAATTATGAGCAACAGATTTTTTCAAATTCTTCAATAATGGTCTAAAAAGTTATAGCTAAAAGTTGTTTATGCCTAGTGTAAGGACAGACTTAAGTAATGTTTCTTTTTCTCATAGGGTGATTGATAGGTTCTCATAGGGTGATTGATAGGTGGAACTCTTAGAGTGATGAGGTTGTGAATGCGGTGTCGGTGAACTGTTTTATAAATTAGCTAAATGTTGTAATCATGTATGATTGGAGATTGAAATAAACCCTTGTCTTTCTTCATTTTTGTTCCTGCTACCTAAGTTTGAAGGATTGGAATAACGAAAGATGCTAGCAGTTCTGGTTCGTAGAAGTGCAGTTAGGCGGCAGTACTAACAGACTAACTAACCATTGAGACATTGAATATTATAACAGAATACATTGAAGGAGGGTTCAAATTCCAGATATACATGTAGCTATGTTATTTAAATAGTTTTTTTGCTACTAATCGCAAATTTATAATTAACTCTAAACCCATCGCCAAAAATGTGCTAATTTATTATCAAGTGGATTGTTATGATCCTGATTAGGTGACTAAAAATGGTATATTTTCCAACGTCACTCAAGCTGAAGATGCAGATATTATCATTGAACTATCGTTTAAAGGCTTTTAGTGTTAGATTCTCGTCTTAAAATCTCAAGACGGATGGGGTGTGCACTGGATTTGAACCCTGCATCTACTGATTCGGAGTTAGGTCAAACTTATCATGCTTCTAATTCAGCAAAATAGCCAAATTGAACCAGCATTTTTGATTAGTCGATGATGTGTTATTACTGAGCAGATAGTGGGCTTAGAAAGGTGTATACATATTGGCTTTACAATTCTTATCCCGACTCAATGTTGACCATATCAGATTTTTAAAAAATATAAAATCAATGCAGTACATTTTGCCTTCATCTTCGAGTTACATGTATCAAGACAACAGATCACTCAAAGTTTAGACGACTTTAATGCATGAATGATTCTAATATATACATACAATCAATATGAACAACTCAATAAATGTTCTGAAAACATCTCAAAATAATCATGATCCGCCTTATGAACCTAGAGATCCCACTAAATTAAATCTATAGTTATTGTTAAAATAAGTCAATGTGACATTCCACGATTCACTTAGAATTAGAGTTGAGTATTAAATCTTGTTTTGTTTTGATAAAGACAGCCTGCAGCCTAGCAAAACTAAGCAACGAAAGAATTTCAAATTGAGAAAGGCTGATGTGGTGAATCAGTAAAAAGTAATGAGAGAACAATTTTTAGTTCAACTAACACCTTAAACAGAAATATAAATAAGATATATTACACATGAAAAATTTAGAGGCAAATTTTAGAACCATACACGCTCAAGCCAATGCTTAACTTTAACTTTATCAGCTTACCATCATTTACCAGCTTATCATTTCTTTTTTTACCAGCTTCATCATTTACTGATTGCATACACACTAATATTAAATTATATCATAAATATACGAAGTGTACAAATTCATAGGTCACTTGTGAAACATTTGGTCTTTTTTAAGGCCAAATGTTAATGGTATGTGGCCTGTAGAAACTGCGTAGCAAAGATACAAAAGCAGACTACGAGAAATGTCTATAGATATTCTCTAGCTAACAGAGAAAGAGAGAGATACCATATCTATGTCTTACACTCTACCATTCATCTAAATGTTGAATATATAAATACACAATATCATTATCTCTGAGCCATAGACTATGTTTGGCTTAAAATTCTATAAATATATCTCAGACGGGAAACATAGTTACAAATATTAACAGCACATCTCATACCTCATATGAATCATAAACCAAACCTTGCGACCCACGACGAGTGTCATTATAAACGTGCAAGCATATAAACTGCACAAAAAAAGTATTTTAATACTGAACATAAAACTGATTAATTAATTATAAACATAAAACTATACTACATGATAGTACAAAAGAAACCTAATCGTAGATTTTGAAAACATCCTTAACATGTATTTTCTACTTATGCTACAGAATTCTAAAGCCAAACAACAAAGTTGTACTCTTATCAAGCTGTACATGCTACCATGCCGTAATACATACTGCATGCTCAGTCCAATGTTACGACGCATGTTATATGATCGTAACATGCAAAAGCATGCAGTATGCCATTAAATTTTTTGTTGATACCTTGATAATGCCAGCTTTGCTCTTTCAATAAATATTCTCTTTATAAACCTATCTTTATATCTTATAAGAATATTTTTAGCATGAGTAGCTATATGGATTTTAGTTCTTAAACCCGGTAGTGAAATGGTTAAGTGATAGGTGTCAAGCTAGGAATCGATCACAAGTCCTCTTGCTTAAAGACAAATATGTTGATAACTTAGCAGAAATTAAGCACACAAGATCTGTATAATTTCATAAAGCTCTAACATACAAAGAAATACAAACCAATACTGGCCACATCGCTTTAAGTCAATAATTATAGTAAGTAATGAATGAACCTTTACTTAGGATTAACACACAGAATCAAGTAGAATCGCAAATGTAATTATTTAATTTTGTCACGAACATTACGTCCAATATTTATATGTATCAAACAGGTAATTACTTCTAGTTAAATAAACAGGTAATTACTTCTAGTTAAATAAACCATTAGCGAGACGTGATTCATTCAACCATCTTAACTTTCATCAAGCAACAGCAATATATAAGGCAACCATTGACTCAACCTCTGTCACAAATGCAAGAATTATTATCATATTTCATATTTAATTATTATTATTATCATATTTATGATCATATTATATTTCGTCCAATAACATGAATACTATTTCTCAAACAAATTTAAGGTATAACATTCCATTCTATTCATATGTCATTGAATGACAATTTATCTGCGAGTGAACAACAAACCAGATACAAAGATAATTAATTATTACATCATATTTCTTCTAAATCTTAGCTCCATCATCCACAATGTAGTTCATCATTTATGCTGGTAAAGTATTTCTTTAAAAAAATATACACAATAATCTATTTCCTAGCTTCGCCCTCCTTATCCTCGTGCTTACTTTTCTTACTCTTCTTAGATTTTTTGTGCTCCTTCTTATGCTTCTTCTTTTTCTTCTTTCCATGCTTTGTCTCACCGTCATCAGCATCATCTGATTCTTTAGTTTTAGTTGAAGAATGTCTCCTATGATTCGCCGGTACCTCAGGTGCAGTCTTGGGACCCTCTTTCTCTGAACCACTTCCCTCGTCATAATCTGGCTCAAATTTCTCCTCATCTATTATAGCCGGCTTGCGAGAGCTGTTAGAATTAGATGCGTCTTTCTCTTCCATCTCTTCTTTTTTCCCCTTTTCCGAAGCTGATTTGGAAACTTTATCATCTTCTCTAGAACTACGTTTGCTTTCTACACAACGCGCCTCTCTTTCACTATCCTTACGGCGTCTATCACTATTTTGTCGATGAACGTTGTGCTTTCCTTCTGTTGTACCTCTCTCTCTGATCTCTTCCTTTTTCCCCTTCTCAGAAGATGATTTTGACACTTTCTCGTCTTCCCTAGAAACGTGTTTGATTTCCTCGTGCCGTGCCTCTCTGTCACTATCTCTGTGGTGTCTACCGCTACCTTGACGATGAACGTGGTGCTTAGATGACTTATCGAAATAAACTTTATCCATGCGCTCACTTGTGGAAGGCTTTAATTCACCTTTATGAGCACTCTCCGATTTAGATGAATCCCGTTGTTCAGTGAGCCCAGATTTAGACAAGTCACGCGTTACAGTAACACTCATGGCCCCAGAGCTTGTATGAACTTGTCGTGCATGACCAGACCCTGTATGAACACGTCCTGCAGAGTCAGTTCGATGGGCTCGCGAGTCAGTAGTACCTGTCGATGACTTTGTGGCATTCTCTGACAACTCGACATTATCGTGCTGGAGTACAACCGGAGGTGACTGAACGATTGACTGGATAGTCTTAACTGAAGAGCTGTTCGGAAGCCTCAGCTTATGAAGTATAGCCTTCTCCGCGCTATCAATGATTGCTCTGAAAAACAAAAATGTGCATACATGAAATGTAATCATTTCTGAAAGTTTCAATTTTTCATCTATAAACAGAGTTTTCAAAGATGAATTGGCAAAAATATGATATCCTTGCTTTATGGTATTGTGTCCAGGTCACAGCATAATATATTCTCTACATTATAATATTATAATACATCAGAATATTGCATCTATACTGTGCATAATGGCTGATTAAGAGGTGAGTATTAAAGCAAGATTGCTGTGGGCAATGAGAAGCACTCAGAAAAGCCAAACTTTTTAAAGTAAAAGCTACATAAAGGTTGCGCATCAATTAGTCCATCGATTAGTATTGCTCTTCAAATGACTGTAAGTTCGAGCCATGAGAAAGGACAGAGAAGTATAAAACGTAAAAAATGAAGAAAACCAATTAAACAAAGAAAAAGCATCTAAGCTTTCACAGCCACAGCTAAGCTATCTACAACAAATGTCAAAATACAAGATTAATGACATGTAAATAAATTATGCATTGTAATTTACTGCCAATCAATTAAAAGAATTACGTCATAGCATGACTAACAGCACAAAAAAAGTCTTGCAGGCTAGAAAACAGACTTGCAGTCAGTTAAAAAGAGAATGCAATGCTAATTTAAGTTAATAATAAATTCTAAATCAGCCCCCCGTTATGAAATCCAGTTATAAGAGTGAAATGACTATGTGAATTTAATATTGCGCTACATAAAATGTCTAGAAAAGATCACCGACTTGGACACTGAGCAGTCCTTAGCTTTGTCCTTAGAAACAATACTCCGTGTGTCCAACAAATCAGAATCTGAATCCCTCTCCCACTTGGAACCCTCCGGATCCTTAGCTAATACACCAAATTCCTCAATCTTCTTCACCTTCGAATAGTCTACCGATGAGATTTCAGATTTTGATATAGTTTCAGGATTAACGGACGTATTCACAGGTTCGGGTGCGTCTTGCGAAGCAGCATTAAAGAGCCCATCTCCAGTAGTGTCAGTGTCCGCAACAGAGTCAGATCTGATCCGAGCTGCTGTCTTCTCAGACTGAGAATTACTTTCATCGTTAGCTTTTGCAACGACTGTACTGCTTTTCCCTGTCTGTGATTCAGCACCTTCAGCCTTTGGCAGAATATTTACAACAGGCTTTTGAGAGGCATCTTTTGCTGGTCTATTGTAATTTCTCGACTTATCCACGGTGGCCACAATAGCAACAGGTTTTTTGCTTGGAATAACAGAAGTCGACAAAAGCTTGATAGGAATCTGCTTGTTTTGCTTACTCAACAACTTGGAATGTGGCTTCTGGCTATTTTTAACTTGCTTCAAATTTTTTTCTGAAGTTGAAGTCTTACCAAAGTCTGATTTATGCTTGGACGAGATACTTTTCTTTTCAGCAACTTCAGAATCTTTTGCTCCACTGGAGAGATTGTTATTATTCTTCTCATTAGCATCCAAATTTTTCGATTTAGAGAAACCGTTATCCTTAGCAAATGAAGCAAATTTATCACCTTTATCAGAAGAATGATTTACTCTACTGGAGGACTCTGCATGATCGCTATTACCTTTAGAGCTGTCGCTCTTTAGTCTACCTCGAATACTATCAATAACAGGAATCTCATGCTTTAATGTTTCTTCCTTCTTCTCGGTCTTCTTACTGGAAAGAGATTTCACACCGGTTTCATTAATACCACTATTACGATCGATGTATTCCTTAGAATCCTTGCCTGAGCTACTCTTATGTTTGACACAGTCTTTACCTAACTCTCTTACTTCCCTATCTGACCTATCCTTCCGTACGTCGTCTGTCTTCTTTCGCGGCAACTCATCTTGATGTCGTACATCGTCGGGGCTGCGCTTTCTCTTGCGTGATTCAACATTACCGGCCCTGTTGGGAGAACGATATGATTTACCGCGAGAGATAGACCTTCTCGATGATTTGTACCTGTCCCTGCTACTGGGACGCTGTTCAGCAAAACTCTCAAAGTATTCCTGACATTTCTTGTAGTAGTCGGCCATGGCACGTGGATCCACGGAGCTGGGGTCAACGGTACGAGGGTCAAGAATGTCAGGATGAACAGGTCTACAATCAAAACAAAATCAAACGAGAATAATTTATCAATGTCATGTCATGTGATCATTCTATGGCTGATTCCAGATAAAGATTTCTCTATGATGTGCTTTCACAAAACTCTATTCTTTGCCATTTCCTCGATGTTCATTCTTTTTCTTCCTTCTGTTCTCCCATAAATGCTAACTCCAGCAGCCTTGAAGTGTTCTTTGGGGCAGTCCTTCCATCTTCTTTTAGGTCTTCAATTGTTACATGCTCTTTAAAACTGATTCTTAGTATTCTCCTTAACCATATCTTAGTATTCTCCTTAACCTTATTTTCCATAACCTATTAACCATATTCTCCTTAACCTTATCTTAGTATTCTCCTTAACCATATTTCCTGCAGTTTAACTGTTGTGCAAAGTTTTTCGTTCTTTGTTATCGGCATCAATTTCAAGGTAAACAATTTTACGCATCTTGTGTCCGGGTAGTTGAAGAATAGACCAACTGTATACTGCATGTGTCGAAAAGGCGACTAAGCACTAATATACAAATCAATATCAGAAAGGGCATTCAGTTGGTGAGTGCCTAGGCACCAGAAATAGCTAAAAATCTTCTTAAAAGCGAATGAAAACGTTTCAAACCCCACAGAGAAGTGGAGGCCTATTATCCCAACCCAAGCTAAACTGGGATTCTAGGGAAGATAATGGTAAAGAAAGGTAAACAAATTGTAAATTATTTTAATTAATATATAAATGTACTACAAAAAATTCACTAGATTTACTAGTCTACTAAAAGCAAATATATCCCAAAATTTAAAGGCTTACAATGTTAGTAATAAATTAATTAAAGGCACCAATCAAAGTCATGCAATACACTTACTTGTAATTATCTCTCTGGGCTACAGGTGAACGACCCCTAGATCTAGGTCGAGGTGACCTAGAATAGTAACCTCTCCTCTCCACACTATTACCCCGATACTTCTTCCCACTGTACGATCTAGAGCGTGATCGTCTACTTCTTGATATAGGAGATCTAGATCTACGCCCAGACGACCAATCCTGCTTTCCAACAAGAGGTCTAGACGGACTACCGGACCTGCGCCTCTGACTGTAAGACCTTGAGTTATAGCGTGCACGCGGAGAAGCTCTATTGAATGGAGAACGACTAGCTCTGCCACGTGGAGACAGATAATGTCGTCCAGGAGAATGATAAGGAGATCTATAGTCCTGTCTCCTTGCTGCACCATAGGGAGAACGTCGTCTAGGAGACTCGCGGTACAGAGAACCTCTAGCAGCGGGTCTGGGTGAGCGATAGGGAGAACGTCCGGGCGATCGCCTCCTCGGAGAATAATAGGGTGAACGATATGGGGATCCTCTTCTTGGATAATTGTACGGAGATCTATGCATAATACGTGGAGATGTTCTAACAGGAGAATATCTACCGGGAGATCTTCTGGCAGGAGAAAATCTCCCCGGAGACCTGCGTGCACCAGAACCACCATAAGGTGATTTTCTCCACGTTCCTGGAGAGCCGGGACGTCTAACTGATCCATATGAGCTGCCGCGATTAGCTCTGGGTGAGTGGTAAGGAGAGCGATGATACACTGGTTTAACTTTCAGTGGAGATTTATATCTAACAGGAGAGCCGAGCTGTTGTGGAGAGAAAGACCTTGTTCTACTGCGTTGACGTGATCGGGAGCGTCTAGGACTGTGACGCGCTGGTGAAAAGTGTCTGCTGCCGCTACGACGCGGTGAAGCCAACCTATGACGACTCAGAGAACGAGATAAACGCTTCTGTTGCGACTTTGCTCGCTTAATATCACGTGACCCAGACCTCGCTGCATTGGGCCTTGACCCAGACCTAGGTCTACGATAAGATCCTGATTTACTGCGAGACCTCCTCCGGTTGCCGCTACGTGGTCTTGAATGAGACCTTGACCCAGATTTAGCATCCCACGACCTATAGCTCCTACCTGATTGAGGAGATAGGCTTCTACGACGTGATTTAGACCGTGATCGAGAATGAGCTGGTTTCAAACTATCTTTCTGAGCTGCTCTTAGGAGTCCATCAGCTGCCGGGTTAGTCCTGTAACAATCACATACATAAAATATTACAGTGTCAAACAGGCAAACTGCACGTAATCTAGTATCTACATGCTCTCTAATACATTCATCAATTAAAACACATCTCCAAGAATTATTCTCTTATTCATAGCTTTCATATCATCATATTCAGACACTTTTAAGCCAGTCAGATGCTAGTTACGCAAGAGCACAGAAGCTAGATGCTGGTAAACAGCTTCTGAAAATTATTTAGCTTCAAGCATGCTTGGTGTAGAATTATTTGGATAGCCAATATTAAAAACAGCCAAAGCACAACTACAGACTGTAAATACAGTAAACATAAGACCCAGACATAAACCAAAATATACTGTAAAACAAATAAATTTGACTGTGAAGAGAAATTCAAAAGATCATAACCCTAACCCAGAGTTAGCAAGTTTTTGCCAAGACCCGGAAAATCCGGTAAAGTCCGTGGAAAAAGCCATCCTAGCAAAACCACTTGAAAAATTGGGTGTTATTTACAAAAGTTTCAGACTTTCAGTGGTAACACTCACACCATCGTTCGTATTACAGTTGTAAAATGATTTATTTTCAAATTTATTTTAACTTAAATTTTGAATATATTTCTTCAAAAAGCAGTAGACAGATCAATTGTGTGAGATATCTGCATCCTAGTGTAGTGGGTCACAAAATCACAAAAATTATAATGAGAGTCTAAACTGAAATTAGTCTTAGTCTTTTAGGCTTTGCATGAACCATGATTCATGGATGAAGTAAACCTAATTAACTAATAAATAACAAATAAAAAACACTAACTTCTGGTTGATAGAGTAAAAGATAAAATAAGTTTAAGTTATAGGACTCTACGGATGCACTAAATTACAGTCTGCACAAATAAGGACAATTAAGCATATTTTCTAGATCCTGTTTATAAGTCGTACATGCTTTGTAGGACTTTGTGGTACAAGTATATTTTAAATCCTTTGACAAATCTTTGTCTATTTTTCTTTTTCAAACCTTGAGGAGCCAGTCTCATACACCTTCAGGGTTTCATACTACAATATTACAATAGAGTAATAGACTATTCTGTCCTACAATATATAATGGCTGATTCTAGATTTCTAACTCTATAGACTCCCTAATACAATTAAGTAGGACAGCTATACATACTCCTTAATAAAATTTGTAATTTGTTGCTTATAGGGTTTTTGCCATTTTGTGGTTGGATCTTTTCAGTTTTTTCCAGTGTCCTGGAAAAACCCTTTTTGCCATGAAAAAACCTAACCCTGCCCTAACCCTAGATACATACTCTTTTAGTCGCAACTGTTCCTCATAGAACTGTCTCTCGGTTAGAGGAACAGACTGCTGCTGATGCTGTTGTTGTTGTACAAACATTGGAGGTTGGCCGATTGGAAAACCCAATGGTGGGTTCATTCCTGGCGGAATTCCACCAGCTGGAAAACCTAAAGCAACAGAGTACAGAGACTTAAAATACATCACAATGTTTGGATTTGGACCTACAGAAACCATACTCAAGTAATGCATACACGCTATAGACACCTATAAAACGTGAATGTACTTAAATTCAGATAGAGTACCAGTAAGGAGTAAAATATAAATTTTACTGTATACATGCAGTATTTCTTAGTTGCATCCAGAAATGCAGTCAGAATTGCAAACACCATACGTACAACACACAGATGAACAAATATTACACTGTTACACCGTGATAACAAAGTATAATGCAAACTAAATTAAAACTCTAACAAGTGCATATGTTCCTAAGATATCAAAAAATTATAATTTAACATGTCGAAGGACTAGTAGTAGGTGTAGTATTGATTTCTGCTTTTATAAACCAATTGATCTCTTATACTTCACAAGTCTTGAGGTTTGGCTGCTTTATTCGTTGGAAATTATGTGTAAAATCATTATACACCAAAATCTATGACAAAATAAGAATTTAACCATACGCTAGTTGATTCTCCATGTCCATTTAGCGCTACTGTGGCACTTTGCATACAGCAGCACTTCTGTCAGCATTAAATAATAAATTACTAACCAGGAGGGAGAGGGCCCCTGTATCCAGGAGGTAGCGAATGAGGATTCTGAGAATGAACTAGGATTTGAGGACCACCATGGGACTGAAGTCCAGGAAGTAGGGCTCTGAGGTCAGGTGGTAGCAGGTGTGGAGGTATCTGATGAGGTTGCTGTGGCATCAGACCTCCAGGTAGAAGATGCTGGGGTGGCGGCATTGACATTGGAGGACCTGTTTGAATAGCCTGTGGTCTAAACCCCACATCAACCCCGCCACTGAATGGAATGTGATTGGGTAGAAGTTCAGGTCGAGTAACGCGCGATATCAAAACACCTGTAAAATAAAATAATTAATGAAATTAGCAACTTTTAATTATATATTTATTTAAGCCTAGAAATTAATGTTAAGTCGGCAGTACAGTTAAAATGCTATAAGTTGCATATGTTGCAGTTAAAAGCAGAGTACTACATACCTCTGGGCATTGGTTGTCCAGTATTGGTGGGTCTAGTAAGACCTGGAATATTCTGATTCGGTTGAACTTGCCGAATGATTGCACCGGTGTGATCCAGTATCATAGCTCCTGGAGGAAATGGATAAGTTCTCATCTCCATTAGTCTACAATAGGTACAAGTAAATTAGTATTTTCGATAGTATCTAGAACTTTTATAACCTCATCTCTAAGTGCTAAACCGATAGTCTAATTTATGCTTCTATAACTACAAGGCAGATAGAAATAAACAGAATTTAAAAAGCTGGTAAAGCTAATGTTAACGTCAGTTTCCTCACTCGAAAGCGATGTCAGTGACAGGTGAGCCCAAAATTTGAACACCGCACATACTGATCCGCAGTGTCGAATATCACAGCGACATCCAGCTAGTGGCGATGATTAATTTGCAGCTAGCAAATTTTTATATAGTACAGTTAATACATTAGATGCTTAAATCATCAAAATGCAATTTTAGGTGGATTAAGCATGCAATTAACTTATTTAACACTACCATAGTAAATAAAACTTAAAATATGTTTTAAAGTTAATTAAAAACAAGAAGAGTTAATTTAGTACAATAAAGTACCTCGTGGAATTGGAATGCAGCAAATCTGGAGCAGATAGTGAATGGGTAACTTCAGCGCCAGTCGCTGCGCTAGAGTAGGAGGGGTCAACAGTTACACTGCTTTGCTGATTTGCTGAGATCTGTCCACCTGTAAAATGATCTAAAGCAACCTGACCCGCAGCAGCTTGTCCAGTTAATACAGCCTGTCCACTGCTAAACTGACCTCCACTGCTTTGACTCACACTGTACTGACCAGCACCACTACTCTGTCCACTACTATATTGACCAGCACCACCCTGTCCACTACTGATTTGACCCTCACCACTACTCTGTAAACCAGTCGAATTAACAAGAGAGGTTGCTGATGACATCGGTAGCATAGCAGTAGAGACAGAGTCCTCTTTCTTGATCTGGTCAATAGTTTGCTCAACCGAAGTAGGAGCTTGCTTCTGCGTTGTAGTGGTTCTCGTTGTTGGCTTATTGGGAGCATTATAATGGTCACGGAGAAAATTTCTAATGGTATTCCTAAGGAATCCATTTGCAACAATGCGGTCTGGAGATATGTTGACATCTTTGCATTTGGGACATTGACGGTTTTCTGAATTCAACAACGCATCGCGCAAACCTGCAGTAAAAAGAAGTACAAATAATAATAATAACAATAAAATCCATCAATTTCTATAGCAGTGTCATGACTGGGCCATATCTTCGAGACATCATTGCAAGTTCCTGGTTTTTCTTAATCATGTCCATGTTTATTAGTATCTTAGCTTTTTTTGTAGCCGATCAGCAACAAGCTCCGGTACCAGATTAACCTTCCATGAGCCCAAGAGGACATATATCGTTTATTGACTGACCTGGGCTATAAACCCAGGCCACTTGTTTATTTGTTACAATTAAATAATTGAATTTAGCTATCTCATCAATTATAAGAATTTCATACAGAAACTTACTATCTACCACTTACATTCATCGCAGAAGCTGCTGCCACAGCACGGTATAGCGGCGGCCTCTCTACAGATGTCCTTACAGATAGGACAGAGCAACTCAACAGGGATCTTCATCTCGTCATCCATCGAGTCTGGCGTGTCTTCCTTCACAAACGGTGGCTTTTCTTTCTTACCAGCTGCATAAGCCTCTCTATACATTGAACAATAGTAAAATCAATACATATATATATATATATATATATATATATATATATATATATATATATATATATATATATATATATATATATATATATACAACAATAAAATAAATAAATACACACACACACACATACAGACTGGAGCAAAAAAAATCCCCAGTTACTGAGATTTCGCTAGAGAATTATTTTTTTTGCCCCCGTCTGTATATATATATATATATATATATATACATATTATGAGAGCTGGAATAAGATCTAACATATTAGACGACATTTAATTAGTATAATTACCAAAGTAAAGTTTTTTATTTGAAGATGTGGTAATGCCGTTGTGTTAAACTTGGTATTGTTCTTCATCCTTTCTTGTTTTGACGCTAAGAGAGCAAGTTGTGTGTGATCTTGTATTGTCTCGATATATCATAATGAATCGTCCGGAAAACTTCTTTCCGTAAGTTTTAACTTAGTGAACTTTAATGATAGAATCGTATGTAATATGTTTGATATAGTTTTACGAGAGATATTTGTGAAATTGTGGATTTTAAACTTGGTTTTGTATTGACACACATAGCCGTGATTACAGTATATTATAGAAAACATGTGATATTTAGATTTATGTCAAAATATTGCATTTAAATACTGATTATATGGAATTAATATGCGTTCTGAACATATTGTTATAGTATTTTCGGTATGAAATCGTAACTTTGAAATTAGGATGCAATATGATAGATTATGTCACGTAGACTAACTATTGTTATTATAGCTTGAATTTCTTTGCTAATGGCGTCCTAATAATAGTTTATATACTCGTAATAACTTGCTAAAATACGCATTTCTGTCAAGTGTCATTTTATGGTTGAAATGATGATATTATATAAATATTAGATTTCATGAATATTTAATATTAAGTAGGAATTAGAGACTGCGTATTGATGTGAGATAGTCATTCAGTTGTGATTATTAAGACATTTCTGCTGAAATGGTACGTCTCTATCTCCTTTCTTTTTCTTTCTCCCTCTCCCTTTCTCAGTTTAATTATAGGGACATTTTAATGGTTGTTTTATTTAAATTCTTATTTTATTTAACTTCTTATTTCATGGACATTTCTGTTTCTATTTTGATTTAAGTTTAATTCTCGTTTTTTGTGATTTATTGCAGAAACTACTACTTTAGTCCGAACATACCTGAGTTTGAATTACTGTTTTGTTTGGAACCTGATGGTAATAAAATCATATTAAATCGGACTATCGTAGTTTCTATGCATTTATATATATATATATATATATATATATATATATATATATATATATATATATATATATATATATTTATACACACACACATATATATACACACACACACATTTATATATGCATATATATATATATATATTTGATAATAATAATAAAGGTTTAAAGGCCATTTCCTCATACAAGGATGAAGTCAGGGACGCCCCCCCCCCCCCCATCACATAGACAAATCGATTCACCCCAAACGATCTGAAAAAACATGTATTGAAGATAAAAAAAGACCCTAAACGGTGCCGGTCCGGTGATCAAAAAGCAGTCAGGCAAGATAAAAATATCTATGGCGGAAAAAGATGTGTTTTCAACTTACAACGGAAAGTGGAAGTAGTAGAACATGAGCGAAAATCATAAGGCAGAGAGTTCCAAACAGCAGGAACTCAAAAGAAAAAAGAACGTCTACTTAAAGACGTGAGAATATTGGGAATTTTGAGCAATATGGCATTTAAAGAACGAAGCTTATGAGAGGGTTGATAATGGATTAGGAGATCAGAAAGGTAAGAAGATTTACCAAAGGTAGGTGAGTGTTTTGAAAGTTAACGAGGCTATTTTATATTTAATTCTTTGAACCACAGGAAGCCAATAAAGATTATTAAGTAAGGAACTAGGAGGCCTGAAGCCTGGAGGACCGACAGACAACAAGTGCTAGAGAATTCTAAACACACTGCAAACGCATGAAAGAAGGTACATACATACATACTACAAAAAATATATACATAGCTACTGAGATTTATTGCATATATGGTTGTAGCGTTTGTTGACGTCTAAACATTACAGCACTCTTGCCTAAAGAATTAAATAACACCAGACTTACGCATTAACGTTGGGCACGACCAGCATTCCAGATCTGTTAATGAGAGCTCCAGCTGTGTTTGGATCAGACACCGGTGTCATAAACATGGCGGGTATACCAGTGCTGGGCTTAAGAGGCTTGGCTAGTTGCAGGGCTGGATCCTGTACAGTATTCAATCAGTTACCATTATTCAATCAATGCAATTGGTCTCTAGATATATAATTAATAAATTATATTAAATAATACAAAAAAGAATTATATTAATAAGAACCGATGATGGGAAGAGGGAACCTGCCCCCCCCCCACTTATTTTGATCAAATCCATGTAATAATGGGTAGTCTGCAATTTCTCTGACTGTAGTCACAGACTCTCTCTACTGCAGCATCAGGGTTGTACAAGTATGTAAACATTTCAGAGTTATATTTAGTACTCTGAATCACTGAGAATGTTTCTGACTTTAATTGTAGCAATTTCATAAGTCTCTGCATCTGGCTAAACTACATTAATTTTCAAATAAAAGTAAAATTTTTACAATTATTGCGATTTCGTGTCATTTTGTGAGAAAAATTTCAAACCTTTATTAAAAAAACTCAAAAACATGCAAAATTTTTAGCAAAATTGTGCCTTACGCCACCCTCCCCACTTATTAATTTAGGATTATACACCTGTTAGTGCATATTGCTGTATAGCAATATGCACTAACAGGTCTGCACGAGTAGGTCTGTATAGGCCTGCTACATGGCCTGAGTACATGGAAAAACTGCTCTAAAAATTCTTAGTTCTCCCATAGGTTAACTACATTTCTATGTATAAGGAAGTAACAAATTATAATTTAAGAAAAGAGAATTTTCTAAAACTTTCCAGGAAAAGGAAGACATAAGAAATTACTTCTGTGTCGTTATATTTTTTTTTATTATATGCACATTTCAACAAAAGTAGTCTTCTTCTGGAGTAAAAAATCAGACACAGAGTATGTCCCTATCCTTGCCTTGGATCAACCGAACAGTTGCTTTGCACATTCCTGGGAACCCAAATATAGAAAGAATGTATTGGCAAAAACCTGGTTATAAGAAGATATAAGAAGTGTAACTCCTGTATAAGGAAAATCCCATAAAAGGGAAAGATCCTAGAGACAAAGATAGACTTTGTATTGACAATGTCGCCAGAATACTCACAATCCCAACAACTAACAACAGCAATAGCCAACGACGACGACAAAATGACTACAATACAATAATTAATGCGTCAATTAATAATAAACTAAAATTATTATAATTCTTTTAAAAAAAAATTATTTGTATCTATCTGTCCTGGGAGGCTTTATCCTGGGAGTTTGTCGAGTGAGGGGGTTTGTCAGGTCACCTTACACAAGATATTTCATAGTATGAGACCTGACTCTAATAGAATTCAAACACAACTTGACCAAAAAGTATATATGAATAATAATAATAATAACAATAATAAAGGTTTAACGTCCGTTTTCTCATACAAGGATGATGTCAGGGACATCATAGAATATAGAACTATATAGCATATAAAACTACATGTTGTACAAATATTTTCCAGTGCACACAATTTACGCAATAACATCTACAGAACTCAAAATCTTTAGATACATTCATGCAAATCCAGTCAATCAAAACACTGCATGAAATCAGAGATGCAAATCCATCACTTACGTTTTTATTAGGACAGTTAGACTTCCAATGCCCTGGCTTGTTACAGATATTACATAGGTAATATCTTGGCACTGGGCCATTAGCACCACTAGGTCCGGCCCCTGGTCTGTTCCTGATGTTACTATAAGTCCTACAAAAATACATTTCTTGCAAAATTAAATGTGTCACAAAATCTCACATAGCATTAGTACAGAGAAGTAAGCTTAAAGTAACCAGGTGATTATTTCAGCAGTTATTTAAAGTAAGAAGTTAAATAGTCATCAATATTTCCAACAGTAACCATTTTGTAAACTGTAAATCACCGTAACTCAACTCCTTTTACAACAAAAAGGCAATCACAGATGTTACAACTGTGCTATATATCTTCAATTTAATTGAGACTGTCTAATCTTTCACATAAAATTGGTAACAATAGCATCAATGTTTAACAGGGCGATTTAGAGCAGCTACTTTAGTTGTGCGTTAATATAATTATATAACCGAAGTTATGCATAAAATACACTCATAATATATACTGCACGTTACCTACAAATGGTGCTCAAGACATTTTAAAATGGCTAATTAGTAACTCAATTGACAACCTGTCCAAGTCATTTAATTTACCTTTTAATTACTGCATAATGCTATCAAACAATATAACGTACTGTCAAACTATGCACTTCTTATACAAGTCGGTGTGGCTAAGTATCAATAATTATCATGTAAATTATATTTTGAAGACACTTGGCCATAACGTAACCGTAATGTTTATCTTCTAGTAGACAGTTATTGTATGTCGTTGAAGTGAATGTTAATTTCGATTTATTGCCACTTTTCTTTTATCTGCCTAACTGGGGTTGGTTTATATTGATTCGCATACTCTGATGACGACAAATAAAGAAATATATTATATATATATATATATATTATATATATATATATATATATATATATATATATATATATATAATAAAATACAAGATATTCATTACATAGGATCGAATGGTTTAACAGCCTGCTCCTTCATTAGTTCTATTTTCTCTTCTTCTGAGGCATCCATCTTGTACAGATCCGTTTGCTGACACAACAACAACCACATTGTCATTTCATAGAAGTTCTATCATTTTAAGTTATTTATTTATTAATCTATCACCACATACATGAATGATGACACAAAGATTCTAAAATTTCCAAGGGCCTATATAATTCATACATTTAAAGATGTAAGCTCACAAATTATTCAAAACGTTTAAAAGTTTAACTGTATTTAACAGAAGAAAGCAACACATCCAATTAAATTAATGTAAAACTACAACAACTCGGTGCTAAAAATGCATATGAACTTATTAAAAGGTGCATTTAAAAGGTAAAGGTCAGATACTAAGACTACGAATGGATCCCATTCGAGACAATTAATTACCTTCTGTGTCTTCTCTGTCTGAACAGGTTCTCTAGTCTGCACAGGAAGAATAAACACTCGTGCATTTAAGTAAATAAAAGAGATAATAAAATGTCCAACTTAATTCACACAATAATATCTAGAAATTTAATAACATAGTTATTTAGTCATAACAGTGAATTTAATTTACTAAGAGATGTTTAACTAACAACAGAAAATCCTTTAAATAGATTAAAAAATTCAAAATTGGTTTTAATATTATATTATTTAGCAAATATAAATATGTGTTCAAAGGTTAGATGTTCATTCAGAAGTTCCACAGCTACAGGATCAATAGACAGCTGAGGTGCACTTTCAATTCAGTGGAAATTATATAGCCCATCATCAAACTTCTCGAGGCACATCTCACTCAAAAATGAGTCGGCGCATTCGATGTACAAGTTTGCTGTTACAAGAACAATCATCTCAACAAATTATTTGAATAGTACATGTCGAGTAATAGTTCGTGTTATTTATGTATTGTATGCGAATGTCAACATTTAACTGTCGGTATTATCGTATGTCTGTGTTATAATTATATTTGCATCATGAGGTAATAAAAACGGCTTCATCACGAATGAGAAGAGAATTGTTTTTAAATCTTCTCCAACTTACATCCTAAATGTGAATTACAATACACATAGCTTCTACTGTTATATACATCATAAATGTGAATTACAATACACATAGCTTTTACTGTTATATACATCATAAATGTGAATTACAATACACATAGCTTCTACTCGCATTTACACCATAAATGTAAAATACAAAACAAATACAATCTACTCTTCTTTACATCATAACTGGGAAATACAATACAAATATCTTCTACTCTGATTTACATCGTAAATGTGAATTACAATACACATAGCTTCTACTCGCATTTACACCATAAATGTAAAATACAAAACAAATACAATCTACTCTTCTTTACATCATAACTGGGAAATACAATACACATAGCTTCTACTGTTATATACATCATAAATGTGAATTACAATACACATAGCTTCTACTCGCATTTACACCATAAATGTAAAATACAAAACAAATACAATCTACTCTTCTTTATATCATAAATGCGAAATACAATACGAACATCTACTATTATTTACATCATAAATGTTAATTACAATAGTAATATCTTTTAGTCTGATTTACATCATAGTTGCGAATTGTTAAAAAATATTTTCTACTATGATTTACAACCACCTAATCGCTTGCTGAGAAATGTTTCATATGAAAGTGTCTCGGTCAATTCTACATTTAATTTACTCGCTCTATTTGTGTTATTTTATTTGTTCTAGGCTCCAAAGTCATGATATACTCATGCTTAATCAGCATGAAATTTTCGTAATTTGGGGAGGGAATAATGGTGGAAATTGTAATAAACACCGAAAACACCAGATAAAACACCAAAAACACTCAAACAAAACAGCAAAGCACAACATTGCAAAACTCTCCAATAAAATCCAAATTTACAATCACACCAAAATGGTCAAGTTTCTTAAGAAACACTTTAGATATGTAAAATTTCTTCAAGGAGCCTATATTCTCTTTAAACCTAAAAATGCTATTCCCCATCATAACAAAAACCAACAGACAATTACACTGCTAAATGGTATATGCAAAATATTACAGGCCAGCAAAGAATTGGTATAACCAATTTCCAACAAAGATTATGAGCTCCAAACATTATATTTACAAAGGGCTGCCAGCTTGAAAAGCTTAATTTTCAACAAAGGGATTGAATAGTACATGTAGTACATGTACTACAGTGCATTTCAGGAGTAAGACAGCAGTACCACAAGAAGGAGTCATCAGTTACGAACTCAAAATTTCAAGATATAAATTTAGACCAACTCTAAATTTCCACCAGTCACCACGTGAAGATTCAAATAGACTCACTGCAAGGCCAAAATATCCAAAATCACACTACAATGTTCAACCGTGAGAACCCAGAACAATAGGCCTAAATAAACACCTGCATTGGCAAGCAGAGCAGTACTGACCACCAGCACAACAAACTCAAGTATAAATATGAATATATACAACTGTCATAATTCATTTTCTACTGCTCAGTGCTTATGTGTATCTTTGAACATTTAGCATAGAGATAATACAGCTGAACTATATTATAATATTCTATCAACTTCTCAATGCATTGTGTACAGGTGCATTTGGAGCATAGAATGTTGTTCGACCAGGCATAATTCAAATCACTGTAATGTATTATCATCATCACAATCTTGTTCTTGGAAGTAGAATTTTATGAAATATACAAGAATGCTGCTTTTGTTCAATTACATCGTAAATTTAAACTGATCATAAGATTTTTGCAGCTTTTTCTACAAATTTTGAGCTTGACAATTCAGTTTCTTTAACCTTGTAAATGCTATTTATATGGTAATTTAAATATTCTGTAATCTAGCAGTAGCAAGTGCAGTGTATATTCGAATAGCTTTGCTTTGATCAAGAATGATTTGACACACGGAACACCAGTCAAGCTAAACAAATCGTTCTGTATATACAAATTTATATAGAAATAAATAAATAACCACAAGGCATCTAAAATATCACACAAAAACATTCAGTTCTTATTAATGTTCTTCTATGGTAAAACAGACTTAATAATTTTCTAATTCAAATAAGTATAACATTGTCAAAAACCAACAACAAAATTCTGGAACAAGTGATCAAGCATGCAAAAAGTATAAAATGACATAAATATCTGCCACAATAACATATTAAGCCAAATACCTATCATACTCCGAAAATCATCATCACAATTTGCAAATTACTAAAAATACCGTTACAAATTTCAATAGTTTATATATAATCTGACAAATAATAGACACAATGAATAAAAATTGAAACATCATAATTAACTTGACTTGTTATAAACTTGACTTGCCATTAACAACCACCTTAGAGAAACAAGTTGCAATAGACTAATCAGGGTTTACCCAAACATCTAAACAAAGCTTTCTAAATTATCACACAGAAAGCTGTATCAATTTGTTACTCAATTCACACAAGACTCAATTTCTAACAGGAAGAAAAGTAGATATATGTGTTGACAAGTCAGCTAAACTGTGAAGCAATCCATATTTCTTGAATCATCTGTCAGGGCATGATGTACGTCCAGTAGTTAGAAGATATCGTCAAGAAAAACTGATGAATGCAGAGTTGCGTGACATATAGCATCATCCAAGAAAGTCTTTTAGTATAATTGAACCCCATCTCCTAATGGTGCTAACTATATTAGTTAACTTTGTTATAAAGAGTCAAAATATAGACTCATTATTGAGTAGAAAGATGGACTATGCATCAGAAAATGTGCTCCTCGATTTTGTCTGCCATTTGGGCAGCGCATTCAATAAATGATTTCATAGATGTCAATTTCAACCAGCTGATATCAGTTTCTCTATCTTATCAAATAAGCAGAGTCAATGACTAATGGAAGGGTAAGTTGATTGCATTTTAGCCTAAAAGACTACAATCATCTCATTTCAATTACCGAAAGAGATGTCAAATAAAACCTTTTTGATATCTGTTTTTCTTTGAAATATTAAGTAAGCCACAAAAATAGCTGAGCTATGAGTACTTGTCATTAATTTGCTAAATATACAGTCTCAAATCTAAAAATACTGATAAAAAACCAATTCAGAAAATATTACATTAACAAATAAAGCCCACTATTATACAGTACGAATCGTAAGACATTATAATTTCATATACTGTTCAGAAAAACACTAGCAAATTTTCTAGCAAAATCTAATTACAAATCTAGCAGAAATATCGCCAAGTGTTAAAGATGGCTTGGCAAACACTTGAGAGATGACTTCAGATATTCAACAGCACATTCAACCGAGATATCATATAAATGTAAAGAAAAATTGTAAAATAAGAATAGATCATTCATGTTTGTCTCTTCAGTTCCATATGACATTAGACTGGGGAAAAAATATTACAGCAAAAATTTCACTTCCTAGAGTTTCCTACTGATCATAATTTCAATTAAAAATATAGGCTGAATGTGGTCACAGATAATTAGCCTGGCCCACAACTGCAAAAATATTTCAGTCATTACTTTTTGAGATGAGGAAGCAGATATTACATGTTTGTACATGACACACATTTCACTACAAACATATATTCACACAAATGCACTTAATGGGCTAAATTCAAAATCCAATTGGTACTGTATTGAATTTGAATTATAATTGATAGTGTTTGAACCAGAACTATTGACTTAAATAGCCAGTAATAAATCATCCATTAGTGCACTTGACTGTCACATCTCGATAAACAAACAATTTCAGGAGATTTTGTGATTACAGTAATCAAGTAAACAAATACCCAGTTTTGCTAATAAATGACATCAGCTACAGTCAAAGTTTGGATACTTCTGTGGATTAACATATTTAGATTGCTTTAAAGTATAAATAAAGTCTATTTATTTTGCTTAACTTTTAGATAAAGGATGTAAAAATGATATTACATTTATTTGATATATTATAATTTTATAAAATTCTTTTGATTGCTAAACTCATAACAATAATGAATTGTTAAATGAATACAGAGTACTATAAATTGATATAGAATGAAAACACACGTATAATGATGTTAAATAAAAAGTCAAAACATCGTGATAAGACAGCTTTGCAGTAAACAGCTGAAGTGCTCTGATTTTCCATTATCCAACATATTTTTTCCAATGCTCTGATAAATGCACTAAACGACAGTGCATAGACACTATACACACGGTGTCAGTCTGCATTCAGTATTCACTTCTAGAGAGAAGTGAATACTTACGCAGAAGTGAATACAGACTCACATAACAAATTATTCATACAAAATAATTTTACAAAAAGACATTCAGTTTTGCAGTTAAGTGGTCCTAAAAATTACACATTTTTCAATATAACAGGAAACAACTTCTCAAAAGAATTGCATTGAATTATAATAACTATTGCATTCATAAACTATTACACACAAAATTCCTCAAGGAGAACACAGAACAGTTTTGCAGTACTGTTATGCAATGCTATTCCTTGAAAACTAATTTCCGAAGTCCAATAACGTCACAAGTAGGTTTATACTTTATAGGTTTACATTCTTAGTATAATAGTACACTTATTTCAAATGCTCAATATAATAGTCAATTTATATTATTACTATACAAAATTGTTAAACTATTTTCTACCTATTAAGTAGACAGATATAGGATATTAATGTTACTTTATGGATGATGAGATGGACAATTAATTATATTTTTTATCACTATAGGATATTGATATAAAAAATGTAACGAATCTCTTGTAACTGAACAATGGAATCCTTTTAAACAAATATTTTGTCTTGTCATACATATACTCTTCCACAAAATTTTATTTGGAAGCAGACATAATGGAATGCTTCAGAGGAAGATGTTTTATTTTCTGAACTTAAATGCATTTTGAGTATGGGTGCTATTAAAAAATGTACTTCTCAAATTATACTTGACCAAATATTCAGCTTAAAACGCTAATAAAATGCTTATCTATGCATCATAATCTTTCACAACGCAGATACAAATTGTCACAACGCAGATACAAATTGAGATTCGCAAACTTGTTTAAGCAGAAAACGAACATCATAATTGGCAGCAGTGTTAGACTTGGTAGAGTCTAGCTGTGCCATATACTAACTATCATCATACATGCGAACATTACATTGAGAGACTATGATAGCAACAACCTAATGCAAAAATACCTGTAAACAATGAGCATGACAGTTTGATACAAACAAATTTCTAAAAGAGTTTAACAAGATAAATTTTAAAGAAAGACTGCAAAATAGATGGATTAATAGCAAATGAGAAAGAGATTACAGACTTTCGAACATCATCAAAATGTTCGCTGCACTCTAACTCGTTTAATCACAGTAATACTATTAAGATACGCTAAATATTTATCATAGAACTATGCATGGTTACATACTGCCCGTGTTGAACCTGTTGACGCTACAAAGTCATTGGTTGCCAGATTCCTGAAATATACAATACGTCAGTTAATCACAAAACATGCATGTATGTATACTATATATTATACAGTATATGTATGATCAAAAATTAGAGTATTATGTCACAGTAGCATGAAGTAGCCATTATAACCCTGTATATGATCCAATTATACATTAAGCATCAATAAGTATAATATCAATAAAAGAGTTTACAGAAAGTTAGATGCTACTATACTGATGCAGATTATTATCATTATATTTGATACATAATACTGGAACATTAAGAATTTAATTATCAAAAATGTAGCTTCAACGTTAAATTCCTATCAATTGTCTAAATATCACACACTTTCTGCACATAGAAAACACCACCAACAAGTTATTTAATAGTCCTCAATGGCAAGATGAAGCCTAATCATTGTTTTATTGCAAAAGGCAAATTAATTAATTAGATATACAGAGATTTAATCTTTCTGAATTTAATGAGGTTTGGTCAATGCAGAACAAAGGAGACAAATGTCTTCTTTGGACTATGAAGGTATAACAAGCTTTATTCTAAAGGACTCGAGCAGATTCTGTACTTACCAAGTCTTTGGTCCTCGTGTTTTTCTCTCCAGCGGTACACGAGCGACGATGACCGACGCATTTTTTGGGATTAAATCTTCATTCTTGAATGCTATTAATATACAATTCAGCAATAGATAAATATATTACAGATTTCAACAAACTTTCAATATAACAACTTTTAGACCTCTCTCGTCAATGACAAAGTAAAACACTACTAGAGCGCTATAATCAATGACAGCATAAAGCCCCATTGAATCAAAATTCCAACAGATGACTAAAAAACTAATGGATATTAAACGGCTACTTTCTGATCTTCACTCATGCTCTACTATTTCCACTTTTTGTAGAAGCTCAAAACACATCTCTTCCCACTACACATTTTTTCATCTTGCCTGTTGCTACTATCGTCAATCCATCTAATATCTAGCCACTATAATTTTTTAATCACCGAACCAACACCATTTAGGATCTCTTTCTTTCTCTTCAGTAGATGTATTTTCAAGTCGTTTGGGTGAAAGGATTTTTAGAGACATGTGATAGGAGACGCATCTGACATCATCCTTGTATGATTAAGCAGGCATAAAACACTTATTACTATAATTTATTATTAAAATCTAAAACTCATTCCAAAGACAGATAATTAAAGAAAAAAGAAGTTTAAGCGCTAGTCATAACTCAAAGACAATGGATGAAAAGGAGACACTAAAAAGGTTGATCTCGACAGGGACGTCTTCGCCATATACGTGATGATGCATTGTGCGTCACAAAATTCTCCGTGGGGCGCCTGAAAATCAAACTTAGGGGGCACCCTACTATATGGTATCCCACTAAGTTGCGTTTTGCATCATAGGCCAAAGGGTTGAAAGACACTGCAGGGTCTTGAACTGCCTATGAAACAATTCATAAGAAAGCAAAGGCTGATGTGATTTTTAAATCTTGAAGACTTTCAAAGATTGGATGGAAGAGCGGTCCAGTTCTACAAAAAAGCATAATAGAAAAGAGGAATTTGGCATCTTACAACATGAAGGCATAACCTGATATATGCAAAAGATTCTTTTATACTGTATATCCAAACACCAATAAGTGCATCAACAAACTAGAACACACTTTTAAATAGTATCAACAATATTTTAATTGTAAATCAAAAAAAAAAATTTATTTGCGTATACTCACGCTGCTGCGTCTGAGCATCGCAGACTTGTAGATCAAACTTGTCTCTGTCAAGCTTTGAGAAGTTTTTCTTCTGCAGGATGGCATTCTTGAGATCCTGTAACGAGATGCTGAGCCCATCAAACGTCAGAGTCTCCTGGTCCCGGCTGCTCTTGAACTTGTAGTGAATTACCGACATCTTCCTCCGCCTGAAACGGCATATAAATATATATATATATATATATATATATATATATATATATATATATATATATATATATATATATATATATATATAACTTTGAAGGTACATGCAACCCGTCGGTTGTGCCATCCCACTACAGTTTGTGCCCCACCCCTACTACATAACTTGGCCTTACTACGTAACTATGTGGAGGTATGAAATTACGACTGAATT
>CAJHZI010000547.1:3817500-4002500 GCA_905160935.1 Enchytraeus crypticus | reverse complement strand
GAAACCCAGTTTAATTAGTGGTGGGACACGAATAGACCTACTGCCCTCCTCTCTGTGGTTTGAAGAACTCGTCCATTCGTTTTAGAAAATTTTGTAGCAATTTCCGGAGCCTAGGCGCTCACCAACCGAGTGCCCTTTTGGACGTTGGTATGGATATTCGTGCCTTGGTCGCCTTCTACGTCACGTGGAGTCACCGGTTGGTCAATTCTTCAGTAACGGGACACAACACGGATTTTTTATCTAGAGAGATATAATCTCACCAGAAGCCCAGCCATGGCAGTGCGTGATATTGTGCACATATTGTAACTTTCCTCCTAGTTTTTTACAGCAGGAGAAAGGAATGCAGGCGGAGTTCACTATAAACTTAACGGTCTGGCTGCTTTTCTTCAGATAAGCTCTGCTTCCATTAACGCATGCACGTCCGTGACCACAGCAAGCTTCTATGGTGCTATGCAAAAACCGTTGTGTGAAACAAAACCGCTGCAAAAGTGCGTAAAGAACCGCAGAAGTTACGCTGAACTTGGGTGACGGCGGCTTACTACACGCACATGTTTACAATCAACTTTGTTGTATATATATAGACTCATACTCAGACAGAACCTGCAGAGGAGCATGTAGTTAAGCTGTCGCGCTACCTCGCAGAGTTACCAGTAACGAACATTTTGTGCTGCTTATTGAATTTATGCAGTTGGCAGCTCTCACGAATTCTAAACAACTAGCTTGAATCTTGTAACGTTTTACACAATCTGCATATATTGATTACCTCTGAATAAGATAGCCATCTTTCAAGTGCTTTGATCCAAAGCAAAAATTCTAAGAAACTTCATGTTACTTGGCAATTCTAATTAGTGAAGCGCAACAAACTCATAACGCAAATAAATGCGAGAATTCATTTCCCTAATAAAGCATAAGGAAAGTTAAACGGTAGTATTAATCATCACCAGTGGCGGATCCAGAGGGGGCCCAGGGGGCCCGGGCCCCCCCATAGGCCCGCCGATAAAATTTTAAAAATACTTTTTCATTGTTTCTATGGCAATTTCGATGTGTAAATATTTTTGTAAGGGCAGTGGTTATGGGGGTGGGGGGTACGAGAGGGAATAAATTCAGTGCCATTAGCTCGATTTTTTCAAATATGGGCTCCACTAGGGGCCCATATTTGATATACTAGAAGCCCTGTATAATGCAAAGGGGCCCGAAAAATGTTGACCGTTTCACTATCTCTAAATTTCCACTTTAACCACTGTACAAGAGGAATAAGGAGTGTAAGTAAAAATGTGAACTCTGTCCCGGAGCAATGGTGCAAACAGCCTTGAGCCCCCCCCCCACACTGCAAAAACTAGGTCACTTTACTTTTGCAATTCGTCCAGATCCGCTCAGTTTCTTCAGAGGTGAAACAATTGACCTATTTTTTCAAAATTACTGTAGGATTTTAGGAATTTTTAGGTTTTCCTCTCACTTTAACACAGGTATGAGTGCGGGGGGAAGACACAGGGATAAACTCACTCAATGAGCCGAACGCCGTAGTGAAATTGTTTTTTTAACTCACCTCCCCCCCAACAGCATTTTATCTGGTTGCGTCACATATCCCGAAGAAGGCAGGGGGTAAGCAAAAAATGTGTACACTCTGAAAAAAAATTCGGGCCCCACTTAAAAATTTCCTGAATCCGCCCCTGATCATCACTGACGATATTTAACACTTCTAAACTACTACATACCATATCTTTAACAGTAGTTTCTTTAACTGGCACCGATTCAATCTTATCATTTGCAATACGAAATTAAATCCAAGATATTCAGGGATTTGAAATTCTAAATTATTCCAGTTAACCTAACTGTTATCCTCGATGCATTCAATTAATCTATTGCAAATATTAAGTTAACTTCAATTTTATAATTTATTTAAAATTCTATTGTTTATCTTTATCTTTCATTCCGTCAAATTTTTAATCTAAGCTTTTTATGATGTGATAAAATATTCGGAACTTCACATATTCCCCCGACTAAATTTATTATACTTTAAACTTTCTCAATTTTGTTTATATCTATTTAAAAGATTTTCAGCAAGATTTCATTTTTATTACATTTAACTAAATATCTTTATCTGGATTTCCGTAATAAGCCGTAAATACCCAAAACTTTGATTTGAAAAAGGTACATGTATAGGCCAACATTTAGGGAATAATCTGATATTTTAAGACACTAATAGTTAATCAAAATTCTTATGTCTGTTGATTGCCACTTGAGACGGCATTGATACGTCGAGTCATGGGTCTTACATTAATCGAACTGGGGAGGGGACATGGCGTAATGGTCAGATTGTTCGCCTCGGATACAAGTGACCTGGGTTCAAAGCGCAGGTCAGTCGACAAATGGTGAATATACCCTTAGGCCAATGGAAGGTTATTCATGTATCAGAGATTGCTGCCGATTGGCGCTATCAATTGCAAATATATGATTACCCATGGAAAGGATTAATAATAACCTGCTAGGAATCTGTAAAGCGATCTCGAAGACCGATCACCGGCCATGACACCGCTATAGAAATTGTCGGAGATTATTATTACTTTTGTTATTATTATTGGTATAATTATTGCTATTATTATTATTGCTGTTATTATTATTACTAAACTAGCCGGAAGATTTTTGATTGAGATGGTACCGCTTGCAAGCCGGAAGAAGTAATTACCAGTGTTTCCATTGCGTAACGCGGAAATGGAGACGGTTAAGTTGATAAGAGTGGCAGTGGAAACGTCTCTAGTTGATAAACCAACGTCTAATAGATTCTGCTGCGGCTGCTGATATCACAGCCTCAGACGCTTATGTATTCCGAGCCACTTGTTTGGTTTTCCTTAAGGGAAGAAATTAAATTACTCGTTTATGTTAAAGATCAAATGAGGGAATGGATAGAATCCACAATGCAAAATATTTTGTTGTATTCATTTATTTTAAGAAATACGCAACTTTTTGTGTCACCGCAGGATCACCCGGGTATTATCACATATACATATATATTATTATGTATAATATATAGATACAGTATATATATATATATATATATATATATATATATATATATATATATATATGTACTGTATATATATATATATATATATATATATATATATATATATATATATTGTGATATATATTATATAATTAATATATAACTATTATATATTTTTATATTATTATTATAATATTGCATATATATATTATATATGTATAGGTTATCGGGGTGTTATCGGGGTATTATCGCAGATATTCTGGTCAAGTTTTGAAAACGTAATCTCTTGCTAATCAAGCACTCAAGGCAGACAGCTTGCTAACAACTGAACCGTTATACACGTAACACATCGATGAAGTAATAATACCCAACTAACTCTAATCAATAGGTGCAGGTTTAAAAATCAGTGTTCGACTCTACAATGACACAATTTTGATTCAGAAAATTCTAAGACTAATTCTAGCTTTAATTTAAGTTTTTAATTACAATGTTAAACTTCAGCGTTTTTAAATTCGACTACATGCAGGTACTTTCTGACTCACTTGTATCCAACCTGCCTGTTATACTACCAAGGGCCTTTGAAAATACGTTAATTAAGCAGTGTTATAAATATACCATATCATCATACAACCAATTCATAATGCTAGATTACTCTTTACTATAGATATCAAGTGTTTTTTGAATTAGTATTAATTTGTTCTTAATCTATGAGATAAAAGTACCTGATTGTAAGAAATTTATATCTGATAATAAGAAAATTAAACTGCTTGCCGATTGCTTCAGAAATATTGAAGGTTTGCTGCTATTGGGTAAATCACTGAAACGAAGGGGTTTATTTTTGATTTATTTCAATTAACTTTTGTCAGAAGCAGCTGGAGCAATTTAGTCTCGCAGTTGTAATAATATTAATTAGGCTCAATTAATTATTAATATTAATTAGGCTCAATAATTAAGTAGGCTCAATTTTTTTTGTGAATTACAAATTAATTAAAAAATTTAATAAAAATTTTATTGATTATTTCTTTGACTAATTTTCCCTTAATTTTCCTATGGCTGAAGCCAGTGGCGACGTCGTTAAGATACTCGACCGCGGATCAAGAGGACAATGTGAGGGCTTCAAATCCTGGGCTCGTCATCACCGATATCGTTTTGGAGTGAGGAAACTGGCGGTAACCTTAGCTTTACCAGCTCTACAGTGTTATTATTTTAATTAATTCGTTTTCTAATTTTTGTTTATTTATTTTAAAAAGACAATAAACATAACATAACATAACATAACGACACACTAGGTCCGGAAGCACAGATGCTTGTTTAAGGCACATTTCCTCCTTCCTCTGCATGGTTATTAGTAATCGTTGCCTTTTGATGGTTCATCAATTGCAGCCGGCGGCGCGGATTTAAGAGTAACCTTCCATCACCCTCGGATTATTTTCTTCTTTAGCTGTCAACATTCGGTCTTCCAAGGTGATCACCCACAAAGTACTAACCGAGGTTGATGTACCTTAACTTTAATAATTGACGCGCAACTAAACCAAGTGCGCTTAATCTCGCCGTCTATAGCGTCAATGTCGTGTAGGAAATTTTGAAACATCAATCGTTACTAAACTTGCATGTACATGTATGCCTTGAAATGTATGAACGAACCTTCTGGAGATCTAAATTTCAGAATGTATTTAAATTATTTAGATAAGACATTTCCGATCATTATAGCAATTTTAAGAATTAAAATCAGTGACAAGAATGCAGTATAAATAAATATTTATAAATTGTAGCAAATTTCAAAAATATTCCGGGGGGCAATATCTCAAATTCTCCTCAGAGAACTATCAGATAGCAACTAAAACGCAAATTCAGCTGATACGACTGCTTCGAATGGCCGACTCTCCAGCTTTAACTATTTCCTTCTTTACATAGAGTCCAAACAATGTTATATTGTGCAGCGTGATATCAGGAGTATTTCTAGTATGCTTCTAGATGAACCAGTTACAGGATACTAGTAACAGCTTTTAAGTTGCCTCGATATTTTCATAATTGTCAATAAATAATAAGTAGGCCTACATGTAATATATCAATCAATAAATATCAATTAGTCACTATATCAATAGGTAAATTAATGTATCAATAATAAGTAATAGCTTACTTTATCAATTAAAGGGAGTAAGGCTGAAATTAGGCCTACACGTAGAAGTTTAGAAGTTAGAACTAAGCATGTTTAAGGCAAATTAATTTGTGGCATAGCCATTATCATAGATATCAAAATATGCTCATAGAAAGGTATCATTAAAAGTATTAAGTCAGCAAAAATGTTATGCTTATAATAACTTGCTGATATCACATTTTATTTATATGTATGAACATATGTAGGGGGTGGTAGAATTATCTGATTTAAAAGTAATATTCTTAAATCGGTACACATTCATGTACATTTATTAAATGCCCTGTACATGAAGAAATGCACGTGTTTCATTGCCCGTGATCTTTTGCAATCTTTTATGAAATGCTGTGTCTGCTGTCTAGTGATGTATGGACTTGGGCTTGGACTTGGACTTGAACTGGACTCAAGTCCAGATTTTGAGGACTTGGACTTGATCCTCAAGGACTTGGACTTGGACTTGAACCTCAAGGACTTGGACTTGAACCTTTGTGGTTTAACAACAAGAATGCATTTCCAAAATTTTATTCTTCTCCAATGCACGCACTTGCTGTTCCAGCTGCAAGTGCAGCAGTGGAACGTGTATTCAATCAGGATGGACTAATTACGAATCCGCATAGATGCAAGTTATCTGAAAGAACACATTCATCACTAGCATTTCTTAAATTCAATTGAAGCATGCTGAAATAACTTATTTCTTGATGCATAAAAGCATTACATGATATTTAACAATGTAGTAAGTTAAGTAACTCATTAAAAACTTATTCATAAGTAACTATAGCTCTAACCACGATTTATTGATAGAATGTTGATTTAATTATAATCCGTTATTTAATTTTGCGGAATTATTGCTTTTGGAGATTCTTCTTCTTCAATGCACAGCCAAGTGGTAGGTTCAAGGTACATATTCATACTCAAAGTTTGTTTTCGCGCTCCATAAGAGCACTCCTTAGATCAACTAGTTAATCCCTTCACAAAGTCTATACCTTATCCATACCTTATGTAGCCTATAGCTTGGGAAATGTAAGGCTTCTGAGGTGGTTTCCCGTTTCCTTCCTCAGTTAGATGGATTAATGACCATTTAATCCTGGGGTAAATATTTTATGGTGAGGTGGGCCCCCTATTGTCATCCTCAGCTCCTGCCTTAGTCGCCTCTTACACGCAGCAGATTGTTTGCGGTTGTCCTATTCTGCAGTGGTCCAACCACACCCGAGCACAATAAAGGGAATTTGGAGATTAGAACCAGGTTAATTTCATATTTCTTTCTTAAATGATTTACAATTTCAGTTACCGTTTATCGCTTAAAACTACAGTAGCAACTGCTCATTTGTTACAACTTTTCATTGTTTACATTTCAATTCCTAATGCAGGTATTATAATTATATGACTTTAAAGCAATGGAGACTAATTGAAAAGCAAATGGAAATGGAGAGCAATGGGAATAATTAATTGCGCTATAAATGGAATGACAATATATATGTATGTATGTATATATACAGTATATATATATATATATATATATATATATATATATATATATATATATATATATATATATATCTTAGTGCACTGCATACTGGCAGGTCCATGGTACATAACGCCTCCACTCTTCTCTGTCTTCCGCCTTCCTATTCATTTCCACATATGAGTGGGTCTTTAAATCATCTAACATACCTAATCTTGGCCTGCCCCTGCCTCTATTTCCTACCATTCTACCTTCTATGACCTCTTTTAATAGACCTTCCCCCCTTAGAATGTGTCCTATCCATCTTTTCTTCCTATTTCTTAGTACATTTATTATTTATTTTATTTATTTATTTATTTTATTTTATTTATTGCTTTATTTCAGGCGTAAAAACCCATACATGAATCTTGAACATAGAAGAATGCAACAAAAACCAGGAAAGCAAATAGTCTGCGCATAAATTGAGCTATAGGCCTAAAACAATTACTTATAGAATTAGGCATACAAGGCTATAATAGGCTCAGAACATCAAAACACTTAACTAGCATATTAGCATTATCCATTTATCAAGAAATAGGGAGAAGAGATGGATAGGACACATTCTAAGGGGGGAAGGTTTATTAAAAAAGGTCATAGAAGGTAGAATGGAAGGAAAAAGTGTCAGGGGCAGGATTAAACGTAGATTATAGTTAGTTATATGTTCCTTGGATCCGTGATTTTCTAGACCAACACTATAGAGAGAAATATCTCTGTTTAAATTCTGACAGTAGCATTTAAGATGTCAGTAAAAACTATAAAAGCGGCTTGCTTATTGTTAGTGATGAAGAAAACGTTTTATTTTGGCCGTGCTTTTTTAATTGTGTTTTGTGTTTTTTAGTTTTTAGTGCTTTTTAACGCTTAAGTTTCTATATCAACTTTAAAATAACATAGTGTATACCTACATGTTATTGCTAAGGCTTTTGTATATTTTATGTTTTGATTTACATGTATAAATAGAGTTTATGAATAACTATAGTTTCTTAAAGAAATAACAATTATCATATATAATCTATGTAATAGTATATTAAGATGATATAATAATTGCATTATACAATCATTAGATCATCATCTGCCAGGCCTAATGATGAAAAAAACATGTTTTTGACAAAAATTCCCGAAACAGGTTTGGTTTCCATTTATGTAAAAAATGGTTGCAAGGTTCAATTTTCTGGCGGATTTCGTGATTAGACTTACCAATCTATCGAATATTGTAACAATTATACTTCTTGAGAAATACTTCTATTAGCAGTTGTCATGGCTCTGACCTAAACCCTTACTCGATATAAAATTCATTCACAAATCTTTTAAATTGAATTATTGGGTAAAGAGAGCATAAGCGTGAAAGGCTAAACTGACACGATGGTCTTTTGACAATTTCAAGTGGGTCAATTTTTAAAAAGGAAACGTAGCAAATCTTAATTTGACGCCCAGGTAATATTCGTAACTAACGTGCTGTCCATAATTTTAACGAATGTCCGGTGAAGTTGAACTGAATTATCAATTTAATCTTGAATCTTAAAATATAAATAGGTCCCGAAAGCTACAAGTACAACCAAATTTGGGAAAATGCTACCATTTGTGTGTCAATCAAATCGTACGTTAACTGAATACGTTCCTTTATATTGTTTCAATAAACCATTATAAACAGCAATATATATATATATATATATATATATATATATATATATATATATATATATATATATATATTACATAAGCAAAAGCGGCCTTTAGTAGTAGAAAGGAACTATTAAAAAAAAGTCTGAAGAAAGACACAAAGATAGAGTTAGTGAAAACTTTGGTTTGGACCACGCTATTGTATGGATGTGAAACATGGACCTTAAGGAAGGAAGATATTAGGAAACTGGAGGCATTGGAAATGTGGATTTGGAGAAGAATGGAGAGGATTAGCTTGACTCAAAAGGTTACAAATGAAGAAGTCTTGGAGAGGGTTGGCACGGATAGACAGTTGATAAATGTATTAATAAATAGGAAGAAGAGATGAATAGGACACATTGTAAGGGGGGAAGGTCTATTAAAAGAGGTCATAGAAGGTAGAATGGAAGGAAAAGAGGCAGGGGCAGGCCGAGATTAGGTATGTTAGATGATTTAAAGACCCACTCATATGTGGAAATGAAGAGGAAGGCGGAAGACAGAGAAGAGTGGAGGCGTTATGTACCATGGGCCTGCTAGTAGGCAGTGCACTAAGAGATACATTACATAATATTATAAATATGTATATATATATATATATATATATATATATATATATATATATATATATACATATATATTGGATAAAAATGAAATAATATGTTCACCACCACTAATGTTCAAGATGCCTGTATAAAACTTTGTTTTAACTGATAATTTTATAGCAGAGAGTTTTATTTTCTTCAGTAATCATACATAATCAACCTGTTGTTGTTATTATAGCTACCACACTCCAAAGACACTCTCAGCTAGGGTGGATATTTTGTACTGGCAGGAGCATAACACGGGCATCTAAACGTAGCCAATGCTGATCTTTTTTAAATTGCGTTTTCTAATAAAATAGGCTTTAAAGCCGATGTTTACGTCAGCTTCATCTCTCGAAAGCGATATCAGTGACGTGAGAGCCCGGCATTGGAACCCTTCACATTATGATCCGCAGTCGGATATTTTACCTACTTTGCCATTGGCTGCAGCCATTAATAGAATATTAAGTTTAGGTTATTTACACAATTTTGTGGTAATTTCTTTCAGAAAAAATTTCCCATTTACAATATAAAATCCATTTAATTCTGAAACTGCAGTCATATCCAGTGTCAGATCCGAAGCATTCAGTCAATAGTAAATCAAAAAGAATTTATCTTTGGGGTGTTCACCATACGGCAATATCAGGGATTTAAATCATTTATTTAAGCTTGAATGACTGAAAAGCTTACAATATCAGGGTAGCTTACCTTTCCCTTAAATATCTTTATTCTCATATCTTTAACAATCCTATAAATATCTTATTTCTCTCATATCATATCGATTCTATAATTATTGTAGTTTTCAGCATGTTTCACTGCACTAAGGTTTTATTCGAAGCAGATTTAGTTTATATAAATTTCAACAATAGAGATGATTTCATTTATTGTAGTTGCAAAGGAAACTTGCTTTGTAAATATATTCCTTCTAAAATTTGAAACAGATCAGAAGAATAAAAGATTCACAGGATCTTACTCTCTTTCTCTCTCTCTCTTTCTCTCTCTCTCTCTCTCGCCCTCTTTCTCTCTCACTCTCTCGATCTGTTTCTCGCCAGTCACAGTCCAGTGTTTTGCCAAGTGTCAGGTCCATGGTGTATTTTCTTACTCACATTCTGCTTTCACAATCCATTAAGAGGATTCTATCGATTAACGAGTTAATAAAATCACAAAAGATTAACAAAGAATTGTTAACAAGACGTAGAGCACTTGGCAGCTACCTTTTGTAATAAGTTGCATATAGGCCTACCGCTAGCTTGTTACATAACTCCAAATGTGTACTGGCCAGATTTCTATTGTCTAAATTTTCACTACTCACCTTTTGAAATTGTTGAAAAAACTATTGCATTGTACAAAGTAATATATGAGACTATTTTACTTGCAGAAATTCAAACCTTGCTCGGTGAATTTTGTGACTATTATTATTAAAATCATTGGCCGTGCTGTTATGTTTAGTAAAATAATAAACAGTGCATATCTGAAAGCTAAAAATGTCGACTTTACTTGAATACTCTTCAGATCACTTGGATTATAATTACAGATACTTCGCATGCAAATTAGGGAACTTCATCAACATTTGAGATCTTACTTAACCTGGACGTGAAGGCCATTAGCTGTCTGACAAAATAGACCGCTACTTTGTGAGCCACCTAAAAAGAAACCACTATTTAGCCCAGACCAGTTCAAGGGAATGTTACCAACTGAATGTTATATATTCTTTCCGAGAAACTCTGACAAGTACCAGTCTCCATATAGCCTCGAGTTGTGGATTTGCTAATGTTTTTCAATCGGAAACCAATTCAGCCGATCGTTTAGCGCGAGATGTATGTATCGTTTCAATGAGTCGGTTGTTTTCATCTAAATAACAAGACTGGAATGATCTATCGCCGCGGAGAGTTTTATGCACTGGGCTGGGAGCGGAGACGTGCTGGAATGCTGCTATCAGCCCGACTGTTTACTCTCGCCCGCCTGCAGACGGCGTCGTTCTGCTTCCTGCTGGCCGTCGCCGCCCGGTACCACAGCCTCGCGTCCGCCACCGGGCTTTCTCGCGACGCCATAAAACCGTCAAATCCCATCGACGCCCTGCTCCGCCTCAACGGTCCTCAACCCCTCCCTGTATCCCAGCAGTCGCCTTTCCCTCCTCCGTCAACATTTGCTCTCCATCATGAATCAAGTATGAGTATTTCCTCAGATGAATCTTCTAGAAAAGACGAACCGAAGTATAGAATACACCGAGAACGACTGAGAGCGCGACTCGGCAAACATTTCGATTCTACTGTAATGTCTGAAGAAAGACCGTCTGCAAATAGTGGACATTCTAAGGGTGATATAACTCTATCGAGATCTGCTGAAAGCGCCATAAAGCGGGATATATCTAGCTTTGATGTAGCAGCAGCTTTTGCAGGAACAGAATTAACTGATCGGCAGCAGAAAAACTTAACTGAATCTTTAAGACTCTATATGCGCACGTGGCTTGCCAGTAGAGTGGCGTGTCCTGTTTTAAATCACTGGGAGGACATGGGGGAGGATTTCTATCCTCGGTGGGTGAGGCAGGGATCCTGTGATGAGAGAAAGCGTTGTTCAGGATCATCAGAAATGCGCTGTGTCCAATCGGCGGTCCGGAAAATTAGACTTCTTCGATGGACCTGCTCGTCTGGGCGAGCTGATCTTCCGCCGAGGAAGAAGAAGACGTTAAAACGCGAAGCTGAGTCTTCGTCAAGAACAGTTGAGGGAGATGACGTCAGGTCGAGTAGTGACGTCAGGTCGAGTAGTGACGTCCGGTCGAGTAGTGACGTCAGGTCGAGTAGTGACGTCAGGTCTAGTATTGACGTCAAGTCGAGTAGTGACGTCAGGTCTAGTAGAAGTCGAAGAAGTAGATATCGTTGTAAATGGAAGACGTTTAATTTCCACGTCACTGCGGAATGCGCATGCTCGTGTTAGCTCGGTTGAATAAGATGAAAAATTACTGCAGAAGGGCGTTCATTTGTACAGTAAAGATTTTACATTAAAGATCATGTGTACAACAAAGGTCATATGTACAGCAAAGATCATGTGTACAGTAAAGATTGTACAGTAAACATCATGTGTACAGTAAAGACTGTAGATAGACTGCTATTATACGTATTCATCGTAAGGAGAGATTGATACAGAAATAATTTCTGCTGCAATTGTAATGAGCAACCAGTGCACTGATAATCTCCGTGATCAAAGTGAGTTATATATCTAGCGGCGAAAGTCGGTTAATTTGCAGCATAAATTCAATTCATACTTCAGTTAAGTATGTGAAATATTTAACGTCTGTTGTCTGGTCCGAAGAAGACATCAGGGGCACCTCTAGCGGGACCAACTATGTAAGCGATTGCAACACTTGACTAATTTTGTTGATCACTTCACACTAGAAGGTTAAGATAAAAAATATTTACTAACTCTCATCTGCCAAGAACTGCAATGAGTAAACAGCTACTTAGCAAAGGTCTAGAGAAAGTTGTCAAAATCTCTCTCTCTCTCTCTCTCTCTCTCTCTCTCTATATATATATATATATATATATATATATATATATATACACTCATGTGTCACCATGTGCTAAGGTGCCGGAGACATTGACAAACCAAATGCTAGCATGTTATTCTACAGCTAATCAGTAGGCTCAGGGTTCTTCAAATCCAGTGTTCTCCCCGTCACTGACATGCTATCGAGCAAGAAATTGACTTTTAAAATTGCTTTAGCGACATAAAAAAGATATATTTCACGTATGGGATACTCAGACTACGCAATACTAATACTTTATTTCTACCAAATATACATGGTGTCTGAGAACAGTGTTGATATTTCTTATTACCATTTTGCTTACAAGATATAGCTAATAAGTAAAAGGATTAATCAATTACATAAATACTCTTAGAGTTACTGAAGGTGTTCATGGCAGATCAACGGCTTCTCAACGATTAAATGTAAAATTAAACTTTAATTCATTTGTTAATGCATGTTAATGAAGTTCATGCATTTCACTGTAAAAGCCACAACTTTGAAGAAAACTTGATCGCTAACTCTGCAGAAACTGTTCTAGTATCATATATCTAAATTTTATTTTCAATGAATATGAGTTTATATTTACTTTATTTGTTTTATTGATCATTTATTTGTTGTATTAATTATTTTTCAGACATTCTTAATATCGGCTTGAAACTTGAATCTGATTTACAACTGTTGATTAAGGGACATTTTATCGTTAACCTCCGTTGTTCTCTATATTATCCACTGTGAGAATTGATGGAAACGCTATAATTAAAATGTCTCAAACATTCGATTAGGTTTACCGTTTTTTGTGCAGAAGCTAGCAATGAAATCATTAAGCAATTCCATTACCAATGAGAGCATTGTGTAAAGTATGTTTACAACAAGGTGTTAGTTGAAGGTAGCCGTGCTTCAGCTGATTGGTCTTTTAAATGATTTCCTACAAATTGTTTTAAATTTATATTTCAACGAGCAATCTAAATAAGGTCGAGATATCACAATTAGTAACGTTTCAGAAAAGATATAATCATTCTTTCTCTCATCGTGCACTGCCTACTGGTGAATCCATGGTATATAACGCCTCCAATCTTCTCGGTCTTCCGCTTTCCTCTTCATGTCCACATATGAGTGGGTCCTTAAATCATCTAACATACCAAATATCGGCCTACCTCTGCCTCTATTTCCTTCCAGTCTGCCTTCTGTGACCTCTTTTAATAGACTTCCCCAAATGATATAATCATTATCACGGGTTAAAGACTTGTTGGTCTCTGATATACATTTGTGGTACGGAAGTAACTCTTAATCTTGACATATTTTGGTCATGTTTTAGTACTGAACTCAACAATGCAGAATTATTTGCGTCTGACTACGCCAATATGTACAACAATTTTAATTCACTATGAGTAATTATTGGATATACAATTAGATACAGCAGAACATAAGTTGTTGTTTTATGTTACTATGCTGTGATTTTTCTACTACTTTATAATTTGCCTGCAGGTATGAAGGCTACTAGTTGTAAAAAAGTTATTTGTTGTGGAAACGGGTGTTTTAGTGGATCCTATCGTCTCTTGTAGATTTTGTTTATTCTTGCGCATTCGTTTTGTAATCTATACTCTTCTGAATTGTTGTAGGATGTACTGAATTTCTGAACTTGAAATGTTTACCTTAAATCTCTGTCTAATTTAATTATTTGCATAAATGGTGGTGCAGTTTATAAATTGTTAATATTTTGCTATTAAACGTTGCATTATTGTGATAAATTTTCGTAGCATTTCTGATTATTCTTAATGAATGAAAGCTGTAGTTAAACTTTGAAATAAAACTTGTCGTTATTATTAAAATAAGGAATAGGTAAAATGTATAATGACACAAATATTCTAAATTGTTACTGTGACGCTGTATGTAGGTTCGTACAAGTAACAACTAACATTTATACCTACAAGGGGCCCTTGATATCTTTGTACTATTTCTTAATAATTGTGTCATATACAAATATTAAAGAAATGGAACAAAATAACGTTTACCAGTGGTCTGTTAGGGTTTGAGGAGGGTGGCGATCGCAGTCAATCATTTTATACATTAAAAAGGTAACACGACGGTTGCATAAAAAATTCGTGAAACAATGTTCTTGTCCTCCTCCCGAAAAATATTCTGGATCCGTCCCTGCTTATTATCCAGGATTTAGTCTTGGATGAGGAACTTTTTTTATGAAATATGAAGAACGGTTGACCATTCTTCAAGTGAACAATCTCACAAAATCAATATGTAAATTGACATTTGCAACTGAGGGAGAGGAACATGCGGGGGGGGGCGGGGGCACATGCATTCCTGCCCCCTCTTCACTACGCCACTGCTCAAGTTAAATTTTGCATAGTTGTTTAAAGTGCGGTATGCTGCACTTATTATTTAATTTTAACATGTTTGAAAGTGCTATTTAAAATGGTAAAATTATATATAGGCTATATATCTAGCTAAAGTTAATGTAAAATATAGCATAAAATAAGGGATTGACTAATGATGTGGTATGGGACACAGAGGAGTGGAGAAGGCATATTCGTAACCCGCCCCTAGCTAAACTGGGATTCAATGAAAGATGATGATGGTGATAGATTTATTTTTCAATCTCTAATTCTCTCTAAAATTATTTTCAACTTGCAAGTTCGAAGAATATACTGTCTGTAAGCTCACTATGAGCACTCAATCGTCCATCACATTTATCCATTCATAAAGGTTATTTCCTTGTCGAGGAGTACTGGAAGATTATTTTGGAGTAGTCTGATCTTTAGCCTTAAAACTTGACTAACACACAAATAAGAAAGTCGAAGTTATTTAGAAAATTTTCTCTCACTTCTCTGAATGTGTTTGAAAGCATAACTGAACGACCAGCAGAGTCAATGAAATATGCTCTACCCGTGTGCAAGCGTTGGAAGAATTGTCAACCTCACGGTAAGTGAAATTGAAGAGAGATCGACAAGGCGTCTTGGAGAGGAAAGTAGGATGGGCTGGGTCAATTATAACTTTGAATTGTTTGCTCCCCATCTCTTCTCCAATAAGAAGAATAAATGAATCGCTGAGTTTACTTCATAGCATTAAGACTAATAAATTTGAACACTGCATTGCTAACAAGCAAAATAAGAAATTCACATTCAATCATTCTCATTTCGGTTAAATTCTGATTGTAATTCCTTGAGATCCTAATTGTAACTTGAGAGCTAGAAAATAGTAAGTTATCATCAGTTAATGGAATCAATATTAATAAAATTTCAAAATATAATCTCCCGCTTCACATATCTTTAAGTATTTTATTAAATATACTTCTCTCTCTCTCTCTCTGTCTCTCTCTCTACTGTTCTGTCAAAAAGCAGGTCCAAGATACACACATGAATATTAGGCCTACCCTGGACATGCTTTTTGACTGAACAGTAGAGATAGAGAGAGAGAGAGAGAGAGACAGAGAGAGAGAGAGAGACAGAGAGAGACAGAGAGAGAGAGAAGTATATTTTATTAAATACTTAAAGATATGTGAAGCGGGGAGATTAAATTTTGAATTTTTATTAAAAATTCTTACATGCTGCTTTTCACGCTCCCTAAAGAGAACTCCATTGATCAACGAGTTAAGCCCTTCCCTAAAGGCTAAGTCTTATCCACACCTTAATGTAGCCTATAGCTGAGGAAGGCAATGAAAAACACCTCATAGGTCATGGACTACATTAAAATATACATATTGCCTTAATTAAGTACTTCTAGATTATCACCGTGTTGTGCTCGATCCCCGTGTTGTGCTCTGGTGTGGTTGGATCGACCACTGCAGAATTGGGCAACCGCAAACAATCTGCCGCGTGTACGTAAGAGGCGACTAAAGGCAGAAGCTGAGGATGGCAACAGGGGACCCACCTCACCATGAAATATTTTCCCCCAGGATTAAATGGTAATTAATCCACCTAACTGAGGAAGGCAACGCGAAATCACCGCAGAAGCCACATTTTTCCCAAGCTATAGGCTACATAAGATATGGATAAGGCATAGACTTTGTGAAAGGATTAACTTGTTGATCTAAAGTGTGCTCTTATGTAGCGAGAAAACAGACTTTGAATATGAATACGTACATTGAACTTGGCAGTGCACTGACGAGAGATTATCGAAGCCCTGTATTGAATTGCTCACATTAAAAAGACGAAAATTCTGATAAATTCATGGAGCTCCAGATATCTGAGTAGTAAACAGATGGCACTAGCAAATTGTTGTTACTGTTGAGCGTTTCATGCTTCAGCATACATGTAGGTCTCCATATTGTGACAATTTACATTAACGTTTTCAACCTGGCAAGGGCAAATACTAAAAATGTTTGCATGTCATGCGTTTTTACTTTATATGTGTTAAAATTTTTATTCATTATGTGTAAATAATTCTTATATGTGCTATTTCTAATCTTATGTGTTGGTATTCCTGATATAGTTGACAGCGGCTGGTGACTTCATTAGGAATGTCAGCAGCTGCCGTTGAAAGAAAATGTAAGGACGCTTAAATTAATTCATTAAATTCTATTAAATTGTAATATTCAAATTATAAACAGGTATTGCCTCAATAGTTAATAATTAATATGACATTGACAATTTTAGACGATTAAACTTTTCAACTGAAAACAATTGACTTAATGCAAGATGAAGAGAGAGAAATATGTCTGATTGTAAAACGTTTTTTATTTCAATTCATGCAGTGAAAATTAATATAACCACACATACCATATAAGCATACATGTAAGCCGATCCTGTGAAAGAAAAGAACCCAGAGGTAAAAAACACAGGCACGTGCCCTATTTTAGAATATATTACGCTGAAAATTTTGTCAGTTCATACTCTGTTGAATTTATATATAGTAGTATAACTTGTGACGCTGAAACACTACTAAGAATCTTAGACTTGGCTAGGAAGGTTTTCTGGATTTGCAATTAATAGTAAATTATTAATGGAAATTTGAAAATGCTTTTGTTATGTGCGTTGTTCATAGCCTACATGACAAAGTGATTGCGTTGAATGATCCTATATGCACATTTGTACGTTATTCGTTACAAAAGAGAAGCTCGATGGGAGACCGAAAGAAAAATTAAACATAAGAAAACCTCATTAGGCAGCATGAAGCAGTATGAGGCAGTATGAAGCAACACGATGAAGCACGAGGCAGCATGAAGCAACATGATTAAGCATGAGGCAGTATGAGGCAGCATGAAGCAACATGATGTAGCATGAGACAGAATGAAGCAATATGATAAAGCATGAGGCAGTATGAGGCAGTATGAAGCAGTATGAGACAGTATGAGGCAACATGATGAAGCATGAGGCAGTATGGGGCAGTATGAAGAAGCATGAGGTAGTGTGAGGCAACATGATGAAGCATGAGGCACAATGAGGCAGTATGAGGCAACATGATGAAGCATGAGGCAGCGTGAAGCATAATGAAGCAGTATGAGGCAGCATGAGATAGAATGAGGCAGCATGAGATAGAATGAGGCAGCATGAGATAGAATGAGGCAATATGAGGCAGTATGAGTCAGTATGAGGCAGTATGAAGCAGCATGAGATAGAATTAGGCAGTGTGAGATAGCACGAGGTAGAATGAGGCAACATGAGGCAACCCGAGGAAGCATGAACTAGTTTGATACATCAAATTGCCTCGTGACGGGGTTTTGCGCACTGCTAAGAGATTGACATTATAAACGAGTTAAGCAACACTATGACCTGGTTATTACTCGGATGGGTGACGACCATTTTTGAAAACTGAGCGCTGACAGGCTTGAATAGAAACTCCAGGGTATTTGAAATTATTATAATAAAAGTATTTAATAAGCGCTGACTGCAATGTTCAGTATTGAACTACATTTTACCATGTATAAAATTCTATTCCTTTTAGTCATAGAGAGAAAGAAATAGCGAATAATTGCAAAAACATCAACCTAATCACCGTAACTTTAGCACGTACGTTTGTCAAGTTTTTGACCAGAAGAAAATAAAAGATAAAGCATCGTGAGCATGAAGCACCAAAGGGCATCATATGACATTATGACATATATGTGGTGTCATAAGCCATTATGGGGTAAGATGAACATGAGGCATCATAGGGCATTATAATGCACTATGAGGCATCATTAGACATTACAAAACTATATGATGTAGCTTGAGATTTAATTATTTATTAAGGATTCTCAGTTACTTATTGCCAGTGATCATAAGCTCAAGGGCAAGGTCATGCTAATACACATGTAAAGTTCGTTTATGTACTCTTCAATTGAAAGCACATGTTTAGACACCTGCCATGTGCGACGCTTAGTTCATGCAACGGCTTGGATGTAGGCCTAATGGTTAAACCGGTTCGGTGTTCATTGAATTGAACTCAAGTTGTATACGTGATTATTCTCAGTTCTTGAATTTACTAATAGCATGTGTATGCCAGACTTTTAATTTTTGTATAGATATATCTTTTCAAAGAGATGTACATATATTTTATGGCTAATTGCAATTTGTTTCTTGGTTTTACTTCAGTGGTTCTCAAACGTATTTTTGTCAATGCATTTCTTTCAGAAGTTTTGAATTGCCTCTCCTTTTTATCAAGTTTTCTTTTATAAATTAATCTTTTCTTCGGATATTTAATTGTAACATTTCTTTTGGTCCCCTTCTTTAGTGTTTATGTAATGCTTAAATAATATTCTTCAAAATATTCTTCTTCTATTCGTTGCTTTCATGCCCATTTTCTTTGCAATCTCACCACTAGAATTTTCCCTGAGTCGCCACTGACACAGGAAGATCGCAACTTTCCCTGGAATTTTATTGTCGTCCACGAGATATCAGCTCTCACAGCTCAGGGTCCTGGAGAACGTGCTTGTGAGAAATATCTGTTTTTAGCTGATTTAAAAAGCTAAGCATTCGAAAGAGACTCCTTATATTGGCATTCATAGATTGCGGATGTGTGAAATAATATTGCAGTTACATTAAAAGGTAAAGGCTGGAAATGACAGATCACAACAATGCTAGGCTGGAGCCAGTGGCGAAGTCGGTAAGATAATCTACCGCGGATCAGTATGTGCGGGGTTCAAATCCTGGGCTCGCCCGTCACTGACATCTCTTTCGAGTGAGGAAACTGACGTTAACCTTAGCTTTTTAGCTTTCTTTGCTTTTAAACAGTTTTCATGGTTACCTTGTTGTAAATTTACTGGCTTAATAATTTGATAATTTCACTCGGAGTTTGTGGGCAATAATAACAACAATTTGAATGCTACAGTCATCAATGACAACATCAAGCACTATTGAGACAAAATCAAGACGGCGAGCAAAAAGAAGGTCTAAAAGCTTTGCAAATTCCAAAATCCAGAAAATCAGTCCAAAGAAAATCAGTCAGGCCTAAACTTTTAAATGTGGTTCTTTGCTTAATTATCTGACAGTATTTTCTCAGTTGCTATATATTTGTGTAATGATTGTCATTCACAGCTTTGTTTCATGGCATTGTAGATGAATGTATTCCAATTTGTACCGTTATACCTTTGCAAGTAATACTATATTGAACATTATCATCATACTGTATTATCATCACTGTTGTACGTAATCTACTTGAGCAGCATTGTTGTGATCTGTCATCTCCAATTTCCGACATTTCGTGGATGGTTATTAGCGCTGACAGCTAGGACTCTAGTGTGCACAAGTGAACACCAGCTCATGGATTTTAATTCTTCAGAGAGGTTGATGAGTCTGTGGCATGCTGGTAAGTTGTTCGACAACGAATCAGTAGCTGCAGTGTTTAATTCAGTGCTTTCGTCGCTCGCCAGTGACATACAATCGATTAAGAAACTGACGTTAAAATTGGCTTTAGCCTTTATGTCCTATATTTTACTTAGTTTACTGCATTTTTGCCTCATTTTTCATATTTATTGAAAATATAGCTAGGTCCTTTCAAAATTTGGAAGTAAAGAATACATTATAGAAAAACCGGAGATAAGGCTGATCAACTTAAATACTTAAATAGGCCAGAATTCAATAAATACGAAAATAAGAAAATATACTTCACAAAGTCGATAGATACATTGCGAAATGTTGTCTTACTATTTGGTATTGAGTAAAGTTTATAATGGGATACACTTTTGCTTGTTGATGAAAAATTAAGAAAGGTGCAAGAACTATCTTTAATATACGTACTAGCAGCCTAGTAAGAGATAAAGAAAGGAGAGGGAGAGAGGGAGCAAGAGAGTGTGAGTAATAAACAAGTTAGAGAAAAAAGTGAATATAAAGCGATAAGAGAAAATATAAAAAGCGAAGCGAGAGAGAGAGAAAGAGAGAGAGAGAGACAATTCAAATTTCTGCACTCACCGTCTTGAAGAGAAACCATTCGGGCTTCTAACTTTGACCTCAAGACCACATCATCTGAAGAGAATGAGATAAAAAAATTTTAGTGTGTGGGATTTGAAGGGAAAGGAAAGTTGAAGAAAGGAACTAGGAACAATTACTGAAGTAACTGAAGATTGAAGTTAACAATTGAATTATTTAAAGGAAAGTGTTGAGCTAGCAATTACATTGTTAATACCATTCTACTGCTTCTGATGTTAATGGTGCAGAAAGAAATCTTAATGTCATTTGTTGTTGTTGTTTTTGTCTACCAAAGTGGTAGTGAATCTTTGCAGTGGAACATCTTCAAACAAACCAAGGAATAATAAATTCTTAAAATATGGTTTTAATTAAAGGCAAGGGCACTAGTATGGCAAAAGGAAAAAGTAGTCTTTAAATCTAGCTTAATTCTAATTCCATTGCAGAATTCATAAAATATAAACCTAAATGAAAAATCGCGATTATTTTCTAAGAGAATTTCAGATACTGAAGAAATCCGAATTATTCGAAATGATATTATTGAAACGTAAGGGTAAATATTACTGTAAAACATGTGAACCTAAGCATACACGTATGAATGGCTTAAGTTTATACTACGTACAATAGTGCATGATAAAATATATTTGTCCTCTATTAGCGGGCTTCATAGAAAGAGCTGAGTTTGAATATATGACATGGACCTCCCATTCAGCAGAACTCAAGAGTACGTATCTATTAGTGTCCTTTTGAAGTGTATTTTGAAATGGCACGTGCCCTTGAACTGAGAATGAGCTACTGTGCTCATCAAGTAGACTATATTCATTCAAATCTGGAGTGTTTTAGGCAGCTTTGTATATTTTCCTATACTCTCAGCTGTGCATAAATATTATATGAGCTTTAACAGTTGCCACTACATTTTATCTTCGGCGAGATTTACGTTGCTAATGTTCTGACGCCAGATGTTTGTTTGCGCAACGTGTTGAGACGAAACTAAGCTCTACAGGATTTTCATCTCTGGTCCTCAATAGTGAATTGCTTAATATGCACAACAATGCATATGTAAGATGTGTATAAGGAGATATATGTAATTCGTTCATGAGTAGTATTTAGAGAAGTTTCCAGACTAACATAAAAGCATGTTTCTACTCAATCCTTCTTTTTCTCTCTATAGTGTTCTTCCAAGTGGCAGGTCCAGTATGCACACTATGGCTGCTGCCATTCTTCAGAAATAGCACTTATCTATTTGCCAGCTAATCTCAACAACAATAGATCTAATGACATTGTTATAGAATAATCTATAACAATAGACTTTGCCTTATCCACACTTCTTTGATGCAGTTTACTGTTTGTGGAAAATATGGCTTCTCGAGGATGTTTCGTTTTGCCTTCTTCAGTTCTTGATTAGTCGCCTCTTATAAATCCAGTTTAAGATTGAGCAATTCTTACTCGACCAAGACACAACGCGGAAATGTTTACTAACAAAAACTGGATGTAATATTTGCTGTCAATATTACATAAGGTGACAGTTACTGACTCATTTTATCAGAACTCCCTGAGACTCAGTCCTACAGAGAGGTTTGGATGCTCAATAGCTCAGAGTATAGAGTGACAGGTAACGTAGCGAAGTTACAAATGGCTGTTCCATAGCGTGAGGTTGAAGGATCCATTCCAAAGTGAGCACATCAACGAGTAAAGTCTCATACGTTCACTGGACCGGTAACATGTATAATGGACTATAAACTAATTAACGGCGTAAACGTGTGACATTAAAAGTGGTACATTTACATTCTACCTAAAATTCATAAAGAGAAAGAAAATGGCCATCTCCGAAGCAACCCCCAGGCCGACCAATAGTGTCAGATATTAATTCGGAGAGTTACAGAATAAGTGATTATTTAAATTCCTACCTTTTAGACATTTCCACAAACCATCCATCATACATGAAAGATTTCTATGACTTCGCTAACAAAATCAATAATAAAATTATATAAAATAACACATTGATATTTACAGCAGATGTGACAGTCCTTTACACGAATATGGACCTTGTATATACTATGAATTTAGTTCAAAGAAAATTTCAGGATAGGCATGATAAACCTTGCAATACCTTCTTTAAAATATTAGAACACACTTTATTTAATAACGATTTTAACTTTAACAATAAACACTACCTGCAGATAAGCGGCATACCGATGGGCAAAAAATATGCTCCGGTATTAGAAAACATTTACATGGCTGAGTGTGACATTTTATTGAGAGAAAAAGCAGGTCAAAAATTGAATAATTATTATATATTTTTGGATGATTTATTTGGTACTTGGTCAGGGGATGAAGAGGAACCTGTAAATATCATTAGAGCATTGGATGATATGATCCCGGGAATTAAGGTTTCACCGATGATCCATAAAGACTCGGTAGATTTTTTGGACACCACTATTTTTAAACATGTAAAACAAGAATCAACTCATCTTCATACTAAAATATTTTTTAAAAAGACAGCCACTCATCAAATTCTGCATTGTTCTTCGTTCCATCCACCCCATGTTTTTAAGGGCGTAGTGAAATTTCAGATCACTCGGTTTGCCAGACTCTCTTGGTTCAATTCAGACTTTAACGACACTTGTGAAATATTTTTTACAAATATTATCAATAGAGGCTATAACAAAAGAACTCTCAATAAATACAAACACTCCATTTGGGAACAACAATCCTTTAGCACCAATGAGGGAAGAAATAATCCTAAGGTTTTGAATAATAATAGCATCCCTTTGATTCTACCTTTTTCTGTAGTAGCTCAAGACTTATTTACCTCCTGGAAAAACATTATCAAAAATAAACTACCACAAATAAAAATCATAAAATGTTTTAGTAAAAATAGGAATCTAGCTTCAATATTAACAAGATCTGATGTTACTAAAAACAAATACAATCAAGATGTTGGGGAGGTCAATCTTAACAGTTTAATAACTCTTATTGGACAGGATAAGGATTTATTTGAAAGTAATTTTTGGGACTCAGGGAGTGATCATTTGGGTTGTTTGATAAGTTTGCTTGACGATGAGGAAAGTTCTGATTCAGGGAGGTCAATTTGGATGGTTTGATAAATTTACTTGAAAATCGTCATTAATGATATTGTTATTACTGAAAAATACTTTCCTAATCAGTAATGAGTTTATTAACAAAATAATATCATGTATTTAACTTAATGAACTTAAGAATTCTTTTTAAATAGTGAAAAAACAAATATCCTTCTATTGAAATAAAAAATTTTTAAACAATTGTTTTAAGGAAATGTTCCTTTCTTTTGAATGATTTATATACATACATATATCAACTCATCAAATGGGCCCCTGACAGACTTGTGTCCCTTCGATTCCTTGTTACGGATCCTGATAAAAAACTTTTCATCGACCAAGACACAACGCGGAAATGTTTACTAACAAAAAATGGATGTAATATTTGCTGTCAATATTACAAAAGGTGACTGCTACTGACTCATTTTATCAGAACTCCCTGAGATTCAGTCATACAGAGAGATTTTAATGCCCCATAGCTCAGAGTATAGAGTGACAGGTAACGTAGCGAAGTTACAAATGGCTGTTCCATAGCGTGAGGTTGAAGGATCCATTCCAAAGTGAGCACATCAACGAGTAAAGTCTTATACGTTCACTGGACCGGTAACATGGATAATGGACCATAAACTAATTAACGGCGTAAACGTGTGACATTAAAAGTGGTAAACAACTTAATCAGTGGTTAAATAGAGGAGAGGGGAAACGCTGAGAACACAGTTCCTTAGCTTTAATTTTTCTGAAGTGCGTTCCCCTGCCCATATTCATTATCGAAATAACAATAGAATGTAGCTTAAGTGCACACAGAATATCAGCCGAATCAATTTTGCGATTAATTAAGATTTTTATATTTTCTTGAATTTTACCACAAAATTACAAATTAAAAAGTGTTTGTCAGAGCTGATGCAGATTGGCAAACGTAAATAATTAACTAGGAAGATCAGGAAGAAAACTACTAGAAAGAAAAATAAACGAAAACATTACACAAATTCAATATTTAAATGGCTAGGACCAGTTTTAAAATAGGCTATTTGTTAAAAAGAAACCTTGAACAAACGGAGAGAAGTGAATTGGATTACCCGTGATGTGTCCTGGTTGCTCAAGAATAGACCAACCATAGATTGGGCGTGTTTTAAAGGGTGCCAAGACGCGAACACTAAAAGGGGAAAAATATAAAAAATAGATATGATATCTGAAAGTGTTAAATGCCATGAACCTGCCATTAGGCAGTACATCGAGAGTAGTCACTTTTCATGCATAGTTGAAGGCACTAGATGATCATAGAGGTAAATCCGAAACCGACGTGAAACTTAAAAATAAACCAAAGTAAAGCTATTGCAAATATTTTAAATCTACGTATAGATAAGACATTGAAGGCAAGAAGTCATGGTGCCCATATCAAGTGAGTGAAAGTACGAATTCATCATCGTCTTCTATTTACATAGAATCATATCTAGGCCTACACCGGGTGTATCATAATGGTGTATGGTTGAACAGCCTTTAAAATAATGTCTTTTTGGAAAAGCTATTTAGCATCAAGTCATTGCTATTGGTTCATTTTCTCTCTGTTTAGTTTATCTTATGATTGTATTTAATTGAAAGCTTTATATGAGTTAAACTATTCAATAGATTCTATTCTGAGCTATACTGCTTTGGTTTATATACTCTAACATTGGATTGCCTGTACTTTAGTCTATGTATGCGATGAATTGTATGTGTAAGCTTATTTTACTTACTTATATACTACAGTTCCTGGTATTACTTGTATCATTATGTTCATTAAGTATAATCGTTCAAACATGTCCTACGGTAGTTGACTGGAAGGGGGATTGTAGGCCTTATGCTCTTTAAACGCATGCGTAGTCAGCCTACGAAACTCAAGAACTCGTGACTGATTAGAGTAAGAGAGGCCATATTGTGACCATATGTCTATGAAAACCGTAACTTGAAGTATTTTCTTGAAATCGGATTTCAGCAATAACAGTGGGGTTAAGAAGTATTTGTTAGTGGCATAAAACCGAACCGCTCTCTCGTTCTTTTAAAATTATTAACCAGAAGAATACAATGTTAATATGAATATCTCAGTGGCCCAGTGTGTAGAGCGTTAGAATATATTATGATATTTTGTGAAGTGAGATCCTGAGGTCCTGGGATCAATTGCCGGTAAAGCGGATCAAAGAGTAAAATCTCGGACATTCAGCTTTCAGGGTAGGCCTACACCGGTACACCTGACTTTTTGAAAAGAAGACCTTAACGCTTCTGACCTTGACGTTAAACCCACAATTTATAAAATACAATTTTTGGCTAGATCTCTTAAAACTGAAGAAATTCAGACTTATCTGCACTCGTGTCTGTATTATAAAATTCTTTATAACAGTTGTAACGTTACTTTTTTCTAACTATTTTTCTATCTATCGAGTTATTGAGCATCCATAGATAAAAGATAGACAGCAATTTCAATTGTAGTGATAATAAACCTGTTCACAATCCACTAGTACTTTAGTGAAACTCGATGAAAATGCCACCGGAAGAGCATGAACTCGATTCATCTGGTTCAGGATAGGGTGTTATCACTACGCCTACCAGATATGCTGCGAACTGATAAACAGTCGAAGATCATCTTCTGTTTCCTGATCCGTCTCTACTGGAATCGTTTATTGAGACCAGACTCACGTTTACCAAATAATAATAAAGGTTTAATAATAAAGGTTTAACGTCCATTTCGTCATGCAAGGATGATGTTAAAGACGTCGCAAAGCAACACTATTATATTTTACATTAGCGTGTAAGTATAAATCTGAATGGATTATAATTTACAATTGACTAGTTAAGTTACTAATTAGTATTGATATTATTTATAACTATTATTTATGTAGTATTACATCCTTACTTCTCCGCAGCACATTTCTTTTGCAGATTGGTCTGAGTGAATTGATCTGTAGTGATGTGTGCTGTTGGAACGTCCAAGACATCATCCATGAATGAGGAAGCGGAATTGAAACTTTTATTATTAGTATTGTTATAATGAGAATAGTTAAGATTTATTCCGATTTTACATATTGCCTTGAAATGTTTGGACTTATATTTTTAGATTCATAGAAGAAATAATTTGCATATTAAATGTTACATAAAATTAAGCTGATTGATTTAAATTTATTTTTGATTCTGTGTAAAGGGATGCTCCCAGAATATAATGTCAGGAAATGATCCCCTAGATAAACGATTCCTAATCACAGGGTGAGCTTATAACCTAGAGATTCTTAATATGGTCAATATCGTCCTCTGTGGGGTTTGAGTCGCTTGGGGTGCTATGAGGACTCCAGATAAATGTCAGGGTCGTGGGAAAGAAGAAAGAGTGTAATTGTCCTATATATTACATAGAAAGCACGCAGTTGAATTGTTAATGCTGTTTTAGCATTAACAATTGATATGAATTGATATTGGTAGTTGTGGCATTTATATGAGTTTGAATTTTTTATGTTATGTTACAAAATTTGGCTTTTCTGAATTGAAATTGAGCTGAGGAAGCCACAGGGACCCACCTCGTCATAAGCTGAATCCCCCAAAAATGGTATATCAAAAGGAATGTTATAGATGATTTAAAGATCAATTCGTATAAGTGTATGAAGAGGAAAAATGGAAAACAGCGATGAGTGGTGATGTTATATACCATGGACATGTCCGTAGGCAGTGCATTAAGAGATAGATAGAGAGAGAGAGAGAGAGAGAATTGAAATAAAAGCTATCAGAGTATTGAGTTGTAATAAATGGTTTAAGGGAATACAGCAAATAGGACAGTCTCTCAAAATGTTTAACAAGAAACGGCGGCTAAAAGACTTTGAGAACCTCTGATCTATTGAACCATTGACCTACTCAATGCAAGATAATTGTAAAATATCATAATTCATTTAAAGTTTCAGTCATTGCGGTATTAAAGTAGACCCTATGTTCTCGAAGACCATGTAAACAAATCCGTCTTCAATTTGAATTTTTGACAGACAAGGAAGTCATCGTTACCATTGTTTTTTTTTTTATTCAGAAGGCGAGGTTCGTGTAAAATTAACTGCATAGAAGCTATGTAACATATACTTTATATGTTGGCTATTGAGTTTCGATACAGTTTTCTATTACATAGCAATGTGATGGGGAAGCCACAGTGAGTTCAGTTCTCAGGAACCCGTCAGAACTCAAACTGCGGGACTGCTGAATTAACTATGCTTGCGCAGTGGATGCTATATAAACTGGAACAAGCTTCAGCGTAGTCGTCAGTGTTAACAACTAAAACCAACATATCAGGCTCTTCCAGTTGGATAGTGAAAACAGTAACAATAGCTTAGAAACTGCGAAACGACAATTTTAAATTTAAACACCTTATTCCACTCTCTCTCTCTCGTAGTTCACTGCCTATTGGCAAGTCATTGGTATATAACGCCTCCACTCTTCTCTGTCTTCCGTTTTTCATCTTCTTGTTCGCATAGTTTTTCCCATTAACTAAACAATTTACTGCAAATTAATCCGACTCTTTTAATTAAAGTATTTTACCTAAGAACCTGTCGCTAAATCATTAGGATATATTAGGATAAATCATTAACCTATGCATTGCACGCTGTTATACTGCATTATCCTGCTATTGCTAGATAAGCTACATGGGCCTACAACTTAGGCCCTCTGTAGTAAGTCAAATCCCCAGTTAACTTCAGAAATGACTGAACGGATTCATTCCAGCTACATGGGCATGAAAGCGTCTGTTTGTATTAGATAGTGGAAGTCTTGCTGGGTGAATTATCGCGTAATATCGGCGTCTCGGGAGCTACCCTGCTCTGATACCATGAGTCTCTGACCCTGACGAACTTCAAATGTTCCGTGTACTCAACATTCACCAGGAAATACGCTAAACATTATCCGGTAGCAATTTTCTATGGGCTTTACTGGATTGTCTTTTCAGTTACTGGATAACAATAATAATAATAATAATAATAATAATAATAATAATAATATCAGTTAAAATGCCACCATGTGGACTGACTATGATGATGATAATAATAATAATAATAATAATAATAATTATTATTATTATTATAATTAGGTGTTTAAATTTATTATTAATTATTTCAATGTAAGGAAAGTACTGTTAACGTTGGAGTAATTGATCTTCGGAAAGCTTTTGACAAATGCAATAGTCATGGTATTTTAAACATGTTGCAAGCTAAAGTGTTAACTTTCGAATCATTAACATTCTCGAAAACTGGTTCAATAAGAATAGCACTACTGTTAATTGGTGCGGTTCTGTGTCAGATTATGTTCCTTTACTATCGGGAGTTAAGCAGGGTGGAATTTTCTCACCACTATTGTTTGCGTTTTACGTTGATACTGTTTTAGATAAACTTGAACAATCGAAATATGGATTTTTTATTGACTACAACTACTACAATAGTTTTATGTACGCAGATGATATTATACTGCTCAGTATTTCAGTCACCGATCTGCAAACATCTATTCAATGTGTGTTATAGTGTTTTACAGAATTAGATCTACCTATAAATATATCAAAATGTTATTGTATGAGAGTCGGTCCAAGGTATAATGTTCCTTGTAAACCATTGACAATTCAGAATGTTAATGTTAATTGGGTTGACTGCATTTGTTATCTTGGTATATTTATTAATAGAGCAAAGTCGTTTAAATGTCACTGGAATGATAGTAGTGCAAATTCTACGCTTCTGTAAATACGATACTAGGGAGACTAGGATCAAACGCAGCAATTGATGTCTTGTTGAAATTTATACAATAGCAAGCGGTTCCTTTGTTACTTTATGGCATTTCTGCTTTATCTCTGTCAAATGCTGAACTGAAAGATTTTGGTAATGCTTACAATAATGTCTACTAATAAAGTTTTCGAACTTTTGATAAAGGTATTATATCGTATTGCCAGTGGTATTGTGGCTTTTGGCCATTTGAATTACTTTATGATTACCACAGATATACCTTCTTAAATAAGTTAATTGTCTCTGGATGCTTGGATAGTAAGCTAGATTTAGATAAATCTGATTATATGGATTATGTTAATATTAAAAATATATATACAATTCAGAATGATGATTCTATTGGTAAAATAAGATACAAAGTTTGGACTTATTTTGAAGGTAAATTAACCTAATTAGATTATGGAAAGTCGATCCTAAGATAAACGGCGATTTTAGTTTATATTTTTGTATTTTCAGTCTCTTTAATGGTGAATCCGTCATTTCTGTTTTTCTGTTCGTTAGTTATTTTTTTCATTTCTTGTTCTGCCATGTATTTTGGTGAATAAAAGATCATATAATAATATTAATAATAATAATAGTAATATTTACAATAGTTCATAAGTATAATAATAATAATAATAATAACACTTCTGTGGCAGTGCCTGTTCATTGCACTCCAGCGCTTTAATGCTGTCTGCGTTCATGGCACATTGGCGAATGCGGCCTCCCAGAGCGTAGAGAAATTATTTTAAACATTTCTTTTTAATCCTTCTTTTAGTTATATAATGTCCTTCTTTTATCTTATTTTTTAACCCAAGGCCCTATACAGCCCAGAGAAAAAAAGTGATGATGATAACAATAATAATAATAATAATTAATTAATGATAATAATAACCATAATAAATAATAATAATATTAATCATAATCATTAGCATAATAATATTAATATTAATAATAATAATGATAACAATAACATCTGCTTCAGCAATACTTTTAAGCAAGTGGATAACCTCTAATAGCCGGTCGGTGGCCTAGCACGTATTGATTGAATCGTTTTTATCAAAACCCATAATTCTTTACATCTGGGGAGAAATTTAAAAAAACTAGGTGATAATGATAATAATAATAACTGAAGCTTCTACAACATGCATTCATTGTTCGTGGCCATTATTATAAAATAAACTAAAAGAAATTAAACTGATTGAACTTAAAAACAGTTTATCCGCATCATCGCGCTTCGTAGTAACGAAAATATAATAATGAAGGTTTTCCGTAATCTCATCCAAGCACGATATCAGTGAAATACGGTCTCAATAGGGCGAATAACACGAATTGAGTAAGTGCTGTATTTACACTGTGATGAAATTTGATGCATATACTAATTAAACCTATACTCAGCAGAATGTAAACAGTCAATTTCTAAAACTTGACGCGCTCGAAACAAGGCTATGAAGAAGAACGGAAAAGACGAACTGAGACGAAAATGACCAATGAGGAAGTGCTAAACAGAGGTACTACAGAGAGCAAACGATAAACATGCTAAATAATAGAACAAGCGCTGGATAGGGCATATTTTAAGAGGGGGTTACTTACTAAAAGAAGCAATAAAAGAAATAATAGAGGAAGAGATGCAAGACTGAGACTAGAAATGTTACTTGACTTGACAGCGCATTCGATGGAAGAAAAAAGAAAAGCAGAGAATAGAGTGCATTCGGAGGAATAATGTGGTATGGACCTGCCACTAGATTGTTCTCTAACCATACTGCCTAGGGAATAATTAATTGCGCTTTGAATGGAATGACAATATATATATATATATATATATATATATATATATATATATATATGTATGTATGTCTCTCTCTTAGTGCACTGCTTACTGGTAGGTCCATGATACATAACGCCTTCACTCTTCTCTGTCTTCCGCCTTCCTCTTCATTTCCACATATGAGTGGGTCTTTAAATCATCTAACATACCTAATCTGGCCTGCCCCTGCCTCTTTTTCCTTCCATTCTACCTTCTATGACCTCTTTTAATAGACCTTCCCCCCTTAGAATGTGTCCTATCCATCTCTTCTTCCTATTTCTTAATACATTTATCAACTGTCTATCTGTGCCAACTCTCTCCAGGACTTCCTCATTTGTAACCTTTTGAGTCCAGCTAATCCTCTCCATTCTTCTCCAAATCCACATTTCCAATACCTCTAGTTTCCTAATATCTTCCTTTCTTAAGGTACAAGTTTCACATCCATATAATAGAGTGGTCCAAACCAAAGTTTTCACTATCTTTATCTTTGTGTCTTTCTTTAGACTTTTTGTTAATAGTTCTCTTCTACTACCAAAGGCCGCTTTTGCTTGTGCAATCCTACTGCATATTTCTGTCTCACATTTCCCTTCCTTTAGCTGACACCATCTTTCATTTACCCCTGTTCTTTAGTAGTCCTTCATTTTCTTAACTTTTCTTTCCACTACTTCCTGAAACTGACTTCTTTTCTCGTTCAATCCGTTCAAATTCCATCTCTTACTGCTTTTCTTCGTAAGTATTTTCTTCAGCTGAAGCCCTACTTTTGCCATTACTAGATTGTGGTCTGAATTAATATCGGCTCCTGAATAAGCCCTTGAATTTTTCACACTATTCCTGTACCGTTGCTTTATCAGAATATAATCTATCTGGTATCTTCCATCGTTTCCGGTTCTTCCTGGTTTCTTCCATGTGTAACGCCTTCTCTTGTCATGTTTGAACCAAGTGTTGGATCTATGTATATATATATATATATATATATATATATATATATATATATGTGTGTGTGTGTGTGTGTGTGTGTGTGTGTGTGTGTGTGCGTGTGTGTATATATATAGAGCTGGTAAAGTTAATGTTAACGTCAGTTTCCTCACTCGAAAGTGATATAAGTGACGGGAGAACTCAAGATTTGAACCCCGCACATACTAATCAGCGGTCAAATATCATACCGACATCGCCACTGGCTCCAGCCGTACATACATACACAAACATATACAATGTCATGCACATACACATGTATATATATATATATTTGTGTATGGGTATATGCATATATTGTAAGACTCTCTAACTCTAAACTATTAGATTTAAAGGTTTTCGATGGAAAGGTTATCAACAGCAAACAAACCGCCTATAGAAACTGGACTAGCAGTCAGTAGCACAGCAGTACCCACTACAGCAGTATCGACTTGACAAACAATTACCGTACAGGTACCCATAAACTGTTTAGCTTAATTGTCGAAAAGAAAACTAAATCCTTTGAGCAGATGGGCTTACAAGGCATAGTAGTAATAAGAATAATAATATTAATAACTTTAATAATCGCCGCCCAGCTACTCGAGGACTAGATGGCCTCGAGTAGCCGGGCGGCGATTCGGCACATATTGCTCGAATAGTTGTTATCGAACCTCGGGATATTTACACCCTAGGTAAAAATATAATAATAATAATAATAATATATAATAATAATGATAATTGTTTCTTATGAATTCTTATAATAATGATAAAAATATTAATAATTCCTCTGCGACTTCTTCACTACACTCAGCCCAGTTAGATAACTCGTTATCATAAATGATATAATTTGATGTGCTCTTTAGTGAGTAGACAAACCTTCTGTGAATGAACCATGGGTTTTCCATGTCAGATATCAAGCGCTTAGACGGCATAACTTTAATGCCGTGGATCACTAATAAATGTGCTTTATGGGACGTCACTATCATAAACATAATGGTGACTGCTATCTAAACGCAACTTCAGTCAATGTAGCGAAGCTGCTGAAATGGGTTCTTCTAAGGAAGTTGATAAGTACCATGGATCTATGATATGAAGTTGTTTCCGTGGCCATGGAAGCATTGGTCATACGAATCCCGATGGAATTGACTCCTTTAATGACATGAGACTTTCCTTACAACAAACCACGATAAACAAGAGACATATTTTCTTTGAAGGTTTTTAATGCACTCGTAAAGATTTAATGCTTTCTGTTACAGCAATACTTCTAATCAACAGGACGATCGCGAGTGTCCGGACAGTGATTAACATGTATTGTTTGAATCGATTTTTATTAAACCCCGGGCTTTATTCATCCGAGATAAAAATAAGAATACTTATAAAATTAACTTCGTTTTAACCCAGGGCTACTTACAGCTCAGGGTACAAAGATAATATTATTAATTAGTAATAATAATAGTAAAAGCAAACGTAAAACGTTAACGTTTGTTAACTCATCCAAGCATAGTTTTTGTACGTCAGTATTTTGTAGCTTGCGGTACTTAAATATCTTTTAAGATAAGGAGAGAAATATGATTTTTCGTAAGACGAATAACTGATACACTGAGCTCTGAAATTCAGAAAGATTGTTGCAATCGTTACTTTTGTTAATATAGGATAATTTAAATATATAAATGAAATGAATCTTTTTACATGTTATCCGCGATAAGCTAATCAAATCAGCAGTAAATCTGCAGTACTTCATATCTTAAGAATATTTCAACTTATTCTACATATTTCTTAAACCTTAAAGCCTTCGTAGAGTCTTTCTAAAGCCCTCTCTATAGCTATGTTACTTCAAATGGCCTGCCTTCAATAATTGACAAGAAAATTGGAATTGCTCCAAGGAAATCAGTTTTGAGATCACAGCAGTACAGAAACGTGTTACAAACTTCACTCGGCAAAGGAGAAATGAGATTATGAAGCAATATTCCGACAGGTGAATAAAATTACTCCTGAGAGCAACAGAGCGGGATAGATAGACGTAGATGTAAGGACACGCAGTTTCCCTTGAGATGCTCCTCACATCACCTTCAGTTCAGAAACCGAACGTTAAATATTAATTGTAATGTATTTTAAGGAAAGCTATTGGTAAGATCATCATACAGCTATATTAAACAATCCGAGATGGCCACGGTAGTTTCTAATCTTTGAACACTTGTTTATCTGATAGGCGTGCTAGAAACTCAGCAAACAGCAGGTGTATAACAAAACATAAAATCTTATTTTTTATTGTTTTACCATGTTATGGTACTTGTCATAACAAAGCACGTGTCGTTGAAGTATTTTACATGTTAAAGTACCTGACATAATAGAGTGCTTGTCATTTCAATACATTTGTCATGACAAAATACTTGTCGTCAAAGTACTTGACATGTTGAGTACTTGTCTTGTCAAAGTACTAGTCATGACAATGTACTTGAAATGTCAAAGTCCTAGACAGGTCAAAGTACTTGGCATGAATATCAAGCTAAACTTGACAAGAAGTATAGAAATATCTTATTCATTTAGCGTAAATATTTAACAACATCTCATGGGAGAGCCATGATCTGCTTTTATACTTCGTTTATCATTTGAGTAGAGAGTAGCTGCAGATTAGACAAGCCGACAGTTCATTTCAATACCAATGCTATGAGTTTTAATAATAACTACAGGAATTTACTAAACCTTAACTTTGAACAAATTAAGAAAGAAAAATACTATGTCTATAAGTACTGTTGTGTGCATTTTTCAAATATAACCTGTGCAGATTAAGTATTGATAATATTTATGCGATTATTGCATACTTTTCGAAATGCAGTCTATTCTTTATAGTTTATATTATTTGCACATTTATAATTTTTCTATTCTGTAGGCTATGTGTTTTGGTTGCCTAAGTGGCCTAATAACGATATATATATATACATGTATATAGATATGTATATATATATATGTATATATATATGTATATATATATATATATATATATATATATATATATATATATATAGGAATGGTAGCGGCAAGATAATGGATAGGCTGAATGACACGACCCTAAGATATGGCATGAAGATTAATATAAAAAAGACCAAAGTTATGAGAGTGTCCAATAATAAAGGTGAAGTTAGTATCACAATAAATGGTACGAAATTGAAACAGGTAAGGAGTTGCAAATATTTGGGTCATACTATAACCGATGACGGGAAATGTGAGACGGAAATTTGCAGTAGGATTGCACAAGCAAAAGCGGCCTTTGGTAGTAGAAGAGAACTATTAACAAAAAGTCTAAAGAAAGACACAAAGATAAAGATAGTGAAAACTTTGGTTTGGACCACGCTATTGTATGGATGTGAAACATGGACCTTAAGGAAGGAAGATATTAGGAAACTGGAGGCATTGGAAATGTGGATTTGGAGACGAATGGAGAGGATTAGCTGGACTCAAAAGGTTGCAAATGAGGAAGTCCTGGAGAGAGTTGGCACAGATAGACAGTTGATAAATGTATTAAGAAATAGGAAGAAGCGATGGATAGGACACATTCTAAGGGGGGAAGGTCTATTAAAAGAGGTCATAGAAGGTAGAATGGAAGGAAAAAGAGGCAGGGGCAGGCCGAGATTAGGTATGTTAGATGCTTTAAAGACCCACTCATATGTGGAAATGAAGAGGAAGTCGGAAGACAGAGAAGAGTGGAGGCGTTATGTACCATGGACCTGCCAGTAGGCAGTGCACTAAGATATATATATATATATATATATATATATATATATATATATATATATATAAACAACAAAACTTAAATAAATTTGTAAATACAGGCTTGAAGGGCTACCAGGCGTAAACCTTTCTACGCCGCGGATGATCTATTTATGTTTTAGCTGAACCTCACGGGCTGGCAGTGATTTCAGCTGATCATAAGGTTCTTGTTAGTAGCTAGCAGCAATCATACGATGTGCGGCTACTATACGATGCGCTTGTATGCAGTTCAAACACTGCTAGGAAGTTTAATAGCTTGCATGGGAACGTACGATGAAACTAGAAAGCACTAGAAGTGTAAAACCATCACAGCATACTGTGAGCTGTAGAAAAACTACAAGAGTAATTGTTGATATAACTGTAGCACTGATTTATAGAGGCTTCTTAACGTGTTTTATACTAATTTAAGACAAGAAATCAGTGCAAGAAAAATAGTACGAGTATTGTGGACAGCCACGCTTTGCAATAATACTAAATGTTTGTATTATAGCAATTTGTCTGTAACATCAAAGATTTTATAATTAGTATGAAACGTAATCGCATGTTAGGTATACTGCCACAATAATGATTTTCTCACTAGATTATGGCATGTAAAATAATTGTATAATAAATTAGTCGAAAATGTGACATTTCATTCGGTATGTATTTTTACAATATCGGATTAATATTTTAGAGAAGCATTTTCGTGTAATTGGCCCATTGGCCATAAATCTGATTACGTTATATATTAGCCTAAGGTCCAGGTTTCTGTTTCCCGTCGAGCTAATTAGAGTATAGTAATTATAGTAACAATATTAGCCTCCGACAATTTCTATAGCAATGTCATGGCCGGTGTCCGGTCTTCGAGACCGCTTTACAGGTTCCTGTAATATCTTAGCCGTTCAGGAGACTGCAAATGATCAGAATCACAAAAATAACTGGTTCACTGTTAATCTGGATTGTTAATCAGGATTGTTTATTAATCAGGAAGTTTATTTAATTTAATTTAGTTACTTAGTGACTTAATTTAATTTAATTACTTGTTAGTAATTAGGAAGTACCGAGTGACTGATGAGAAGATGTTTCTGCAGGAAGTTCAGAACTAGTCTGCCGCATCATTCTATTTACACCTGGAAAGAGTGATGACTTACCTAATATATTAAAGAATTATGATTATTATAAGTAGTTGAAATCAGGTTGACACTAACTTCAGTCATAGCCTATTTTAAAATATTTTTGCAGGAGAATATGAGAGTATAAACTATTTAAAAAGGCACATAAGTTCTTCAGAAGGGCCATAAGTTCGAATTTATGGCAATACAAGTCCTTAAAGAGGGCACGGAAATCTTGCGCCTGCACCAAATTTGTTTATAGCTTTTCAACTTTTCCCTCAGAAACTAAATGACGACCTTTTTAGGCTTGCTGCCGTTTGTTGAGTGATTTCTTTTAGCAGCTGGGGCATATTATTGGTGGGCAAATCAAGTTTACTGGGGATCCTCTTTCAGCTAATGTGTTAAAATAAGCCAAACTTTTATGATTTAGACAAGTTAGTCGCTCAAATATCGAAAGGTCGTCGGCCCAAACTGTCTCACAAACGATCATTTATTTGCTCAGCATACGGATTCACAAGTCTCTTTAGTCCAAGCACGAACCATGGATTAAAGACGAAGATGAAGATTTATATTGGTAGAGTCACAGAACTACAGTAGTGTATTGAGTTGTTTGACTGTTCTTTCAGATACTCTCTAATTAAAGGATAGGCTACAGTAGTACGCATGAAAATTATTTGCTCAGGCCCTTGCACTCCATTAGCTATTTTGAATTATCTAAAAATTATATAATGAAAGTAATCATAATATCATAATAATGATGTCAGTATAGTAGTGTTTATTTTATTTTAGAAACTTATCTTCCTCTGAGAAAATCGCAATTTACTGATATCATCGTCATCTATTTGTTACAACATCATTTTCTAGCAATTGGGCAGTGTTCGTCAGTAATTTAGCTTTGATATTTTAGCTTTTATATAATTTAGCTTATACATGTATATGTTATATCTAACATTGTACATTTTATTTTAGAAACCCATCTCCCGTTTTAGAATATCGCAAATCTATTAGTATTATCGCCATCTCCTAAATTTACTACTACATCATTTTCTAGAAAATTGATCATTCGACAGTAATTTAACTTCTATGGTGTATTAAAATCATACTGCTCTGTTAATAATTTAATAATCGTTTAAATAAAATAATCGTATGCTATATCCATATTCTACAATGTTGTAATTTATGAAGCTGCTAAGAGCTCCACCAATGCTTTGCACATCCGCTAATGTCTAAAATGTAATATTAGTCAGAGGCCCAATTCCAATTCAATATGTCAGTACATTTCAGAATTTGTTCACATTTCGATCGCAACTATGTAGGACTAAGACAAAACTAATATTAGCTGATGTATTTAAGGTGAAATAATGTTTTTAAACAAGCATCTTTTTGCGAAAAGGAGATTTCAAAGTCCGTTTAAGTCACTGAAGAAACATTAGCAATGAGCGAATAGAAACACCGCAGAAGCAGTCACAACTGTTGCGAACATTGAAACGGACGATTCTCTCATCAAATGCCAAATCGTTTTAGATATGAAATCTCTTCTCTTTATGAAATCTCTTCTCTTTGTGATATCTCTTCTCTTGTGATATCTCTTCTCTTATGATATCTCTTCGCTAATGATATCTCTTCTTTAATTATTTGTCTAGTTTAAGAAATTTCACATTTCTCACATGACACTGACTTACATTTTATTTGTTTCAGACATCACAAACTCCTAACAAATATAATTATTAAATTGATATTATAATTCTACAAACAAAATGAAGCGTGAAGAAAGAGAGAAGCTACTTCTGTGGGAGAGGAGAATTATATTTGCTGCCTTTCTCTGCGGTATCCTCGCCTCTCTCTTATACGTCGTATCGTTCAGTTCGGAGTACTGGGTGTACGTAAGGTTCCCTACGAGCATGTTCCGCAATGACACTGGGAGAGAGCCCTACTACAAGACCGGCCATTATCACGGGCTGTGGAGGATATGCAGGCAGGAGTATCGCAACTTTACTGGGGGAGAGGGGGTAGAGAGTTAGTAGTTTTTCTGTATCTATCTATCTCTCTCTCTCTCTCTCTCTCTCTCTCTCTATATATATATATATATATATATATATATACATGTATATATATGTATATGTATATATCTTAATGCACTGCCTACTGGCAGGTACATGGTATATAACGCCTCTACTATCTCTATCTTCCGTCTTTCTCTTCATGTCCACATATGAGTGGATCTTTAAATTATTTATAACATTCCTTTTGATATACCATTATTCTGTGGGGATTCTGCTTATAATGAGGTGGGCCCCCTATGCCTTCCTCAGCTAAGACTAACATTTACTGGGCAGAGGCGTCAATATATCTATATCTCTTAGTTTATAGATATATTTATATTAGTATATAGATATATATATACCTATATTTCTATAACTATATATTTTACATTATTAGAGAAAATATTGCAGATCTTTCTCAATACTTAATAGTTTTTCTAAATCTCTAGTTATTGCATCATCAGAGCAGACATTGCTTATCTTTGGAGATAGTTAGCAGTTTTTCTGTATCTCACAGTAAGTAGTTTTTGACTATCCCGTACTGCATCATTAGCGCAGGCCTTATAGATCTTTCTCGATTAGTGAAACATCATAATTGTAGCACCATAATAGGAAGAAATCATCTGTACAGAAAGCCATTTATTCATTTCTGTTTAATTAATTAAAAGTAATTACTATTAAGCTCATTAAGCAATGATTTTAATAAATTCCGATAAAAATATTTCGATCGTTCATGTAACTCATCCTGTTACTTGAAGGTAACGTTAACATTCAGTTTCTTGAAAGAAAATCAAGAACTATGATAGGTTTAAGTAGGCCTTGGATAATTATAGAGAGGCTACAATAGAGCAAATATGATCAAGTACGTCCTAATTTGAAACTGAAATTAAAGAGTTTGGGAGAGAAGCCTATCAGAAACGGTATTCGACATGAGGTAGGCGCCACGCGGTATGCGACGTGCATGTATGGTATGCGACGCGCGTTATGCGACGTGCGGTATGCGACGCGTGGTATGCGACGTGCGGTATGCAGCGTTTAACGGATTAGACTACGTGCGTCAGTAACTAGTAGTTCTAAGTGTTCAGCCGCATTGTGGGGTTTTGCCGCATTACAGGGTTTTGCCGCATGGCTCAACTGATTAATCAATAATAGACAATATTAATAGACCATATTGCTTCTTTAAAAACCTTTATTATTGTAATGCTCAATTTCAGAATATCCGAAAAGTATTCTGTATCTTTCTAAGTATATAGAAACTTGTATGCTTTTATATATGGCCGCTGCGGCACTACCTTACGTTATGCTTTGATGCTTTAGGATACTATTTCAATATATCCTGTTGAAAGGGTATAAATTACAGCAAGTTCATATTTCACTATAGGCATATCAAATTCTCCGTCTTTTATCTTATAAATTGGGCATGAAAAATTTAATTTGTAATGTATGAAAGAATTACTCTTGCGTATTGAGCTCTCAATGGTTCACCTTCTTGGTAGAAATCATTGTGCATGGACTCCTCTATAGTTTCTAATTCAAGAAGAGAATGAGACGACCATGCAGGAATTGGGGAAGGCAACGGGGACCAAAGCAAATGCCACATTTTCCCCAAAACTAAATGATAAATAAGGTTCGAATAAGGCATAGCCTTTTGTTATAAGATTAACTTGTTGATTTATACAGTAGGATATATAGAGTGCTTAGCATGATGCGTGAAAACAGAATCTGAATGTGTATGTTCGTGTACAGTGTATATACATGTATATATATGTATACATATATATATATATATATATATATATATATATATATATATATATATATATATATATCATTGATCTTCCATTTGTAATGTATATAATAGAGATGGGAATTTTATGAATTTCCAGAGTTCGGTTCGGTTCGTTGAAAATGAAGTTCGGTTCGGTTCGGGTTCGGTTAGCAGTTGACAATTTGAGAGTTCGGTTCGGTTCGGTTTGTTGAAAATGCCAGTTAGGTTCGGTTCGGGTTCGGTTAGCAGTTGGCAATTTGAGAGTTCGGTTCGGTTCGGTTTCCTTCTAACAAGGGTTCGGGTTTGGTTCGGGTTCGGTTTGCTTTCCATTTCAAAAGAGTGATTCGAGTTCGGAATGATGCGATTTAGATAATGCAGCAATTGGTTAACATTATCTAGAAAGTTGTAAAAAAACAAGGTTATGATAAACATGTTTAAAATGAATTATGGTAAATGTACTTTAAAAATACATGAAGTCATGTTAAACATCAGTAAAAACATGAAAAAGAAAAAAAAGAAAGGTAGCCTTTATTCTTTTGCATTTCTTAAACTATTCCAAGTTGATCGACAAAGGTTCTTAAAATAGATTGCTTAGTATGATGCGTGATCTAAGTAAGATTTCTTACTGTATCTGAAATATTCTCTTTGATTTTAACCTGAAAGTTGAATGCCTCATCAATTGAAAATAAATTTTGTCATTATGCCTAAATTTTTAGAATCAAGCGGAACAGTCTTGACTAACATTTGATCCAAACTGTCAAGGACAAAATGCCATTTATCAACATAAAAATGTCAAATAAGAACGATTTGATAAACACCTGTGGACTTCCACTGAAATGTGATCAAAATATATACCTTTTCTATCGATTGAATCAGTAATAAAATTCAGAATTACTTTGGGGTTTAAAATTTGCCAATCTAACTGCCAATTCAACGAAATAGTCTTTTTATAAGCTTAATTAAAAATTGAATGCAACCATGGCATACACACAGTTTATAGGGTCGAGACCAAGATCTCGACTCAAAAGTCTTGGTTTGGAATTAATAAATGAAATTTACAAATATAAGATAATGAAACATCAACTAACCTGCAGCCCTGCTCTTAATCTTGTAACTGCAGTGGTAATTTCCTTACTGGTCTTTATCAAAATAATATTCCATATAAGATTGTGAATTGATTTGTTCAATAAGCAAACATTTGCACCAAATTGATAGATATCAAAAACATACCAAAATATTACAAATGGATGCTTACTATCTAGTCTGATGACTAAACCAGAAATCCTTGCATAAACTAGGAAAAATGTTTCCTTAAACGTAGGGTTATGAATTAATTCTTATAAAACTATATATTATATTATAACTATTAATTAACTAAATATTATTATTATTATTACTATTATTTTTTATTTTATTTTTTTTAATGCCCTGGACTGTAAAGGGCCCTGGGCTAAAAAATAAGTTAAAAGAGACTTTATTTAATTAAAAGTTTTTAAAAAAGCGATTAAAATAATTCCTCTGCACTCTGGGAAGCCGCTTTAGCCAAAGTGCCACTGAAGCAGACTGCATTGAATCGCTGGAGAGCAATAGACAGTCGCTGCCACAGAAAAGATTTTTCGCGCTTATCACCAGTAATGGCGCTGGTCCTCCTGCCTATTTCGTCAATAAAGTCTGATGCGAGAGAGTTGATGGGCCCCAGGGTCTCAAAGGCAATGGGCATGAAGATATAGTTGCCATAGATATAGTTACTATTATTATTATTATTTTCTATATTTTCACCCCCGGTGTAAAGAACCCGGAGTTTTATAATAATAATTATTCCTATTATAAATGTTAGAGGTTATTATTGTTATTACTATTATAAATTATATTACAAGTATTATTATAATTGCAATGTCTGTAGGTTGCAATCAGAGAATTCTGTTTAATATTTATTATTTCTTAATAGTATTTATTAATATGTTTCAATAGCGTAGGGGTAACGTCATGGAGTTTTAAATGAGAGACCCTGAGGTGAGTTGAACTCTCGCGGGTTCAAATCCCAGCCGCGTTTTGTCTGAGAGTAAAATCTCGGACATTCACTGGACTGGTTATACGGAAAATGGACTAAATTGCCTAACGGTTTAAACTTGTGGTATTAAAGGTGATAGATATCGACATAGTTGATCATTTCACTATAATGCGTGTTAAGGTTTAACTTTAACTTTATTAAGTAAAGTTATTTATTTATTTAAGTTAAGTTCTTAATATATTCTTTGCAACTTCCCGACCATAGATAGACGGTTTGACATAGATCAATGACACAAATCGTTTTATTTATTTAATTTGGTGTAAGAAGTTATTAAAGGAAGTTTACTTAAAGATTAGATACATGTTTAGGGTTGCGGGCAGGATTAGGATTTAATTTGAATTGAATTAGGATTATATTAATGGAATTAGTATAATCCTAAGTAAATTAATTTAATTTAATTCATTACAAAATCCTGATTATTAAATACAGATCTGGAATTCTCTTCCATCCAATCTTCGGAAATATGCATCGGCCTTTGCTTTCCTATGAGCAGTTCCATAGGCAGTTGAAGACCTATCTTTTCCATCTCTCTTTTCCATCCAGTGTCCATGAGCAACGACCTGAGCCTGAACCACCTTTTATTTAATTCCCTTTACCTTGGACTGATTTTCTGGATTATAGAATTTGCACCGTTTTTGGACCTTCTTTTTGCTCGCCGGCTTAATTTTGTCTCTATAGTGCTCGATGTTGTCATTGATGACTGTAGCACTCTGATTGCTGTTATTAATTATGGTCATATTACATGACATCAATTAGAAAAGAAACAATACCATTTTTGTCATTGATCTAATGTATACCCTGCCGACGCTAATGTAAAGCCCTAATTTATTTCTTTATTTACACAAATTTGAGTGGTTAGTCAAAATTTAAAATAGTTATATCACTGTTTAAAAACTTTATTAATAGTACTTTATATTTGGTAATAATGTCAACAATTTAAGCACGGCTTATTTCTAGTGATTTGTGTGGAGTGAGTGTAAATATTATAACTCATTTTTCATAAATTACACGAAAGTTTTATTTACAACTTAATAGTCTATGTACAGCCAACAGTCTAAGGAATTTCAAAGCCTATCTTCAACAGGTGCTACTAATATAAGAAAGGTTTGTACTGTTTTAATTTAGAAGCATTTTACTGTGAAATATGGCTAATAAAATACATATTGCATGATTCTCACATTTACTTGCCATATTTATTATTGTAACAAAATATTTGAAGTAGCTACAGTATTACCTTTATGCTGGTGGCAGATTTTTAAAATTACAGTTGTATGTGGCATGTTAGGGTTAATTATTTGAAGTGGGTTCCAAATTTTAATAAATATTTTTTCACTATCATCTCCCTTGAATGCCAGTTTAACTAGGGTCGGGACAACAAAATATTCTTTTAGATTTCAATATTATTTACTCTTGACGTATAAATGTACATATATATATATATATATATATATATATATATATATATGTATGTATTTCCATATACATATATATATATATATATATATATATATATATTTCCATATACATATATATATATATATATACTGTATATATTTCCATATATATATATATATATATATATAAATTTCTATATATATATATATTTATATATATATATAATGCTGTATAATAAATAGAGATATATAATCCCCCGGACCCAGAGGACGGGAACGGAAACGTATTTTTGGGACTCCGCAAGAAACGGCTTCAAAATTTTACTTATACCGCTGTGAAGACGGTAGCGAATGCCTTTTTAGAAATGGTATGGAGTCAGAGAAAATATTTTCCTTCCCACCACTCCCTACGATTGACTTAAGCATTAGATTTATTTATTTGTGTGTATAATATCGCTATGTATAAGATATATGAGCCAGTATGCTTTTATTACTCTAAGAAAAAAACTAACGTTGCTTTTTATGTCATCTTTTATAGTCTGAAACTTAGTCGTACCGGATAAGTATTTGAAATACCTGTGATTTTTGTAACGCTATCCGTTGCTAATTTTAAAGTTTTACTGAAACCAGCCTTACCTGAATATATGGTGTTAGATACTGAAGACTTGTAAGGGACAAACTATTATATGTATCTGTATTGTTCTTACTATCTCTACATAATGTCAAACATTCTTCATAATATTGTAATGCAGCCTTTGAAATAGCTTAAAAGAAAAGTGTTCCTTTCTCTTGAAGCTGGCGAAGGAGAGAGGATCTTCGGTTCAGTTTGGACCAAATCAAGGTTTGAGTTCGGTTCGGGTTCGGCCAGAGTCTGGGTTCGAGTTCGGTTCGGTTCGGCCAAAATTCCAGATTTTTGGGTTCGATTCGGTTCGGGTTCGGTTCGATTCCCATCTCTAGTATATAATATTAATGTATATATCATTGATCTCCCATATGGCAGAATACAAGAGAGAGAGAGAGAGAGAGAGAGAGAGAGAGAGAGAGAGAGAGAGAGAGAGAGAGAGAGAATGAGGGAGAGAAAGAGTGAGAGAGAGAGGAAGAGAGAGTGAGGTAGAGAGAGATTGATAACTACGGCTCCCAAGGTTTGGATTTATAGATGGGAACACCGTAGTAGAGAATGTAGCAGATATTGCACATGTTTGAGTGCGCACTTCTTCACGTTACTATTTGTTTGGTCTTCTCTTAGCAATCACGTCCATTGCTGACTCGTTTTTCCTCGCAAATCTGCAGATTTGCTAAAGATGTCCAGTGGGAATAATTCATTGATTCTTTCGCTTATTTAAGCAAGAGAAAAGCTGCCCAGTGACTGATAAATTTAGTCAGATACAGACTGCAATTTTTACTGAAAAAGTACAACTAACCAATAAAGTGTCTTTCTTGCATGATTTTGTGTTATCTGTGTTATACCAATCATGCCATACTTTTTACGTTTATTTTTCAACGGGTATTAAAAAAAAAAAAAAATAACCTCTTACATGGTTTACGATAACACAAATACAGCTTTTCTTTCCATTGATAATGAAATAAATAAATTCCTAAATAAAAAACACCGTATTGTTTCGAAATTAATACATGTTACACTGCTTTTATAATTTCGTAATTAATTACCACAAGTTTTAGAAGGCATCTATAGTTCAACATTCTCCAAGGCCTATTTTAAATTCAGAAGCCGACGAAGACTTCGTTAGTCAAAGCCGACATTTTCCCTGGCGACAGAAACTGATTCAGTCGCGGCAGATTTGTATTCCAATAGTGTCAGGAGGTTCGTTAAAAATACAGCATAGAGAAATGGTTCAGTCTGCAGAAAATTCGTACAGTTTATAAAAATGCCCGTATGTTAAGGAAAAGAGTTTTGCATTTGGAATCTGATGAATCTCATTGTTTCGTGGTAATGAAATCAGCTGTCAGGGGTTAACTTATAAGTAGAGAGTGCGCCACAGAATAGTGAGACCTGGGTTCAAATACTAGGATAACAAATAAACAACAGCAACAAATAAACTCAGATCCGCCCTTCACTCAGTCCTAGGCCTTGCTTCACTCAGTCCTGGGCCTTGCTTCACTCAGTCCTGGGCCTTGCTTCACTCAGTCCTGGGACTTGCTTCACTCACTCCTGGGCCACCCTTCACTCATTCCTGGGCCGCCCTTCACTCAGTCCTGAGCCGCCCTTCACTCATTCCTGTGTCGACCTTCACTCATTCCTGTGTCACCTTTCACTCATTCCTGGGCCTTGCTTCACTCATTCCTGTGTCGCCCTTCACTCATGCCTGGGCCTTGCTTCACTCAGTCCTGGGCCTTGCTTCACTCTGTCCTCGGCCGCCCTTCACTCAGTCCTGGGCCGCCCTTCACTCAATCCTGGGCACTCATATTCTTTAAAGAGTTAAAACCAGTTTTCCACCTGCTTTAGCTTTTAGAATTTACGATTTCAATAAACACTTGTACATGTTTGTTTATTTATTTATTATTACTTGTTAATTAAGCATAATACTCCCTAAAATATCTCATAGACATATAAGAAGCTCAACACAAAAAAGAAATAATTCAACTAAAAAGTAGGCTCATGTGAAATGTCTACCCAGCACTATACACAGCAAAACTATTAAGCAACAGATACTTTCAATTAATTATTAACGTGGTTACTTATTGCGTGTCTTTCAAATGCAATCCATACAAACTCTGATTGTTTACTTCACTTCACTTCACGGCTAAAGAGTCGTAGCGGAAGGAATTTTGGAAAACTGGAGAAAGAAAGAGGGCATTAAATCTGTCCTGAAATTGAATAGCTGTTCCCGGATACTTGTGGACGCATTGTCCTCCAAAAGACTCACCGAGTGGAGTGTTAATCAGAGCTGCCTCAAGCGATTAATTCTCATTGTAACGCACGATCAAGCAAAGACAACTAAAAGGCAATGAAAGCACTGGTAGATATTGTTTTTGAATTAGAAAGATATGTATTCACAACACTAATGTAATACTCGAATGTAATCTATATGAAATTGTGAAAATCAAAATCATTTCTACATTGTTCATTCAAATATTATTGTCACAATTTAAAACCCTAATTTTGCTATTAATGATAATAAAGGTATACCGTCTGATTTCTGATTTTTGTTATATATCTGAGACGTCTAATGGAACTATCTAAGATTACTCTGCAAAATCTGTTGCTTTTTCAAAGTTGACTTTTTGAAATCTAAATAAATGTAGCAAGTTGTTAACGAACTGGACCAGTTTATCCATATAAAAGCAATTTATCAAACGTCTCTTTAAAAACAACATCACTTATTTAAATTGCAGAAAGTAATTCCTAACGAAAGACCTGCGTTTATGAGAAATGAGAAACATTTATGAGAATTTATGAAAAATCAGTGATTATTTGCTACAACACTCACTCCGGAAAATAGCGTACATTTATGACTTCTGAGCTTATATCGCATAATATGCACTTTAAACATACACTGACAGATTGATCTTCATATTCAAACAACATTTTATAAAACAGATGCACATGTATAACTAAAACTAAATAACTTACGTCTGTAGTTTTATCATCCCTAACTTTTAAAAATGCGCTTACTATAGTTCTTATTACATCTTCCTTTTGCAAAGTAAATCATAACAAAACTTTCTATCATCAGGATAAAGCAATGTTGACAGTTGTGTAGAACATTATCAGCACCTTGTAATTTTCTGCTATCTCAAAAAGAACTTTAAGAAAAACTTGGAATTTACACTGGTAACTACATACAATGTAGATGACAAAGTTGATAGAACACTAGCATGATAAGAACACGATCATGGGTTCAGGTGGCAGCTAGATCGTTTCTGGAAATATTCGTATAAAAACCAAGAAGAATTGTGGCAGGAAATAGAGGTGAATGGTGGGAACGAGGATGGTGAAGAAAGCTTGAGGTGATAGAACTGACAGGGTGAATAGATTTTGGATTAAAAGGGCTAAATGAGTTGATGGACATGAGATTGAATTTCTTCACAATATATTCTATTATTGCATTTTATTTTTACATTTTGTGTGTCAAATGTTCAGTAATTGTTACGTAATTCGACATCGTTTGTTCTCTTTATTTCATCACTTAAATAAGTTGCATATGATTCTAATTTAAAGTATAGTATATTTCCAATTTTAGCTTTCCATCTTATATGTATATGATGTGAATTTACTACAGGTTAACCGTTCTGTGTCCGGTACACTAAAGAATAGACCAAACGTTAACTGTAGGTATTGTAAGAGGCGACTAAGCAAGAACTGAGGAAGGCAACGGAATATCATCTAAGAAGTCATATTTTCCTGAGCTATAGGCTACGTAGGTAGCCTTTTTGAAAGGATTAACTTGTTGGTTTACTGAGTGCTCTTTGTAGATAATGAAAACAGACTCTGGGTATGAATATGTACTTTGAACCTCCAACCTTGCAGAATATGAGAGAGAGAGATAGATAGATAGATAGATAGAGAGAGAGAGAGAGAGAGGGAAAGAAGGGAGGGGGGTATAGAGTAGAGAGTATTGTCAGTAATGTTAGTAACATACTTAGGCCATAGCAATGATGGTATTATTAGTTATTGAATTAATCCATAGATGGCTTCTAAAGAAGTGGACATGTATAAATAGGTCTAGATAGCTTGTATTTACCAATTGACAGAGCATCTTTTCCCACGATGCTGAAATTTAAGTGATTTTTCAATATGTAAAAGGATTTAATTTCGTATTTAAGCTGTTTAGTAATACTATTAAAAGATTATGACAAAATTTGGAAAATACTGAATGCGAAGGAAAATTTACTACAAAAACCACACGTTGACAGAAGATGTTCAGTTTTCACAGAAGTCATGTTTTTGCAATCACTAATTTATTTTTAGGATAAGAGTCCATAACTTGATCTTGGCCAATGACTTAAGCGTCGACCTTGACTTTCAAGATCCCGGCAGTGACCTTGACTTGATAGTGAAGATGATGGAGTCGATAAACTTGCTGGCTACAGTTACCTTACCTGTTGGCAAATGCTGCTTTTGTAATAGAGCACTCAATATTGGATAGAGAGAATGACTTTAATTTAATATATATACCCAGACTTTGCGATTTAATAGAGCATCAGTGAGAGAAAAAGAGTGACAATGCGTATATTACATGAACTCAGAGTACGTAAGTTTCCATTGTATACTGTAAATATAAATGTACAGCATATCTGCTCCACCGCGTAGTTATGGTATCATGTGCAACATGCTTAATGATTTTGCTATTGTATACAATCACAGTTTCAACTGAATGCAAACTGATGTATAACCCTTAATCGATTAATAGCTATCAATCATAGCCCTTAATAGCTTTTATCTATTGTAATTTCTGTCTCTAGTTCCATTTAGAGCTAAAGCATATTCGTCTCTTATACTGCGTGTAGTCGAAATAGGTCTAATAAAATTTGTTTAAATGTCGTAAAAATTCAAAGAAATTTCTTTATAAGCTCAAATAGTTGATATAATTTTATTTTTTATCTCTATTACTGATGGCCATATGTTTGCTGAATTTTCACGTGATGAGTATATCAAAGCATAAAATAATTTTTCCACATTAATTTGCAGACATTAAGATTAATTGACGACGTCAAATTGCAGTGTGTCCATAATGCAGAGATAGACTGTATTCAATGCATTCAAGCTACCGAATAAATGCATCATTTAAGCGTAGATCTGCACTATAGTTTAATAAATAAATAAAAAATCAAATCAATGTTGACTGAAATAAAATTTGATCTAAATCATGGGTTTTCAAAGTGTGATCAAGGTATCACTAATTGTATCACAGCCTCAGGCATGCTCTGATGATGCAACCTTTCCACCTGGAGTATACTGAGGATACAACTCTGAAACATGGAATATGCTGATATGCCACGTGTTCAAGACTCTACATATTAACCGTAAACTTAAACTACGGTATTACATAATGATTTTGTGACAAAATTCACAGGAAATAAGTTCTAAAAAATGTGGTCAAGAAATTTGTCTGCATACAATGTCTCCTAAGAGTCTTTGAGACAAATTACAGATCCTTAGAACAAATTAACTGATCATGGAATTGACAGTGACGATCAGAAAACCGACAGTGACGTCACTGATTATAGAGCCGACACTGACGTCAGTGATTGTATAACTTAGAATTATAACTGAATTAAAGTAAACCTCACTTAGAATTGAACCTACAGTGACGTCACTGATCATAAACCGATAGCGATATCACTGATCATATAACAGATAGTGACGTCACTGATCACAAAACCAAGGTGACGTCATCACAATGTAATGAGATTTGTGGTACTTATCTCACAAACTGTTCGCGATATTTCTTGTTAAAACGTCTAATGCAATGAATGCAATCGCACGCTGCAGTAGAAGGATCTTGACTAGAGATACTGAAACCGACGCTAAAATATACTCTCACATTACAATGAGTTTTATAGTGCTTCACATGAAAGTCATTACGCAACTATAATGCTTGCTGCATTATGGTGAGTTGCAAGGTACTATGTTATGTTGTATCGCATTGTATTGTCAGCACCATATTTTACATTGAAGTTAATTTGAAGTATTATATTTTACATTTTATTGTATTTTCACCACAATATTTAACGCGCTATTTAATTGTTGTAGGTCTGTATTGTCGGGCCATGTGGTTCACACTGCCTCTAGACAAAATCAATCCAGCTCATATACGTGAGGAAAACCAAATACTCGGTAAAACCATTACTCTTATTTAATAATTTAAGATTCGTAACATAGCATAACATAAAAACATTTAGAGTGCTACAGTTATCCATGACAAAATCGAGCACTATTGAGACAAATACAAGCCGGTAGGCAACAGGAAGGTCCAAACGATGCGAATTACAAAATTCAGAAAATCAGTACAAATATAAAGGAAATTAAAAAAAAGAAGATGCTAAAAAGAATGTTTTTTACATGACTAAAATATTTAAACGACAGCTGGAACTGTTACTGTTGTTTATGAACCCGTATCTCAGAAATTCTAAAGAGCAAAAGCCCAATTAGTCGTCAGATGCTCCACTTTAAGATTGGCACAAATTCCAACATAACTCCAGTTAGTGCAATCTGGTTGACCTTTCAAGAATTTTGATAGATAACAGCAAGCATCTTCCGGAAACATAAAGCCTAAAGTATGTTAAGTGTATGTGCTGGCTCCAAATGGAAGTGTGTAGGAATAAATGCAAGCTCACTAGAGAATTGCCTTATTTTTGTAAGTGTGCTTCTGGAAACGATTGTATCAGCTTTGCAGCATATGTTACGGAAGTGTTACTAAAATTTAGTTGCGATAATAGATAATTCATTTAAGTTTTGGGAACATGATAATAAAGTCAGTAAGAGTGCAAATGCTGCTTTCATTAAAAAAGCTATATATCATAACAATTAAAACGATAGTAATAATAATATGATAAGAGTGGATCTTTAAATAATATAATATTCTTAATCTTTGTCTTCCTCTGCTTTTCGTTCCTTTCATTCTACCTTTCTACTTTTATTTATTTCTCAAAGATGACACAATATGGAGACACAGAGAGAACGTAATCATAAACAGAAATGAAAAAATAAAATAAATAGCAGTGAGCAACCTACATATCAGAGTTCACGTAACCATAAATTTTCAAATCAGAGTTAGAGTAAGAGACCTACGGCCACCAGAGAGGACACAACAGTTCTCTATCTAGCTGACCACCGTAGGATTAGGATTTAGCGTACCTTCTATGATCTCGTTTAGTAAAGTGTCTCCCCTTGTAATATTTCTTATTCAATTTATGCTTCCTAGCTCTTATAGCATTTAGATGCATGTTAGAACGGCAAAATTGATAAATGTGTGTAAAAGTTTCATAAATGAAACCCGTCTAAATTTTACCTCACTAATAGATTTAAATGAGAGTGAAGTTAGAAGTGATCTTATAGAAATATTGAGGATGTTTATGAAAAGTTTAATATTTAAATAAGTTGATTTTAACATTTTTTAACCTAACAAATAGCTGATAAATTGGAGGTCATAAGCATAAATCTAGAAATAGACTAATAAGTAGAAATACGCAAAATATTTGGTCAGGGAGTTCTTAATGTTTGGATGGGCTGCCAGACGAAGTTACAGAGACAGAATCTATATTTTAAATCTAAATGTCCAAATGATAAGTACTAGTTGTATAATGTTTGCCTAATAGTGAAACCCACATGAACAATTGCTAAATTAATGATGTAAACTGTATTGATTTGTGACATTTGAAAATGTAATGGCAATCTAATATAAGTCGAAAGCAGAGATGATACTGAGCAGGGCACTATTTGGTTTTAGGAAAGGATGCGGCACAAAGAAGCAATAGGGGTAATGCTGGTTCTTTTGCGAAAGAAACATAAAATATGGAAATGACAATTTTGTATGCTTTGTAGACTTTAAGAAGACAGTTGACAGGATTGATTGGATAACGATAATGAAGTTCTTGAAAAGAATAGGGATTGACTGGAGAGATAAAAGACTAATTTTAAACTTATATATAAATCAAAGAGCAGTAATCAAACTCCAACATGAATACTCAGAAGAAGGTGAAATAGGACGTGGAGTAAGGCAAGGATGAAGCATTTCGCCGCTGCTGTTTAGCATTTACGCTGAGGCAATGATGGAGGAAGCCATGGAAGACTTGGAAGAAGGAATAAAATTAGGAGGGAATTTGTTACAAGATGTACGATTTGCAGATGACCAAGAAAAGGTAGTGGGAAGCGAGGCTGGACTGCAGAAGATAATGGAAAGGCTGAACGATTCGACATTGAGATATGGCATGAAGACTAATATCAAGAAGATCGAAGTGATGAGAATGTCTCATAATAAATGCGAAGTTTATTATCACAATAAATGGTACGAAATTTGAACAGGTAAGAAGTTTCAAATGTTTGGGTCATACTGTAACCGATTATGGGAAATATGAGACTGAAATATGCAGTAGGATTTCACTAGCAAAAGTGGCCTTCGGTAATAAGAAAGAACTTTTAACAAAAAGTCTAAAGAAAGACACACAGATAAAGATAGTGAAAACTTTGATTTGGACCAAGCTATTGTATGGATTTGAAACATGGACCTTAGGAAGGAAGGCATAAAGATAATAGGAAACAAAAATTATTGGAATTGAGGATTTGGAGAAGAATGGAGAGGATTAGCTAGACTCAATTAGCCTAGACTGAATTACGCATGCTAATGCTATTGTGTAACAATTCAATACAATGTGTATTTAATGAGTCTTAAACGAGCATATGATGCTTCCTGAACCACTGAAATTATGTGTTTTAGTAAGATTGGCTTATACCTTATTTTTGCATTTAAATTAATGTCTAATATCACGTAAGGACTTTATTTATGTCAAAGGGGGACAGAAATGCGAAACTTCGTTTAATATGTTAATTGGGGCTTATACCCTGAAGGAAATACAATTCCGTATCTAGAAATTTGTACAAACAGTCTTAAGGTCGTTTTGTCTAAGAACCCCAAATTTCAAATTCTTGGAGTGATAGTTGTTGCAACTTGTGCTTAATTTTGTTTTCAATTCGTTTAAAACTAGCGCATTCACTAAGCTGTAGATAGAAAGAGAGTGTATGTGTGAGGGAGAGAGAGAGAGAGAGTTGATTATAACTGTGACTTATAATGATCGTATTTACTAAGCTGGCTCTGATCAGGTATAATCAGCGTTGTAGAGTTATTGTGACTGAGAAATAAATGTTTAAGGGGAAGATATTTATGATGCTGATTTTGTTTCAACAGATTTCCGCCGCTCAACGGTGGCCGTGGGATTTATTAGCATCATCTTGTCTGGTATTGCAAACTGTTTTGTCTACTTCTCCCTGGGACAGCTTCGCTATATGTACAAGAGACTATCTGGCTGCTTAGAGCTCATTACTGGTTTGCATATATTTCAATACTAATTTAACCATGTTATACATGTAAATGTATAATTCTTTTTATTGGATATTATCTTGGATATAACCTTGGATATCTACAATATTTCATTGTCAGGTCTCCTTTTTAACTGTATTGTGTATTTTAAGTAGGCTTATATCTTTATATAAATGCAAAGTAGGTCCTATGCAATTATATGCATGAATATATATATATATACATATACATGTAAATATATATATATATATATATATTATATATATATTATATATATATATATATATATATATACTATATGTATATATTTTACTTTTAGGTGATAACACAGGGCATTATAAAAATTGTATTTCTAAAATACTTGTATAGCGTAGTCATTTTTCGGCGCAATAAAATTTAAAGACGTCTTCACGGCGTAAGAGATTTTCGTTAATAATGTTCTACTAAACTAATAAATTTAAGCTTACATTTGCAGTATACATGAAATAAAAAAGTAAAAAACAGTATACATTGCAGTATACATTGTGATAAGTAAAATTACAATGTATAGTTCACTCCCGTTTTAATCCTCTTCTTAGATGTCTCTTTCACTTTGTTAATAAGTTTAGGCTACAATGAGCTAACTTCCCTTCCTTATGAATTGAAGGTTTCAACATATTGAAATATTTACTTTGACGATTGTATAATATCCACTAATATTGATCACTAATATGGACGATTGTATAATATCCAATATCTACCAGATTTCTATGGAATCATATTTAAGTTTAAATACAAAAATTTCATCGGCGAATTCGACAATACTTATTAACACTATGATAGTTTCTTTTGCATCCAGAAGCAATTAGAGAGTCAGAAATATACAAGGATTGCATTCTGTCTTGCACCTGAAATTTTTGCTTTTGCCAATTAGTTCCTAAAGCAAATAGGACTTAGCTGTTTATACAAAATTTGATCTCGATCATTCTGGGTTAAGCAAACATATCGTTCTTTGATCAGCAGCAGACGAAAGAGTTTTGTTTGTCTACTACATAAAGATGACAAATATCTTGCATCCTCGCAAATGATGCAATAAATGAGGCATCATCTATCGCATCATTATTGTATTCAATGTCTAGCATATTATTGAATTGTTCTTCTATAAAAGTATTATTGCTTTGAAGCTGCTTCTTCGCTCTACTTAACTGATAGTATTTAACGGCATAGTGGGTAATAACTTTTGGAACAATCCAATTTAGAAGTCAGTATAGAGGTGTACATAATTAATTAGTACGATTTTGTGATATATATATATATAATATAACTTAATAGTATATATATATATAAACATTTCTTATTATTTGAATGGAAGTTTCTGACATTAGGACTGAATGGAAATGAAAATTAAATGTGTACAATACAACTAAACTAGTATCGAATTAAAATTAAGGTGATCCTCTAAAATGGAACATTTTCCACTAAGTGTAAATAAATTAGACCAGAGTCTTCAATGGGAATACAGTTCACTGAAAGTTTTATACCCTCAAGCGAATTATAGGATATTACTCTTGCCTTATCACTCTTGCTAAAGAGCAAAGTAAAACGTTATATGGTTTGAGACGCTAAATGACCTGAACCCCTACTGTAATTGACGAGTATAACACTGGTTTCTTTACGAACTTCACTCATATATTCTCTTTCAAAACCCTGCGATTCGGCAAGCCTTCTTACTTATCTGAAGTTCTTCCTTATCGCCCCTCACGTGCATTTCTTTCCACCCATGAGGCATATGGGCCGGATTTACGATGAAGCACTTTCAGCAAGTTCTGGGGGCCCCCAGCCAAAGGGAGCCCCCGAGATTTTGAAAAAAAATTCTTTAAGCTTCGAAGGGTTACCACTACCCTGATACAATGAACTTAAAATAAAAAGACTTTGAAGCTATTAATTCTTTATCAAAATTGATTCATAAATAGGCTTACTATATAGTCTTTGGCAAAGAAAGAATATTAATCTAATTGAAGACCTACTGGGAAATTATATGTTGACTAAAGATTATCTAGTAGTGGCTTATCTAGTAGTTGTATACATATATTGATTATATATACAATCTTGTTTACGGATTGTGGGGAACATGGCGTTCTGAACACTTTTGACTTTTTTAATTTTAATAGTATTATCTTATCTCTGTATCTTATCTCTATTTGTGGCTAGTTGATTTTTGATACCCAGTCAAACACAATTCAGGCGATAAGGGGTTACTGATTAGGGTTAGGATTGAGGAGCTAATATTGGGATAAGATTTTTTTGGAGGCCCCTTGCACAAGTTCTTCAGGACCCCTAAGGTCTAAGTCCGGCACTGCACATGACAATCTTCTCTCTGTTCTAAATATTCTTACATCATTTGGTAGACGTTCATTCTCTTTTGCAGCACCCACGATCTGAAATTCTCTACCTACTGTACTTCGCTCGTGTTCTCCCTCAACTTTCTCTGGCAAGCTTAAGAGATATCATTTACCACCGTATGCACACTCTATCTTTCCTTATCATTTTTTGATCACCGGACCGGCTTGCATTTTATGACCTTACTTCTCCTCAGTACTTTTTTGGAGATTGGTTTGGGTGAATTGATCTGTAGTGATGTGTGCTGTGAGGACGCCCCTAATAGCATCCTTGGATGAGGAAGCAGACGTCAAACTTTATTATTATTAATAATAGTAATAATAATAATAATAATTATAATAATATTATTATATTAGGTTAATAATTATCTGGTAAAATGCTTTAAAAAATTGAGACAACTATTTCAATAATAATATGAAATTGAAATTATTTTTTGCCGCTGGTGTAAGTAACCCGGACTTAACTATTATTATCATTATTATTATTGTTATTGTTATTATTATTATTATTATTATTATTATTATTTATTAAAACAAATGTATTGTTGTATCCGATGGAGTCAATATGCATAATAATTATTATTATTATACACATTAATATTATACGTATCATTACTATTATTATTATTATTAGTATTAGTATTAGTATTATTATTATCTTTATTTTTATTATTAGATACTAATTCTATAATCAGTAGTTCGAAAGTTATGAACGTATGAAGTTATGTTAGTGGCTTCCAGATGGAAACAGTAGCAAAAGTAAAATCTCGAATATTTCAAGGACAAACAAGGCCAATCATCGATCACTTTCTGGATGTGTGTGTTGGTAAAAAATTAGTAAGTAGTAAACGATTGATGCAGAAAAACTGAAGTTAGGCCCAGGACCAAAGTGATAGACTAGAATATCGTTACCTTGGAATAACTTGAATCAATAACAATTTCAACAACTGAAATTAATTATATTGCTAGAGATAAATTCTTAGGTCAGAAGACCCTATTGAGTTAGAGTAAAAACTAACCTAATTACTCACTTTGCCACTGAAGTTTTAATAATAGTAAAATATCATTATTCATTCTAATACTAAGTCTGATCCAAGACCAGGATGTCAATATATACTAAATCATACGGGTGTGGCGTCCAAGGCTTGACCATTTTTAAGTTGAATTCCTTTTCTTGTTTGAAAGTCCATCATTATTTTAATAGTATATCGCTTAAAATATAGAAACAGGTGCACCATATTAAGCTGATGTAGAGTAGGAATGCGTATAAGCTTTCATCTCAAAGTCAAATCTGGAAGAGTATCTACTGATGACGGCAATCTGAAACTATAGGCAATTTTTCCTCGGTAGATTTATTCTGTAGGTATATACAATAGACTATCTATAATTTCTGCTTCTTATCCATCCTAGAATACCTGTCTTTTGAACAAATTCTTCGGTGTTCATTCCACGGCAAGATCGCATATCCTACAGAGAGTATTGTTGTTTTTGAATTCTCTGAGAGAACGTGACGGGGAATATGCTGTTATCATTAGAAGCTGATTCCTCCCATGAGATGTATAGTAAGACTACAGTTTGATTCCCAGTCCTACTGCCTAGATAAATCAACGAAGTTCTTATCTAACTGGAGTGACTCCTGCCCCCATTGAGAACTCCAGCTATAATAAAATGTAGAAATGAAATTTTAAGCTTCAACTCTAGAACTGTTTTGTTATATTATCATATGTATAGTTATAACCAATATATTTACCACCTTTACAAATAGGGAATTTCGACACGCCAAGTTATTATCAAATGATAATGGCTCAGTCATCATAGTGCACTATACATGTAGACTCCATCAAGAAGATACTTGATAATAATGCAGTTTAAAGTCTATATTGGAGAGAAACTTTATATATATAAAAGAATTTATTATAAAAATAAAATTTTGTGAAGGAAAATATTTAATAAAAAGCTGTAGTAGCTGGTGTTTTCACTTTATGAATATGTAAACATGATTCAAAGATCTCTGAAGTCACCAATTTTTCCACATCTTAATCCGTTTTTATTGTATCTCTCAATAATCAATAATATTAAATTATTACTTAGTGTTGTGGAGTAGGATAAAGGTATTTTTTAGCTCACCTACTCAATTTCAGCACTCAGATACGGCAACTATACAGATAGAAGTGCATTCCAGATCGTATAATATCCATGGAAAAGTAAACAGAAATCACATGCTAGGTGCAAAGCATCATAGATTGGAAATCTTTCAGCATCACGAGTAAATAAATGTTAAGCTCTGTGTATCTCTCTGAACTAAAATGTTCGCATTCAGGTAAACTAAAGCGAGATAAACCTCTACACAGGAACAACAACTTTAGTGCTTCGAAGGAAAGATCTATAGACTCTTCTGCAATGATCCAAGCAAACGAATAAATTATCAGATTAGATGGGAATTATACAGATTTACTATTCGTACATAAAAGTAAATAAAACGTTTGATCGGTTACAATAAATTTAATCCCAGAGAACTAGACACTCAAGTCAAAATTATGTATCGTAAAAATTAAAAATTATGAAAGTACAGTATTCAATATGATTAAATATAAGCCACTTTTAGGATTTTAGAACGCTGCACATTGTTTGAGACATCTTTATAGGTTAAAGTCGAACAACAGCTTCTCAACACAGTAACCTAACTCCTGTAAGCAATACTAAGCATGGAACTAAGATGTCTGAAACACATTATACCACCGGGAACATTACTGAGGTATACGTTAGACGTCTGCAATGCAATATGCTAAAAGGTCTAGTATCAGCTAACTTGTTTGCAAGTGTTTATCAGAATTAACCTGAACGTAAACTTTGTAGTATAGTTTCATTGTAAAGCATTTTCATTGTAAGCGCTGCAAAAATTAAAAATGGCCAGCGTCATTGAACAAAGGTAATAATTTTCTTTTTTTAGAATTCGTTTCTTTTATTGGTTCATCTCGACACAGATTTTACAAGTGACAAAAACATACCAATAGCAGTAATTAGATAAACAAGCAAGTAATTGGAAAGTGTCTATCATAAAAGAGCTTTGTGCTCTGTGCGACAATATGATGATTAAAAGAGATAAAAAGAGTGAAATTAATTAGATATTGAAAATTTAAAAAATGCTTTAATTTTGAGTATAGTAGTATAGTGTCCCACAAGGCTTTTACTGTAACTTATACAGATCGGCCTTTACGTTGTTATACACGTAGTTCACGAACTCAAGAATCATTTTATGATAGAAATGCCGCATAATGTATAATACTACCTACAGCATTACTGTTGATCGAATTATTTACATTTACCTGTTATTAATGATTAAATTGGGTAGGCTATGTGTCTACATTTACTACAGTAATTAAATTAAATTAAACTGTATATTTCATTTAATTCATTTTAATTTATCACTGCCTACAGAAAAGAAGATTGCCATTAGAGGACAACATAAGCTGCATGAAAAATTAGTCAATAAGTGATTAAAGACCTTCGACATCTTGTCTAGAATTTAAGTCTAAAATTCTATAGAGGATATAGAATAAAGTGAAACAAATAAATGGAACATATCTACACCAGTATCTAAGATGCTAAAACCATACACGCGCAAGCTGAAGAAAGCAGTCCTTGCTTATTCATCTACCTATTATTAATTCCTGCTCGATATTGTTGTAATTCTTACTTTACCTATATTTATATATATATAAATATATATAAATATATTTATATATATTTCGTCACAGTATTTTAAAAGTATATTTTAGTATACATTAGGCTCAAGAAAAACAGCAATTTCAGCTTATGGCGCAGGTTTAGAGAGGAGGCGGAGGTAATTATAAGGTGACCTGTGTCATGTATCCTGTGACCTGTGTCCTGTACATTGTGACCTGTGACCCGTGACCTGTGTCCCGTGACCTGTGTCCTGTGACCTGTGTCCTGTACGTTGTGACCTGTGATCTGTGTCCTGTGACCTGTGTCCTGTGACCTGTGTCCTGTACGTTGTGACCTGTGACCTGTGTCCTGTGACCTGTGACCTATGACCTGTGACCTGTGTCTTATGACCTGTGACCTGTGTCTTGTGACATGTGTCCTGTACGTTGTGACCTGTGTCCTGTGACATGTGACCTGTGTCCTGTGACCTGTGTCCTGTACGTTGTGACCTGTGACCTGTGACCTGTGTCCTGTGACCTGTGTCCTGTGTCATTTGTCCTGTGACCTGTGCCCTGTACTTTGTGTCCTATTACCTGTGTCCTCGATGCCAAGGGCCCGGATGGAAAGAACCCTGAAATAAAATAAAAATCCAACTTTAGTTATTCTTGCAGCCTCGCTATCGTTAGGTAATCTGCGCATGAAGATTAGTCGTATATATGTAATGGCTGTCGTATACACTGTAGAAGACAAATGATGTCATTAATTAAAGGAGTTGATCGAGACTTGAAATCATTCATCAGATCGATCCGGCATCCTACATCATCATCATCATCATCATCATCATCATCATCGGTAGGAACGTGTGATGTGTTACGTGTAACATTAAACGATGAAACACATAGAAGACTATGTTGTGTATATTGCGTGTGTAGGAGCCAGCGCCTGGGTGACGATTGAGGTCTTCAAGCAATCAATGTACTTCGAGGCAAAGCACATGCAGCACAACATTGCGCCGGACTCTAAGATCAGCTTCGGCTGGTCGTACAACATGGTCTGGGTGGTGCTCATACTCTACCTGTTCGACGGTGTGGTTATGCTCGCTTGCTCGAGGAAGAGGAAGGGGCTCAAGGCACGAAGTACGAGAGAAGCGCGCGAAAATGAACCGGTTTATCTCGGCAGGATTTAGACTTTAGGATTAGCGGGTTCGCAGTGGTTTGTCTGTAGAAGCAGCTTTGTTTTTAAATGCACAATTATAAATAAATATCGAATCTGTAAAAGATACCCGGTTCTTCAACGCGATGACTCAATCGCTATATTTCTCTTGAAAAGTTATTTACGTACATACCATACTAGGAGACGCCCTTGAAATCTGCTTCGGGGGAGAAAATGAACGCTAATACCTCGTTGATTATATTATTTGCGTGATTTTTAGTAGTTTCTAGATAATTGTAAACTAAATTTTCAAAGTAATACTTTGACAAAATACATACTACAGTGTCTCTTATTTATTTACTCAATGAAAATTTAACTCCAAAGATTTAATTTCTTAGACAACGAAACAATTAAAGAAAAATATATAGTTTTCTTTAGCACAACATAAAATTAATTAAAGCCTTTAAGAATTGTATCAAAATCAAAGATACTGCTGACACACGGATAGTTAGAGTTAAATGGTCTGCTGCAGACTTAAATTAAATTCAAACATTCATTAAATAAGTAATAAATATTATGGTTTCCAATCTAACACAATCGTATTAGATAGAATCCAACTGTGCAATTCTCTAGAAAAATTCACTGCGCGCAAGTATTATGTTCATTCAGTCGAAAATTGTTGGTTTATATTTCTAAATCTGTGAGTAATAAAACTGAGAACAGGATTATTATTGCGGTGTATGAAGTTGTAACATCGTAGAGGTTTTATGAAACCAGTTTCATGTCTTAGTGTATGGTTGCAAAAGTGTTTCAGCCCGTGAATGATAATTAATGCGAGTTCTAGTAATACATGTATATTCGTGCTTTAGCACGTGACAGATAGCACGGAGCATGGTGTCTAACATATAGCTATTTTACATATAACACTGTTTCAACTAGAGGAAATGACGTTACAGATTCTCGAACCGTGCTAGCGTTGTAGAAATTTAAAATTTAAGGATATCATTTGAACGGAAAATTTTAAATTATATACTGTACCATACTATATACTGTATATATAGTATATACTTTTATCATTTGCTCACATGATACAAACCCCGCACTATCTTACAGTCACCGCCGTTAGCGGAGTGATGCGGTGAAGTCAATATTCTAGAACCAATGTTGTCCTCGAGACAAAATGATCGAGAATGGGCTCACTATTTGAGTTATATCATATAAACTATGTTTGTACTTAAATTATTGCCTAGAATTTTTAACAAGGCCGATAAATTGTTAATTAAAATTAGTTTATGTTGAGTAACTCACTTATCAGAGCAAAAGGAAAGTGCAATATTATAGTACATATAATTTAAAGTCCGTTTCTTTACCACGCGGTGCAGTCTTGATCATGACATACTACATCAGGTACGTTTTGTTGGCGATGTAATGTTTGGGTGAAATACAGATAGACCTAATGATAACAAACTTATATGATATTTGATAAAATAACTCTTCGATACAATGTCATGTGATATTTGTGTTGGCATAATTTTGTGAATGTTTGCTACTATGCACTAGTTTTACGAGTGGCAGGCGCTATCAATATTTGTTTTACTTCGAGTACAGAGTAGTAATATGTCACAACAGTACCATGATTTGTCATTTGCAATGAGAGCTGTTGATTGTTTTACTTTGACTGCGTTGAATGATATGCATTTGAAACCAAACTTTTACGTTCATTGCTTTCTCTTCTTTGAAAAGAATTTACTAGTCTGACGATCAAATCCAATCGCTCTAGATATATCAAACACTAATTGATCAAATGATCTAACTGTAGAAGTTAATTACAGCCTGCCAGTGTATCTATGAAGACGTCCATTGAAAACTATTCTATAGTATGTGCGGTGTTCAAATCTTGGGCTCGCCCCGTCACTGACATCGTTTTGTAGTGAGGAAACTGACGTTAACATTAGCTTTAACATTGGCTTTACCAGCTGTTTCAAAGTAAAAATCTGTTAATTTGCTAAATGAAGCAAATTAGATTTGAATTACTACTACATTTTTAAATAAAATGATTATTCCAGCCAAAATATCTATGAGGATCTATTAATAGTTGAAACAAATGAGGGATGAAAAGGATATAAAAAGTAATGAGGAATAAATTGTTCATATTTGGTAATTTGCAATGCGTCGTGTCCAGGCCACTGAATAATAGACCAGCGGTAAACTGCATGTGACTTAACAGGCAAGGATAGAGAGAGGCAGAGGGGAATCACCTTAGAGCCATACTATCCTAAGCTATAGGTTACATTAAGGTATGGATCAAAATAGCCTACGGTGAATGGACTAATTAATTAATCGTCGGAGTGTCCTATGGGGAGCTTCAACGAAGAATTTGAGTGGGAATATATACTTTGGACCAGCTGCCACTTACAAAACCTTAGAGAGATGTAGCTGTTTAATTTTAAGATAATACTTTAATTTATTCGGTTTTAAGATGACTTAGGTATGCTTGCCGCAAGAGAAGTTGAACCTATGATATTTGGAATGGATAAGAGACAGGCTTTTGTAAAAGACAGATGTTTGGTATGAGGGTGTGTAACATAGGACGAACTTTTAATACGAGTAATTTGTGAAGACTAAACGATAAAAAGCAAACAAATTCTAAGGTTAGAATCGATTAAAAGTTCTTTTCTTAAGTACCACACAACTTGCTCAGAGTATCTACATCTTAATAATATCCACGGTTTATAAGTTGCCACTTTTTCTGATTTATCACTTCCTTCTAAGTTCTACCGAGTTACCACTGCCATGCGATGTTCCATACTCGTTGATCCACTAGGCAGCGATACACTGCTATTGTGCTTTAGATTTTTGTCTCATAATATTATGCTCAAAGTTCCATTCTAGACAATATTCCCGTAAAGTTTTTTATGCTAACAACATTAAGTGGATTTTATGTTGCCAGTACAGATATTGATAAAAGCTGGTAAGTCTAAGGTTGACGTCAGTTTCCCCACTCGAAAGCGATGTCCGTGACGGGAGAGCCCAGGATTTGAATCCCGCACATACTGATCCGCGGTCGAGTATCTTACCGACTTCGCGACTGGCTCCAGCCAGTGAAAATTGAGCGAAAATTGTAATTAATTTTCTTACTTAGTCGTATCGTGATCACAGACATAACATGGTCACATATTTGTATAACTTGAGAATTCCGAAGTAAGTTTATGTTAAACGGCTACAACAAGCTACTGTAAATATTCATACAAATTACTCCAATATAAGCGACAAAACAAATAGCAAACGAAATACATCAAATGGCATCAAGAGGCATTTTTATATTATTTAATATTACGAATTTGTCATATAGTAAGGTACAAATAAAAATATACATTACATATATAGTATCATAACCCCATGTTGTGTCCGGGTTGCTTGAAGAATAGACCAAGAGTGTAAATATGCACGTGTCGTAGAAGGCGACACAAAAAATCAGATCCAAACCAACGTCAGAAAGGGCATTCGGTTGGTGAGCGCCTAGGCTACAGAAATTGCTACAAAATATAAACGAATGGAAAAACATCATAAGTCTTTAGGATTGGAGAAAGTCTATTCGTATTCCGACCATAATTAAACAGGGATTAAAGGGAAGATGATGATAATTATAGTATCACAACATTAATATTACCATTATGGTAGTCGTATATTATAGAAGCACACTAATAAGTAGATTTTAGTTAAAAGTACAGAACAGCGATAAAATAAAACAAGACATATTTTAATCTGGCTCAACAAATGCTCATATAATAATCTGGTACCACTTGTATCAATATTTTAATGGTACCACTAATAACCTGGTACCACTACAACAGGTAAAGCACAATTGATAAGATAAATCATCACACCAATGAGAGCAAATGTCCCTATAGCCCAGTTGTTTGCCCCTCAGATGTACTCTGCTACCCCTCCTCAATTTATGGAGCTTTATATTATATTATATATATATATATATATATATATACATATATATATAATATCTATATATAATATTTAATATATGTATATATATGAAATAATTGTAAGCTATTTATAACAAATAACCCAATAACCCAGAAATTTCTTTTACAGCGGATTTGACAGTCGTTACAATACAGTTAACTATAAACTTGTAACAATTTTCCCACTATAAAATATTCTTAAATTAGTCCTCGCTGCATCATCGACATTTACTGGCTTCAACAACGTTTACACAAGTGTTACACGTAACGTAGCAGCACCAAGTGAATTTACATTTGCACTTTTCTTCCTTCCATTCAATACGTGCATCATAACCTCTACCACAACACAGATGATCGCACCCATTCATGCCGTTACTTGTTCTATTACAGCTTCGCCCCTGCGTGCCCGATGAACCCCTTTCAGGCTCGCAGTAGTCCGGGGACGACTTGAGGTAAACCAACTCCCTCGGATGCGGCTTCTTATCAGTTTCCACTGAACGGCGACGAGGAGATCGACGAAGTTTCAATCGTATTTGTTTTCTGTCTGTAATAACGCTGACTGGCTCGACCTGACTGGCTCGCCCGTAGGTCAGAGAAAGTCTATCTCCAACCTCTCTGAAGAGAGGCAGCGTTGTCCAGCAAGTCTTAGACGTGCATGAGCCAGATACACCCAAACATCTGCAGCTGGTTTTAATCATCTTGCGCACCGTCTAAGTTAAATCAGAAACTATACTCACTTTAACAGTGGTACTAACTGTTATGCCGTTGTATATATAGTAAAAGTCAAAAGCCTATAAAAAATAACTGTAACTAGAATAATTAACATTAATAAAGTTTTGTAAAACGTACAGCGATAAGAAAAAAGAACTTGTTGTTAAGCCTAGACAAGGTCATAAATTACCTCTTACAGTTTCACATACTACTAATATGAAATTGAGATTAGTCTACATGTGGGACATAAATGTGAATGTCCATTCTATACTACAGTATATTGAGTAGTATGCTTTTATTACTTCTAAGTTAAATGACAAAAACATGACCTTGTCTAGGCTTGACAAAAACTTTGAATTTCTGAATTTCTGATTTGATTTTCTGAATTTTGGAATTTGCACCGATTTTGTATCCCTTTTTTCCTCGCCGGCTTCATTTTGTTTCATTAGTGCTCGATGTTGTCATTGATGACTATAGCACTGTAATTGTTATTATTATTATTATTATTATTCTGTCTACAAACCGTTCTACCGACTCTGTTGTTATGAAGGTTGACCAGTGTTTGAGACTCCTCTCCTGATTCTGACGCGTCCGCGTAAACTCGACTCAAGTGCATCCCAGAGCGCAAGTCAGGATTGCATCCCCCTCGCTCCCAGTCTGACTTCGCTGATCTGATCTTCCGTTCCTCGGTGATCAAGTCCGTCATTCGATCTCTATCACATCTGCAGGAGTCTACCTCACCGCGGGTACAGGCGGACAGCAGTCCGTAGGTTATTCCCGCGGAACGAATAGCATGAGCGAAAGCGGATTCTCGACTACCTGGAAGAGATTTAACATTCACTCTAATTCCTACTAATATACATGTAGAGTCAGATGGTATATTATTGTAAAATTTGATCAGTAATGTTAAAAAAATAATACTAATAAAGGTTTAATGTCCGTTTCTTCATTTCCTTCATACAAGGATGATGTCAAGCACATCCCCTATCACGTGATACTACAATTCGATTCACTCAAACGCTTTTAATAAATATGTTCTGATGAAAAAGAAAAAAAGATGTTAAATAATGCCTGTCCGGCAAGTAAGAAACAGTAAGGTAAGATGATGTAAATCTAGGGTAGTATTAAGTGTGTTTTCAATCAAAAAGTGGAAATAGTAGAATATGAGCTAAGATCAAAGGCAGAGAGTTCCAAAGAGTAGTAGCTAAAAAAGAAATTGAGAGTCATTCTAATGAGGTGAGAATATTTGGAAGTTTAATCAGGTTTGTCATCATATGAACTGAGCTCACGAAAAGGTTGATGTGCCATTAAGAGCTCAATAAAGTTAATGAAGTTAATAGAGCAATGAAGTGGAACATAATATGTCTTAGTGTTTTGTCTTATGTCTTAGTGACATATGTCTTAGTGTATGAGTATGTCTTAATGTTTCGAAGGTTAACAGCAATTTTATACTTCTGAGTACTTCTCTAGGTCATCAAAACTAAAGATAAATTAAAACAAAGCAGTCTATTACATCAGCTGTCCGTATTTATATCAGTATTTGGTGCAACTATTTAGTCACTTTTAGTATATTCATTGACGTAAATACCTTGCATGAAATATAACTGTGTTATACCAAAATGCTCTAAAGTCTAAGAGATCTTTCTGAATTATTACAACCGATATATACATTTAAAATGATCATCATTGATCAATCATAACATAAATTACACATGAAATATTAATTTCAGGCTATTAGTGTCGAATCAGCCTCCTTAGAGAATTTTCCTATTTCAGTGCAATTCAGCTAATTAATAAAGATATTAACAAAATATTAAATAATACATGTTAGTCCCAAATTTAAAATTACTTTACAGTTTCGCATTTCCTTAATCCCAAATGCAATGCAGAAAATTCAGTAATATGCAGTTGACCTGGCAATAAACATATCATTGGAATGATTAATTAGTGTAAAAACGGAATTTACTATTAATTCATCGCTAGATATTGACTTTAGTTGCAAATCCAAGGCGAGAGATAAGAGAGAGAGAGGAAGAGAGAGAGAGAGAAGATTGAGAGGAATATGGAGGGGAGAGATATAGATAAATCAGTTGCATAGTCGACGCTACAGTGTACATTATAGCTATATTATACATGTGCATTGTAAATAAATTTACAACTACACTATATCTACATTACAGCTACAGGTAGGCCTACATTATAACTACAGTACAATTACAATATAAATGACGTTACCGCTACACTATCACTGTACGATTTTTCTAGCACTGGACAAAAACAATTACTGCTCAATAAGGATAATGTGAACAGAGCAGCGTGCGGTGTCTTGAAGAAAAGACTCGACTACTGTAATTCTCGACTGGGCAATTCAACATCAGCTCATTTATAACATTTATTAGTACAATTAATTAATTAATTAATTAATTGACAGACGCTATTACTGTAAATTTAAAAGCAATTCTGAAAAAATGTTCCACGGTCAGTTATTGTCAAAGACATGTAGGCCTAACACTATCTTCGAGAATTCAAAAAGAATACGTAATAACCCTGAAAAATAATAGATGTGTTAATCATAGTTATTTCCATTATCATCTTCATAAAGAAAAACGTATGCTATTTAAATTGCTGAAAAACTCTGCAGTGAAGTCCTTAAGATTATTCGAGTTAATTGTCAATATTAAGTGTCAGTTTTCGACATCCCTGACATCATCCTTGGATGAGGAAACCGATTTTGAACCTTTATTATTATTAATATTATTATTATTATATAAAATATTATATACATATGTACATGTATATATACAGGGTGAGTAAAAAAATGATAACACCTGCAAAAAGTTTGAATATCTCAGGCTATTGTTAATATTTTCAACTAAAACTTTTACCAATTACTAACGGACTAATGTCTGATGGGCTGGCCAATTTTCATCCACTTTGGTACATAGATTGGCTAGTTATGCAAGTTTCAGCAGAGCAACCCCACATTTTTACCTAAAAATGGCGTAAAGCACCTCCTGCAGTTCTGTCTTGTTTTTAGGCTTCGGCTGATGCTTCTGATAGAGATGCTGCATGGTTCCCCAGATATGGTAATCCAGAGGATTATGATCGGGTGAGTTTGGAGGCCATTCATTCTTCTCGATGAAATCCGGGTTTCTCTCGCTGATCCATTCCTGAGCACGACGAGATGCATGAGTCGGAGCACCATTCTGTTGAAAGATGAAACCATCTGGTAGAAAAGCACAGCAATCATCAAACAGCTCCGGAAGCAGAGTGTTGACGTAATACTGAGAGTTCACCTTTACCTTCTGGTCAATGAAGTGCAATCTGCCCTAACCGTTGTAGCAAACACCATTTTTAGGTAAAAATGGAGGTTGCTCTGCTGAAACTTGCATAACTTGCCAATCTATGAACCAAAATGGATGAAAATTGGCCAGCCCATCAGAAATTAGTCCGTTAGTAATTGGTAAAAGTTTTATTTGAAAATATTAACAATAGCCTGAGATATTCAAACTTTTTGCAGGTGTTATCTTTTTTTACTCACCCTGTATACATGTATATATATCATCATTATCTTCATCATTATCATCATCATCATTCTTCCCTATATCTCAGTTTAACCAAGGTCGGGATACGAATGGACCTTCTTTTGAAGTTTTTCCATTCGCTTAAGTTTTGTAGCAATTTCTGGAGCCTAGCCGCTTACCAACCAAATGCCTTTTTTTGCATATGTGCTCAATGTTGTCATGGACTACAGTAGCACTCTAATTCTTTTGTTGATATGTATATATATACCAATATATATACATGTATATATACATATTTATATATACAATATATATATGTATATATATATATATATATATATATACATTATATATATATACACATTAGCACATCTATTATTTTTCATACATGCATATATATCGCAAATATGAACTGAATGTTTAATCGGCACCCATTATTATATTGTGTTATTATAACTTATACCATTATTATAACTGTCACAAAAAATTTCATCGTACAATACCACATATCTATGAAGCATTAATTTTGTGTGCTGTGTTATATACGGCATATTGAGATTGAATTAAGCATATGCATGTAAATAACAATTAAATAATAAAAGGGAAACATACCCGGTAAAGCCATAGTGAGTAAAGAGTCAGAGCTCATCGTCGTTGTATTTACCTGTGGCAGACAATTCCATCGACTGGACTTAAACTGATACTGACACTCTTCCAAGGCTAAACGCAACCCTTGACCTATGGCGATCATAGCGTCAGGATGATTTCTACAAATAACTCGCTGACGAGGAGCCAAACCCTCAATCCTGTCGCATATCTGCCGAGCATTGAATCCGTATCTTATCGGCTCTGAACCAAACGTCTCTATCTTAAGCATAACAAATAAATATAGAAATTTTAAAGCTGCCAATCGAAATATATTGTGAAAGCTCATGTTTGTAGCTTCAACTACAAAGTCCAGCTAACGTTGCACCATATATTACAGTTTGGATTGAAGCAGATAATACGGTCCCTTTATAAACTAGATAGTAAAGTCTTAGCAAAGCTATATAGAACAGCCTAAATTAAAATAGGTAGTAATGTTTAGGTTAAACTAGCTAGTACATGCATCCTGAGTTAAACTAGACATCGCAGCCTGGAGTAGACTAGCCAGCGCATCGTATGCAATCTTCAACTTGTGATGAAGGCGAATGTATTCGTGCTAGCGTAAATTCCTCTGAAGCTTATTGAACCTGACTCTACCTGATCATCACAGCATTCATTGACTAAATTCCTCGTCCCATTGCTCGCTGAATAGGCTCTAGCCCTGACCGAAGAGGCGATATTATTATATATCGGTCACGATATGTTATTATTTTGCGAAGTGCAGCAATGCAATGTTATAGCAGAACGTAATTTGATAGGTATGGCTTCTGTAAATGCAGATTGAATAAAACATTATTGCAATGTGCGTTCTATTGAACAATATGAGTGAACGCGAATTGTCTCCATACAGGATATAAGATCTTCGGTTAATATGTTGTACTGCAATGCAATCATATCTAATGTTTGAAACAGCGCAACATCCGAATTAATGTGGTAATGTCTAAATTATATATGCATATATATAATTATACAATCACACAAACAGTTTAATATTATGCAGTCCATCTCTCTCTCTCTCTAGCGTTTTGACAAGTGGCTGGTCTAAGGTACATATTCGTACTCAGAGTCTGCTTTCACATTCCGCAAAAAGCACTCCATAGATCAACACATTAAACCGTTCATAAAGGCTATTCCTTATCCATGCCTTAAGTAGCCTATAGCTTGAGAAAAATTTGGCTCCTGAGGCTGTTTGCCGTTTCTTTCCTCAGTCGTCTCTTACGACACGTGCAGTTTGCGGTTGCTTTATTTTTTAGTGCCCCGGATACCTCACGAGAAATACTGTAGACAACCTAGTCTATTCTCGGACCCTATCACTATATTAAAATGTGTCTCAAATAGAGTACGAGAAACGTTGTGTAGAGGATAGCGATAGCACGTATAAAATAATCATAATATTATCCTATTTCCTCATGGTTCATAACTTATAGCAAGCCTTACTGACTCTGGCGTCAACAACCATAGAACGGTCAAGCTACAATTACTATATAGCATTATTCGATCTAATTAGAGTCTGTAGAAACAATAGGCTACTTACGATTTTCGTTTTCTTTCGTATTATCTTTGCCCTTTTCTTGATTGAAAAGAAGTTTACGGCGAATCTAATTCTCGATTCAGGATCTTAGATCTGTAGCAGAGTAGGCAATACGCATTCGCTCTACCTTTTGGACTGGTTTTGTGAATGTTGCACAGTTTTGGACTCTTTTGTTATTTGCTCGTCAGAATGGTTTCGGTTCAATAGGTCTGTGTGTGTAGTAATCGGAGTACGAGTAAATCAGTTCAAAGCAATACCGGGCTGAGCCGCTGTTGACACATGCTGAGCCGTTGTTGACACGAGGCTGAGCCGTTGTTGACACCGGGCTGAGCCGTTGTTGACACCGGGCAACTCACGTTGCGTAGAGGTCAAGAGATAGCACGTATAAAATAATCATAATATTATCCTATTTCCTTAATCATAATATTAACCTATTTCATTGTTGACAACAGGCTGAGCCGTTGTTGACACCAGGCTGAGCCATTGTTGACACCGGGCTGAGCCGGTGGGTTACTGGGAAGTTGTGCGACAGCGGATCAGTAGGTGCAGAGTCTAAATCCAGTGCTCTCCCCGTCACTGACATGCTGTAGAACAGGAAACAGATGTTAAACCTGTCTTTATCTTCAACTACTTGATACTGTCGATGAATGTAGTTGCACTCTGATTGTGTTGTTGTTGATTCTCGAAAGAAGCAGAACTATGAGAAATTCTCATTGCGAAAAACGCACAAATATACTCATGGTTCTTACTCAGAATCGTGAGTAAATTTGACGAAGCGTTGTTGAATTGAAAATTAAAAACCGTCTAAAATTGAGAAAAATATCGGTGAAAAAGAACAGGCTAGACGATAGATGCTTCGTGCATCGAAATATAGAGATACATACTATTAAATCTCTATGTATGTTTGCTTGTAGACGCACATTTAGAAAGTTGGGTTTAACTAATCCATTGTAAAAAGCTTCAATTTTCAATTGCTTGTGATCATTAAGCCCTAAACTCATTATTAGGCCCCCAAAAAGAAGATTCGAGAGATATGAACGATAGAGATCGAGTCATGTCATAATAGTAAAATCTTTCGAGTGTTGTGTGTTTCATAAGCAGCTATGAAACACTGATTCACGGTCGCACTAGCTACTACAGAATTTAATTTATATTATAGCTGGTCATTGCATTTGCAGGCTATACAATTCCGTTACATGCCGATTGAATTGCGTGCCGGTGTAAGACGTGCCTGTAGCAAGTTAGATCAATTTCATTATTCTACTCAATAAAACTCTACATCAGTAACCGTTTCACTACAATAAAGAAATTGACGTTAAAAGTAGCTCTACAGGTGGGGTAAATGATTGACAGAAACCTTCAGCGCTGCAATTTAAGATTATAAAACGTACGGTAAATTCTTTTATAATAGAAGATTAAAAATCTCTCTCTTAGTGCACTGTCTACTGGCAGGCCCATGGTATATGACGCCTTCACTCTTATCAGTCTTTCGCTTTCCTCTTCACAGCCACATATAAGTGCACATTTAAATCATCTAACATTCCTAATCTCGGCCTGCCTCTGCTTCTTTTTCCCTCTATTCTGCCTTCTACGACCTCTTTCAGTAGACTTATTATGTGTCCCAACCAAATAATTCTCCCCGGGGGTGTACAAAATCATCTAGCATTGCATAAGTTGAAGATGATTCAATGATGACAGGCGATAGCATACATTACATACCAGAGGCGTTAAAAGATGAATCCATTTTTAAAATCGGGCTAGAATTACCCTGAAATACTCAGTAGTTGATGTTGGTACACTTTAGAGAGAAAAGCATTACATGTATATTGATATTAATTAAGAGAGGTAGAGGTCATGTTGTACTGTCTTACAGTGTATTGTTTTTTTCACAAAGTGCTCGCATTACCCCTATTGCTTCTCTTGTGCAGCACCATTTCTTTAAACCGAATTGTGTTTTGAACGATATACATGTATTTAACGTATATCCGCTTATACTGAATGCGATTATTTGCTATCTTTAATAAGAACTTCGATGCATCAGGTATTAAACTGATCTTCTCTAATCCTAAAACGCCATAGCATTGGCTTTATGGGAATCATCATTGACTTGGTAAAGTCGTCTTGACAAAATAGCCATTGGGTGGATAACAGTAGCATTCTAATTATGTGTGCTGTTGTGCTGCAGCATAAATGTGGGCTTACCATACACGTAAATTGTTGTAGATGTATACGCTTAAATAACATAATTGAAGTTAACTATTTGAGATTATAATTACTGTCGATTAGTTTAAAGAGACAACTGTAAGGATACATTATGCTTATTAAAATCAATTCATATTGAATAACTTGCCTTAAGTAAAGATAAGTAACGAAAATTAACTTGCAAGTAAATTTTCCTTATAGAATTTGTGATCACCAAGGTTGTATCCAAGACAGGACCAATGAGAGCTAAGTGTATATACGTACATGTATTTAGGATGTAAGGGATTTCATTTTCGTGAAGTCGGGGGTGTACAAAATCATCTAGCATTGCATAAGTTGAAGATGATTCAATGATGACAGGCGATAGCATACATTACATACCAGAGGCGTTAAAAGATGAATCCATTTTTAAAATCGGGCTAGAATTACCCTGAAATACTCAGTAGTTGATGTTGGTACACTTTAGAGAGAAAAGCATTACATGTATATTGATATTAATTAAGAGAGGTAGAGGTCATGTTGTACTGTCTTACAGTGTATTGTTTAAGTTTACTAAGTTTACTGGCTTCTTAATATTATAATAAAAATAAAATTTAGTATAATCAAATAAGTTTTGTCAATACATCACAACTCAAACAAGTTCTATTCCAATTCGTGTTTCTTATAAATTTATTAAAATTACTCACACAAAGAGTACTTGTCGTTATCAAAGTCTCAAACCTTAATTAGAGAATGGTTTATCTTACAAAAAAATCCGTTACATTTACAAGAAAATCGTATTGAGTTATGCACTTACAGAAATCTTATCAATATATTAAATGGAATAAACTCATTGCCTCTCGGTTGCAGCACATTACGGTTGCGCATCGTCTCAATAGAATTGAATTGCGTTGCCCTTCAAGCGCTTAACAGATAGAATGGTCAGAATAATAATAATAATAATAATAATAATAATAATTCAAGTCTCAGAGCAGGATGTTGTCAAAGCTGTACGTAGCTTTCCAGCAGGCTCAGCAGGTGGTCCTGATGGCCTTCGCCCTCAGCATCTTCTGGAGCTTGTGACTTGTAGAGAGTCGGCTGGGACATTTTTGACCGCTTTGACTTCTTTCGTGAATCTCCTTCTTAGAGGTGCTTGCCCCCCTGAGGTCCAACCGGTGCTGTTTGGTGGTAAACTCTTCGCACTCAATAAGAAATCTGGCGGCATTCGCCCCATTGCAGTGGGTTACACTTGGCGTCGTTTAGCCGCTAAATGCGCAAATCGCTATGCAGTATCTGCTCTCAGCGAATACTTGAGCCCAATTCAACTTGGAGCTGGTATTCCAGGTGGCTGTGAGGCAGCTGTTCACGCTACTCGCCGTTTCGCTGAGTCAATGCCAGCTGATCACTTCGTGGTAAAGCTAGACTTCTGTAATGCTTTTAATTGCTTGAGTAGATCACGAATGCTCAGCGAAATACATCACAGGATACCAGAGCTGTATAGTTTCTGCCATCTAGCTTACTCAAGCCCTTCGTGGTTGAAGTTCGGAGACTGGTGCATTGAGTCACAGGAAGGAGTCCAACAAGGGGATCCCTTAGGGCCCATGCTGTTTTGCTTGACTATTCACCCTCTCCTTACTTCTCTCTCTAGCGATCTCACGGTGGGATACCTAGATGACATTACTCTAGGTGGTTGCGAGTCGTCGATTGCAAATGATGTACAGACTATCATCGACAGAGGCCAAGAATTTGGGCTTCAGTTGAATCGCACCAAGTGCGAAGTCATTTCATCAGTTTGCAAATCTCCGGGCAACTCAGTTTTGTCATCATTTGTGCCAATGTGCCTATCCCATAGTTCTCTACTCGGCGCGCCACTCTCTGGAGAAGAAGCTACTACCACCGCTTTATCCAGTCGCCTTGAAGACCTCAAACGTACAGCATCACGCTTGAAGTCGCTAGCCGCTCATGATGCTTTAACAATCCTTCGCTTTTCTTTAAGTGCACCTAAACTTATGCACGTTCTGCGCTCTAGTCCGAGCTTCTCTAATCCGCGGCTTTTAGACTACGACGAGGCTCTTAGGCAATGCTTATGCGCCGTTATCAACGCAGATTTGTCTGATTTGCAGTGGCAGCAAGCCAGTCTACCGGTGAGCATGGGTGGTCTTGGAATTCGTCTTGTTTCCCATATCGCGCCTTCAGCCTTTTTGGCATCAGCGATGGGAACGAGGCAGTTGCAAGACGCCATCCTTCATAAGTGCTCCCTTTCTGCCGATAGTTCCATTGACGTTGCGTTGTCAGTTTGGTCCAAAAGCCTCACCTCCAGTGCTCCACCTTCTACCTCAGTCAGTAGCCAGAAATCATGGGACCGTCCTATAGTGGATCGGATTTATAACAGTCTGTTAGAATCCCAGTCCAATGCAGTAGACAGAGCACGACTCCTAGCTGTATCAACTAAAAGAAGCAGCGACTGGCTTCACGCTCTCCCTGTTGCTTCTTGTGGGCTATTTTTAGACAATGAGGCGATTCGAGTAGCTGTTAGTTTCCGTTTAGGGGCGAAAACTTGCGAGCCTCACATGTGCCCCTGCGGTCATGAAGTCGACGCTTTAGGTCTCCACGGCCTCTCCTGCAAACGAAGCTCAGGTAGAATGTCTCGCCATCACAATTTAAATGACATAATATGGCGAGCACTTTCGAGAGCAGGCATCCCTTCCTCTAAGGAGCCAAGTGGGTTGTCCAGATCAGACGGCAAGCGTCCGGACGGCATGACTTTAGTGCCCTGGTGCAACGGTAAATGTGCCGTTTGGGACGTCACGGTCATTGACACTATGGCAAACTCCTACCTGAATACGACTTCAGTCACAGCCGGTGGTGCTGCTGTTCATGCCGCCTCTAGGAAGTTGGATAAATACCGTGATCTGTCCTTAGGATATGAAGTTGTTCCGGTGGCTATTGAAACCATGGGCCCGATGAATCCCGAAGGAGTTGACTTTATTAATGGCATAGGCAGACTTATTGCAGAGCAAACCGGCGATAAGCGAGAGACATCTTTTCTTTGGCAAAGGCTTTCCATGACTTTGCAAAGATTTAATGCAGTCTGCTTCAATAATTCTTTTAAGCCGTTTGATGACCTCGAGTAGCCGGGCGGCGATTCAGCAAGTATTGCTTGAATCGTTTTTATCAAACCCCAGGTTCTTTACACCGGGGTAAAATAAAAAAAAATAAAAAATAAAAAATAAAAAAATAATAATAATAATAATAGTAATAACAGTAATAATTAAACCTTTTATTAATAGACACTAGCTACGGAACTCACACACCCTTAGAATAAAAAACACAGACCGAAAATAAGCAGTAGATCAGACAAGAGAAAGACCCAGAATAAAATCAGTCACCCAGACTCCCAACAGGCCTCAGAGTTCCTGCCTAGGTCCGGTGTTTCCGCAGCCCCAAACCCCGCGTTTCCGTTCCCAAATTCATTCGTGCACTGAAGCACAGACTTATATAGACAACCAACACCTGGTCATACACAAGTGTACAAAAGAATACACGCAGTGACTAAAGGGCAAACTACTGCGGCTATAGAGGCAGGTCATACCTAATTAAGCTTCACAGAAGCCACGAAGTTTAAAGGCAACAAATTTTCAATGAACGTCAAAAGAAATCGTAAAATCATTAAACCCTCAACCTTCTATCAGCACCACATTGGCTGCACACAACATAGTTTAACGAATTGTCGATATCAGATAATCAGGATGTAAAGCTAAAATATCTTATTAAATGAATGAGTTTAGATATTTTTACAAAAATTTAGGAATTGCAAAGAAAAATATCCAAATTAGATTAAACATTTTAATAAAATTACGCCAACTGTTTTTTAAATGAATGACGTTGTTGTTACAACATATAATTCAGACGGCAAAATTTAATTTACAGCAATGCCAATAGAGGTATCGTAACACACCTTCCGGAATATTGAAGTTAAGGTAAATGCAGGTAAAACAATAGGATTTTCGAAAAGCCGATTAATAATTAAGAGATCGTAATTTTCATGACTGTAACTAGTTAAACTTTAGATACAAATGTAAATGACAAATTTAATAATAATAGCACACATTATAGTGAAATGATCAACTGTGTTGATATCTATCACTTTGAATACCACATGTTAAATCCGTTAGGCAATTTAGTCCATTTTCCGTGTAATCAGTCCAGTGAATGTCTGAGATTTTACTCTCAGATCAGCACGGCTGGGATTCTAACCCACGAGAGTTCGATTCACCTCAGGGTCTGTCATTTAAAACTTCATGACGTTATCTACACCCGTAACCATTGCGCTATTGAGACATTCATGTTATACACAGGTCTGATATATGCTATACAATAGCCTCAATAGGCCAATATATTACAGCAAAAATATTAGAACACACAAGAACGAAAAGATCCCTTCAATACCTACACTGTGTATGTAACTATAGCTATTGCAGACTCATGGTAATATATTTCTAAAATTAGGCTACATACAAAGCGCTAAAAAATACCCAACAAGCAAGATTATAAAACGACTATAAAAATACATACAGCAGCAAATCACAGACTACTAAATTCACCACAGTTAACTTCACTAGCAACACATTTTTACAGGCACTGGCGGCTAAAAGATGCTTTATATATAAACATTAATATAAAATATTCTAATAGATGCAGTATATATAAACATTAATCTGTTATATTCTACGATTAATGCAAAATCTTGAAATAATTGTATATCTCCAGTGTTCAGTCAATAGCAGGTGCAAGACTCATTGTCACTATGGAGTTGCTATTCTTCTTCTCTAAGTGCCGTGCCTGTTCCATGCCTGGGCGGTCATGGTCATATTCCTCCATATGTCTCTGTTCATTGTTGCTCTGATCATCTCTGCTTCAGTTAACTGCATTCATTTGCTAAGACTCTTAATAGACGTCATTCGTTGTCGACCCTTGCATCTTTTTCCTTCTATTATTCCTGTCACTACGGTATTTTCAACTATTTTGTTCCTCATAATGTGTCCGAAAAATTTCATCTGTTGTCGTCGTATTCGGTTCAAAAGGTCACGACAAATTGACATTCTTTGTAGAACATCTTCATTTTCAACGTGGTCTTATAAGATATACGTAGAATTCTTCTATACAACCACATCTCTGTTGCCAAAAGTTTCGAGTCCATTACAGAAAAGATTGTCCAAACTTCACTTCCATATAACAATATTGGTTGAATATAGCATTGAAGAAGTCTCTTTTTGGTATCAATTGATAATTTATGGCTTCTAAAAGCTTTGACATTCTGTTATATGCCTCCTTAACCATGGCTATTCTTCTGTTTATTTCCTTGTCACATTTCCCATTTTGATGAATAAGTGACCCTAAATGTAGGAGTTGCTATAGCGCTTATGAAAGAAGACTGCATCGAGCAGTCAGTTAATCCCGTTACTAGTTATTGGTCGAGTTAGTAGCAGGCTTTCTTGATAAGCAAGAGGCCAGGGATTCGAGTTTCCGCCGGACCATCTCTGATAGGGAAGGTATGGAAACAGAAGTTAAACTTAGTTTTATAGATACAAAGACGCAGTCTCTACTAGACTTAAGTAGCCATCATTGACTCAGAAAAGCGTGGCTTCCGCAGCGGTTTTCCATTATATATATCTGCATCTGCGTTAGTCGGTTCCTAAGCAATACGTGTAATTTTAATAGACTATCTCAAATTAAGAGAAATAAAAAGATATGAATATGAAGAGCAACGTGTTCATCTTGCAATTTTTGTATCGATCAAAAATAACGAATCTTCCTAGACACCAAAACAAATTAATACTAGATTTAAAAACACCGAATCTTTCTATATACTGAAATTAACAACTTCTAGGCATCTATTCTTGTTAAATAAAACCTATGCCTTATAATACGTTTATGTTTTCAAATAATAATTTAAACATATTAGTTTTTATAAACTACAAGATATCAAAATGTGTGATTGTCCACAACTAAGACAGTAACGTTCCCTTAGACACACATTGAGACCGAGATTTCAATTCTCATCATGATTAACACCATCAAAATTCAAATCATGTTAATTTCACTTCAGGTACAATTACATGTGACCCAAACATATAGGCTTACTATGAAAATGTTTTAAGCAACTAAAACCCACTAAAATATTATAATATTTTATACAAGCGTAATATTATACCATTATCGTATAAAGTGATCACTACACCAGACCAGAACTTCGTAAATTTCTGCTTCAATTATTCAATTCGCACTATTTTTACAGTTAACCCATTGGAGCAGCAAGACACGCCAGACACGAAGATCAAGAGGCAGTTAAAACTTGAGAGATGGACAACAGCTAAGACAGCTAACAGACAACAACAAAGAAGACATGGACGGTATTCAAATTGTATTGACTCAGCTGTAGACGAGATTTAGTTTAGAGACTGACATCTAAATGTAGTACTTCTCAATACCTTTTGAAGTTCCCCAAAACATATGCATTTATTTTATAAATTTAGTTAGAAGGTTTTATATCGTGATGATGACAGTTGATGGGAAATTGTTTCAAAAGTTCACTTTCGAAATAATTTGACCTCGTAAGGTCAACTATAATAATTTCATTCGTTTATCTTGAAGGAGACATATTACTTCAACTAAAAACTTTTCATTTAGTTGCTTCCTCAAATGGAATTTATGCGCGGGACCACAAAATATCACAATTTCTTTTGTTCACTTTGTAAAAACTAAGTCACTGTTATTAAGACTTCACAGGGTAATATCGTAAAAATAAAATAAAACGGTATACAATTTATTATACGTAGCTTTATCATATATTTTAAAAAAGGAACACAATTAAACAAGAATTTAATAAGTTTGACTAGGTTTAATGCAAATGTAGAACAAATATAAATGCTTATTAAATATCGTAAACCATGTTTTATAATTGTAATACTGGGGCAATATTTATATATATGACATTTAATAGTATCACATTAATAAAGTACAACATAAAGCACCATGAAATAGACTACTCATTTTTACAAAATGAAGTACCAAAAATTACTCAATTTATAAAAATTAAAAATATAAATCTTTTCATCAATCATAGGTAATCAAGAATATGTGAAGTATGACTTCGAGAATGATGTTATTGATAAAGCTAACAACCCAACAGCAAACCGAGTGTCAAAAGATAAGAAATATAATATGGAACTGATATGCTATTGCTATATCTTCAAGAATACATATAAATAAAACATGCATCGTAAAAAGCACTTAAACAAAATTTCTCGAAACTAGAATTCTATAAAATGATTAATTATACAACAATAATCTCATTAAAACAATTCCATCTACAAGCAAATCCATAACGAAACGCGACCTCAAGAGTTTGATGGCGCGAATTCTGTATTTTATGATGTCGTCTCTTAATACTATGACAACATCTAGAATTCCAATCTGAAAGCAGCGCATCTTGTTTCGTGCTCCTGCACCTGAATGCAGCAATGATTGGCAGCAGGCGCAACATCGATCTTCAGTCGATTCATAGCATCTAGATGAGAACCCACCCATCCATGTATCACGTCAGAATCATAAGTGGGTATTATTGTAACTTCACTGTTATCTTCCCACGTAGATTTGGACGTCAACAAATCATCAAACACTCGTGGATCTGGAATAAGAGCAGACAGCACGAAGTATCTAGCTCTCACACAATGAAAGAAGGATGTGTCCTCATACTCAGAACTCCCATGTCCGGGGATATAGGCAAGATCTACGTAAACTGGGGTGACAGATTTTAGGTTGACAGAGCTATTGGATTGATTTTTAGTTGCACTACGAATAGGCTGGCGATCAATACTTACAATAGGTTTTACTGAGCTCTTCTTTGAATCCTTTGAGTTATGCCGCTGAGCTAACACATTGACAGATGACGCCTTCTTTGCACTAACATTTAACCTTTTATCTCTTCCGCTACATTCATCGGAAGACTTATCCACTATATTTGCTTTTGGGACTCTAGTGGACTTTCTATCAGGATTAGACTTATCAGATTCTGACAGTTTATTCGGAGCAGGTAATCCCGCAGGTTGATCCCAACGCTCAGGATCAAAAGACGTTTCATCCTCCAACGAATCCCTGTCCAGGTCTTCATCAGCACTATGTTGAAGAATTTCATTGGTCATCTTACCCAGACCTTCCTCAACTGAAGAAAATTGTGGAGATGAAGTATCAGACACACCAATGAACTGATTGTGTTTGCTTAGATCATTCAGCCACAGTTCGGTCTGTAGACTTCTCATATCCAGTAGATTGTTGATTGGATGAACACCATGCACCAACATTTCACGATCTTCTCTCAGACGAGACTTTGGTGATTCTCTTTCGTCGTTCTCATCGAGACTATCGCATCTGCTTAAATGCATTACAGATTGCGAGAGGCTCTCTGTCATATCTGCTCTATGTGGCAGCTTAAAATTATCAATTGCTGTCAACTCATTGTTTTCAACTGTTATTGAGTCTTCATTATCAACAGCCCTCTCAAGACGATGCAGGAACTCATTTTCATGGGATCTATCAAGAACAGTTGTAGCAGCCTCAGAATATGTTTTAGCTGTTTCAGAAGCTAATCTAGCTGCTTCAGAGGCTATGGCAGTTGTTTCAGAAGTTAATATAGCTGTTCCAGAAGTCGATGTCGCTGTTTCAGAAGTTAATGTAGCTGCTTCGGAAGCTGATGTAGCTGTTCCAGAAGCTGATGTAGCTGCTTCAGAAGGAGACGTAGCTGTTCCAGTAGCTGATATAGCTGTTCCAGAAGCTGATGTAGATTTTTCAAAAGCTGATGTAGCTGTTTCAGTAGCTGATATAGCTGTTTCAGTAGCTGAAGTAGCTGTTTCAGTAGCTGAAGTAGCTGCTTCAGGAGCTGGTGTAGCTGCTTCAGAAGCTGATGTATCTGCTTCAGGAGCTGGTGTAGCTGCTTCAGAAGCTGATGAAGCTGCTTCAGAAGCTGGTGTGCTTGAAGATGCAAAACCAGCTGCTTTAGGAGCTGGTTTTGCTTCTTCGCAAGCTGATGAAGCTGCTTCAGAAGTTGATGTAGCTGTTTCAGAATCTGGTGTAGCTGTTTCAGCCACAGGTGAGGTAGCTTCAATCACTGGGGTGATTATTTCAGTCACTGGTGAGGTAGCTTCAATCACTGGGGTGGTTGTTTCAATCACTGGGATGGCTGCTTCAATGACTGGCGTTTCAGTTTTAGCTTCAGCTTGCGATTCAACCAACGGCGTTGCATCTTCAAGCACAGATTCAACAGTACCATCTTGTATTTTACATACAGACTTTAGTTCACTTGAACCTTGATGAGACAGACCATTAATCGGAACTATTTTATTTAAATTATTTTGAATTTCTTTGGCATTTTTAATTGACCTCACCGAAATGGCCTTAAAAAGAGCCTGAGCCTGTTTTGCATCACAAAACTTTCTTTGATCTGTTCTCAAAGTCTTACTGTCGGCTGCTCCACCAGAGGGAGACTTATTACCAGGATGAGTTTCAATCTTTCTCGGCAACCTTGAGGTACGTTTTGGAACCATGGATGCCACAGTGTCAGATGTCGGAGCTCGATGTTTGCTTAAAACACTATGAGATATTTTCGATTGAAGTTTCGACGAAGAATGCGTTCCTTTATCGATTAAACTTGAAGGACACTTTAGAGATGAACTCAAAATCTCAGCACTACAATTAGCCTGTTGAAATAGACTAACATTGCTTAAACGATGCAAGCCCTGAAGCACTTCAGTCTGTGTAGCACCTCCAGGAAACAGCACACGTATAATTTTATCATTACGTGATTCTGGCTTCCAGACGAGGACAGCGCAGATTGACGTAACACGTGATAGCGGTATTAAAGAATTACCATCAGTCAATCCATCGCCATCTTTAGACCACAGCGACATAAATTCGTTAAGAACTATGCTGTCTTGCAGCGGATTTAGAACATACAACTCCAGTGAGCCCTGCCCAACTTTATGATATAGAATCAACGGTGTTACTGGCCCACTGGCAGATGCAGTAAGAGGATGTGGCATTATACCAATCACGCATAGGTTTTTCACAATATTTGTTGCCTCAGAAAACGTATTCAACAGTAGCCCATCGGATCTTCTTATGTCAGAGGCATTGGGAGATTTAGTTCCTCTCGAAGCTTCATCCAGCACTGGTGACGTCTCTTCCCAGGAATTCATGAGAACACAACCAATATCTGGTCGAAGTGAAACGTCAGCTGCTTTTCTCGCAATAACTGAATCAATACCAAAAAGATTGTCAGCCCCTACGTGAGTGACCAGAAGAGCGTCAATGCGCTCCAAATGCTTAGTAAAATCCCAGAAACAGGATCTTCTATAAAATCCACCATCAATGAGAAAGTTAAAACCGTTGATACCGAAAAGAGCAGAGTTACCATTTCCTGCCGGAAATATGTATAATGTGGGGCGACTGAAGTGAATGTTGCCATGAGAAGTTGAAGGCTTGAGAAGATTCTGAACTGATTCTACTTTAAGACAGCTCTGAATATAAGTGACGAACTGATTTAAGTCACTGGCAGAAATATCTCCTTTAGTAGAGCGATTTATTGCTACCTGCAAGTTATCACAAAATAAAACCAGAAAAATTTTTGATTTCAGCAATCAATCAATCAATAACAATTTACCGTCCGGTTCCATGCCATAAGACAATTTCAGAGACGTCTCTTGCAGATATAATGAATTAAATGTAAATTTAACTCATCAAAGTTGTAGATTTTAGTAATATAAATGTTAACATTTACTCAACTACAGAGCAATCAGAAATATTACTAGCAAATCTCTTACTGACATAGTTGTTCAAAATTCAAGCAAAAATTTAATACTTTAGACATTGTGACAGCAAGTTATTATAAACTTAAAATAAAAGTAGAGCCATCTCTCTCTCTCTCTCTCTCTCCCTATCTCTTTAGTGTTCAGCCAAGTCCAGGTCCAAGGTACATATTCACATTCAGAGTCAGCTTTCATGCTCCACTTTTCATGCTTCAAGAGCACTTCGTATATTAACAAGTTACTTCACAAAAGGCAATGACTTATCCATACCCTATGTAGCCTGTAGCTTGCGAAAAATTTGGCTTTTGACGTGGTTTCCAGTTGCCTTCCTCGGTGCTTGCTTAGTAGCCTCTGACGACATTAGCAGCTAATGGTTGGTTTATTCTTCAGTGTCATGGACACATCACGGAAAGTAGAGACCCATCGACAATTTCTTCCAAATTTGATTAAAGTTTGATTCTTTTTAAAGGAGACATTTTAAGTAAGACATGATGCATCATATGAATACCACAATAAGTAATAGCAAGCAAAATAATATGAAATATGACCAAATACTTCACGGAACAGGAAGACTGAGAACAGATAGCGTAATTTTTGGAAAGGAAATCTGGCATCTGCATTTTCTTTGAAAGAGGCAACTTGTGCAGACACTGAGCTAGAAAATTAACATATTGCACAAATCATACTTTTTAACTAAGGACAAGTCAAAGTAAAGTATTAGTATTATTTATAGTTACTAAATAAAGAAAATGTCAATGAGCATGCTAAGTAGCAGAATCTTCATGGTGGTGCCTTGAACAAACCATTTGACAGAGCAATGCAGACAATACAGAAGATGCAAAAGTCTATTAGATATAAAAACAAAAAAAAAGGTACAAACTTGTAGCTGTGGCATCAGCTTCGCTACACTAGTCCATTCTCCCTCAGCGAATACATTCAAGTTAAATAAGCCCTGCACTAAACCACTCCTAATCGATTCAGATACATCCGAGTTCTGCAGAAGATCACGAAACATTCTACAGGTGAAGACAGCATCCTGCAGGATCCAACCTCCACTACCCTGGCACACAGTTCCAGAGTGGATGAGATGTCGATATGATCCTCTGGCACTGAGAAATACCAGCAGCCTCTCAACGAGTGTTTTCAGCGTCGGGTTGATAACAACAACAATGTGCACCACCTTAGAACTGTGCTCAATTATCTTCTCTCCTAAATACGCAACAAAATATTTGAAATCATCATATACTAAGCCAAAGAGACATCCCATCTCTTCGTCGTTCCTACAAATATAAGTATGTAATTCTACTTCAAGTAGAACCAGAACATACAAAAATATCATCACTAAGACACAAACTATAATCCTTCAAATGACAAATTCAAAACTTCTGCAGCATTTACTGAACACAAATTCCTTAGCAAAGGGGGAAGCAAAAGAAAGCCTGAGCAGGCAAGGGAGGAAGAGCCTAAGTTAAGCTAGCCAGGGCGCCAAATAGAATCTTTCTAACAACCTTAACCAAAAACGAAACTGAATATAGCTATTATTCAATATACTCATAGAAATTAAGAGTTGATTAATGAACATCATATAGCCCAAGGCTGTAGTCATCTCATCATCATCTTCATCATCATCATCATCATTTTCCCTTGAATTCCAGTTTAACTATGGTCAGGGTTAGAAAATTTTGTAGCAATTTCTGGAGCCTAGGCGCTTAGCAACCGAATGCACTTCCTGACGTTGGTTTAGATCTTAATGCTTAGTGACCCTTTACAATAAGTGCAGTCCACGGGTGCTCTATTCTTCATCAACCCGGACATACCGTGGAAAAATATAAGCAATTTATCAAAATTAAATTTATTCCAAAAATATTTGTCATATTATGTGATTAAAATTATATATTTCTTATGTTGTATACGGGACACTCAAGAAGGCAATGGGGAACCACCTCAGAAACCATATTTTTTCCAAGCCATAGGCTACATAAAGTATGGATTGGAATAGCCTGTTGTGATTAACTTGTGGATATATGGAGTGTTCTTTATGACGCGTGAAAAGAGACTCTCCATATGAATAAGCACCTTGGGCAATGAGCATCTATCATCAGCATCAATTTTCAACACTTCAAACAGTCTATCAACCAGGTGAATAATAATAAACAGTCTGGAATGAACATTTAATACTGAAAGTCAATAATAGATACGGTAAAAAACATGATCAGGATGCATATATTAGGCAAATTCATTACATCAAAACTAGAGAATAGTTCAGTTTAGATATCATACAGATTCAATGCAACATTAACCATTTGGCCCGTCAGTCCCAGTAGGAGATAGTGTGGCTAACGCCTGTAGTTCCTGCTTTATATCACATGTTCCAGTCTTGATATCCCATGACAACAGATCTATACAAAACAAAATGCTAGTCACTGCTACAGCCAAGTTTATTGTCAGTTTCTTGCTCAAATTGATACACTGTTGAATAACTTGCCAACAAGCTACAGACTCAACTCAGCTAAATGTATACAGCATGTATACATTACAGAAAGAAAATGTAGAATTGTTCAAGCAAACGAGGCCTTTAGTAAGAGAAAAGAACTAAAATAAAAAAGTTTGAAGCTCATGAAGATAAAGATTACAGAGACTGTAGTGAGGACCATGGTCCAGTACGATTGTGAAACAAGGACGTTTAGAAAGGAGGATATGAAACTGAAAGCATTCGTAATTTGGCTATGAAGATGAAGATTAAATGGACTGACAAAATTACGAAACTAAGACGTGCTAAATGGGGTTGGCATATATACACTAAAAAGAAGTTCTGGACAGGTCATACTGAATGGGTACCGAGATGGAATGGTTTACTAAAAGAGATAATTGAAGAAATAATAGAAGGAAAAATGGTTAGAGGAAGAAAGAGACTTGTGATGCTGGTTGATTTGATTTCTAATTCATATGTTGATATGAAGAGAAAGATAGAAAATACAGAGGAAATATTCCATGGACCTGCCAAGTGCACTAAGTCAGTGCACAAAGAGACAAACTTTATCAAAGAGATTCCATGATTACTATTGCATTATTTAATAACACAAACATTCCAAGACCATAGCTGCATAAACATACAACATATATAACTTTACTAAAAAGATATTAAGATCCGTATTTAGCATAATGCAGCACAGCTCTAAAAATATTTACTAAGTGACCAAGTAGTCATTTTGTACTGTAAAATCAAGAGAACACTTACATTAACAAATACCAATTGATGTTCATACATTATTTGAAATAAATACTCAATGCAACTTCTTAACAAATAACATTTCATACTTCAAAAAAATTAATATTAATACTTTACAAAAGTAAAAGCTGCTAATATTTCACGAAATATATCATCATACTTCAAGAAAAATTGCATTAATTAATTAAAGCTTATTCACAATGCCAAGTACTCAGTAACTCTGCAATCATTCTTTCATTTATTTCTATACATTACAAATTTTTAGGAACCAGTAGAGTTAGGGTTATGATTTAACAACGGCGGGATTAGTGCACTTGGTTTATTTGCGCCTCAATTATTGAAGTTCAGCTGCATGGACCTCGGTTAGTACTTTGTGGGTGACCACCTTGGAAGACCGAGTGTTGGTAAAAGCTTAGGAAGGAAAAAATCTCAGGGTGATGGAAGGTTATTATTAAATCCGCGCCGACTGCAATTGATGCGCCATCAAAAGGCAACATTACTAATAAACATGGAGAGGAAGGAGGAAATGGGTCTTAAACAAGCATCTGTGCTTCCTGACCCAGTGTGCCGTTATGTTTACGTTATGTTTTTTTAAGGTTATGAATAGGAATATAGCTGCATATTCCTATGGTGGTTCCTTAGTTTTTTCAGTACTGAGTTGAAAAAGTAGCAGCAAGAAACTTTTCTAACATGCACTATATTCAAGCTACTTTATATTCCACATATCTATATTATGCATATAATTACAAATAATTATAGAAGTATATATGCACATATATGCACAAAGTATAGAGTTTTTGGTTTCTCTGATTTAGATATGTAATATCTTTAATATACAGATCTCTAATGTAGATAAATTTGTATATTTGACTAAGTACATGTATTTTTAAATAAATAGTTAGAAGTAAATCTTAAAGTTTATCGTAAAATACTTTAGCCATTACACGATATGATGTAACTGAACAAGGGAATGCTGAATACTCATTTACTGTACCATTTATAAGTCGTAGAATGATTTGTTTCCGATGATCGAGAGTTAAAGACTCGCCAATTACGATAAGAAGTCTCGACATATCAGTGCTCACAGATGAGCGATCAAACACCTGACAGCCTGCAGACGCCATGTTGTACTCCTTTCTCAACTGAACTATTCAGGGATCGTGAGTTAATCTTATATCATCATTTTCATCTTTCCGTCTGTCATGGGTAATCAAGTTAGTTGACTCAGTTTGTTACACAGCTAAACAACGTCATTAAATTTAAAAAGGGGAATCCCAACGCAAAAGCAAGTTAGATTGGTTCCAAATTCTAGCGAACTGATCCAAAAATTTATGTCTACAGAGGCCTGTAAAAGAACAGTTTAAATAACATAAATTAATAGAATGATTTTGGATACAATCGGTTATTAAAATGTTAACTAGCACCATGGTCAATGCTGCGCTATTAATATAGAAGTAATATACATATATATTATATATAAATAATTTTTATAATTATATTTATATATATATATATAAATAATATATATATATACATATATATATATATATATATATATATATATATATATATATATATATATATTTAAGTATGTATTATATATATATATATACATATATTTATTTATTTATTTATTTATAAAAATATACATCATAAATATGCAAGTCTACCAAGTGAATGTGTGGAAGCACAATCAGTGAATGTTTTCAAAAACAGATAAGCTAAACATAAGAACCTCTCATTTTTATGCCAACTGCTCAGTGTAAGACATATAGCAGGATATGAAATTTTAAAGGTGCTTTTACGTAGCTTTTATTGTTGCTTCTTATGTAGATAAATACTTACGTGTGTCATAGTTGTATTACAAACGAATAACGAGTTAAAAATAACTTTACTGACCGGATTGCGTTAACAATAGTAACAATAACAACAATTAGAGTGCTACAATCATCAATGACAACATCGAGCACTATTGAGACAAAATACTTTACCATATTCAACCTTGAACTATTTGTAAACAAACAAACTGTTTATAAGTGTTGCCAATGTCTTATAAATAAAATAGCTTTATCCACTCAAATCAAACTATTTTATTTCAGACACATATGCATTATATATAGATCCGTATAACGGAATAATAGAAACTAAAGTGAATGTAGATGAAACTAAAAGAACTCTCATTTTGTTTAATACTATGAGAGTTCCAAACCAACTAGCTAAGACAGAGACTTGAATATGGATTATAAATGCAATAAGTTATTATGCAATAAGTTAGAAAATACTACTTTAAAATAGTCAGTTATAAAATATACAATTGGTGCTGCTCTTGTACAATCGAAGTTGGACTACTGCAATTCCCTGTTTTTAAATCTCCCTGGCTGTGAGATTAATCGATTGCAGTTTGTTCAGAATTCTCTTGCGCGAGCAATTTTTTGTAGTTCCAAGTACTCACATGTTACGCCTATTTTGAAGTCTTTGCACTGGCTAAAGATTAAAGAGCGTATCATTTACAAAACAGCTTCGTTAACCTACAAGTCCATCACCATCCCTAGACAAACTTGTATGTCTCACTTGATTAAAGTGATGCAGCCTGCTGTTACTCGGTCTTCTAAGTTAATTACTCTTGTGAGACCTAGCTTACCTTCACGCTCTAAGCTATCTAATCGTTCTTTCCAGCATGCTGCACCTCAGATCTGGAATTCTCTTCCATCCAATCTTCGGAAATCTTCATTTGAATCACATCAGCCTTTGCTTACCTAGGAGCAGTTCCATAAGCAGTTGAAGACCTATCTTTTCCATCTCTCTTTTCCATCCAGTGTCCATGAGCAGCGATCTGCGTCTAAACCACCTTTTCTTTAACTCCCTTTTATTTGGACTGAATTTCTGGATTTTGGAATTTGCACCGTTTTTGGACCTTCTTTTTAGCTTGCCGGCTTGTTTTTGTCTCAATAGTGCTCGATGTTGTCATTGATGACTGTAGCACTCTAATTGTTGTTGTTATTATTAAGTTTGAATAAAACACTAAGCGATGATAGTAATTGATTGATACAGATCATACTAATTATAGTTATATTTATGTATATAATTACCGACCTAGAAAATTAGCATTTCTACTAAACATACTAGCATGTAAAATCCAACTTGATCGAAAATAAGTTACAGAGCTAGAGAAAAAATCTTGAAAACTGGAACACCAAAATTCATTCAGCATAGAAGTTACACTATATCTAGTTACATCCAAGAAGTTTTTAAAACATATATTGAAGCAGGATTTCAAATTATTTAACATTGATGCTGAATAACTTCTCCAAATTCCGATACCATATAAACACATGCAATCATCACCATCATCATCATCTTCCCTTATATCCCAGTATAACCAGGTTCGGGATATAGACACATGCAATAAGCCTTGAAAAGTATTCTTTTAACATTCACTTAACATTTTGCAAAACGTCTCTTTAAAATGCTAGCACTAAAAAAAGATTGCGAATATCTTTCTTAATGTCATAATTATAATTATGACATTAAGAAAGATATTCGCAATCTTTTTATATATGATATAATTAATTATAATTTTGTTAATAATTATCAACATAATTATTATTAATTATATCATATAAGACCCGAACGTTTAAATTCTCTAACATACTTAAGATCAACATCATTGAGTTTAAGAGGAGGAAAATCATGAGTCTTAATCTTAGTTTTACTGGAAGGAAAGAAGATCATGAAAATAGTTAAATCAGTATTATATGACATAACAATTCAATCAGCATGCTTATGTAGTTTATTCATAAGAAACTGTACATGTAGTCCGGCCAAGCTAGGGGCCAAAGGATTAATAATCATCGGCATTGGCTACTCTAAAATATTATTTTAAATGCCACCCAAGTTGCACCCAGTATTACAATTAATAATCAGATCAATAAGATTCAAAATATATCTCGAAAACAAATAGGGAGATAATAAGCTGCCTTGTCTAATACCATTCTCCAAATGAAATGAGTCAGAACAGTGCTCGATATTGCAATTGACGAAAGTAGCACGTACGTAACGTAATTAATCATTGCATTCGTGAAAAGTAATTCTGTAGAATTATATGCAATATAATTGTTTGGCATTCTCCTGAAAAATGTAATCAGCATTAGAAAAGTTAAGTTACTGTACAGTGGTATGATATTTCGATAGTGATCTGACATGTCATATAGTATAGCATAAGTAGCACTGTTATGATATTTCATAGTAGAGCATGCCCGTCAATGTTTAACGTGGTCTTTTGATGCAAACGCTTGCAAGTGTGCTGAACCCAGTACTCTAGTAATGAATTAAAAACTAAACAAACTCACCTTACTAGTTATCATACCACTGCTACTTAATTTGCTGGACCCCTTACTCTGCTCATCGGCTTTGATTTGGTTTCACAGTGCTCAATGTTAGGGATAGCCAACAGTAGCACTCTAATCGTATTGTTGTTGTTGATGTTTTTACTTATACTACCTATTCCGCAACTGATTGATGCTTAGTTGATAGCCTTATAAAAAGCAGTATATAGTAGAAATCTGGATAGGGTAGCCTATGTAGGCCCTATAGGCATTGGTTCAAACTAATATCGTTTCAGACATATATGACATAGACTTACAAATATAATTATGATGGAGCAATTAAAGTAGAATTTGAGGAAGAAAAAGATGAAATTGATATGATGAACTTGGAGATCTCAAATGTGGCACAAAGAAAATAGTTATTTACAGCTTTGATCGTATTTTTCGCTACTCCAGTAGCCTATTGCTTACGGCACATTTAAAGCTTGCTTACGATAATTATATTGAACTGCGTCTGTTGAACATTAAGTCAGGGATAGCCAATATGATGACATGCACGTATTATTTAAAGCATAATAGGCTTCCTCTATATGCACTCTTGATGAATGTCTCAATGGCCTAGTGGTTAGAGGTGGCAGGTAACGTCCTGAAGTTTTTAAATGACATCCTGAGGTGAATTGAACTCTTGTGGGTTCGAATCCCGGCCGCGCTGATCTCAGAGTAAAATTTCCGACATTCACTGAACTGATCACACAGAAAATGGAATAAATTGGCCAACAGTTTATACATGTGGTATTAAAAGTGATAAGACATTAACATAGTTATGATATTTTAACATAGTTGATCGTTTCAGTTTCACTATAATGTGTGCTATTATTTTTAAAGTGTTACAAGCAGTTCGGGTTTGAGCTACTATTTTATTACAACGAGAGACCTACTTGAGTATTACATGTTTGTGATACTTACTCAATCGAAACACTATATATAGTTCATGCACTATACTTCACCTATAGGCTCGACCATTATAATATGATAAATCTTTCTACTAAAACATAAATTTTCTTTTATGATAAAACAGTATCCTCTTTATTGCAATATTACATTTGACACAGTTCGAACTAGAATAACATCAGACTTTACCAATTAAATCCTAAACTAGTTAAAAGAATATCGCCGTCATCAGTTTTTATTAATTAAAATCCATTTTCAAATATAGAATCTCCCTAATTTCCTACAAAAATTAAAAGGATAACTCTTCGATCATGTAAAAATAGATAGACCGCCGTTCTGTTAAGAAAATCAAACAACATCGACGAACATTCAATTTGCGTCAATATTTAACGTCGGTGTCCCTACAAGCAAGCTTATTATACCAAGGCATAGATTGGCAGAACAAAAGTTTAAGAAATTGATGTCTTTCTTCCATGCATAGCTGATCTCTTATAGGATATTCTTATTACAGCAGATTTGTGCTAAGATTCTCCTATCACAACAGATCACAGATTTGGACACCAACTTCCTCGGTAAAGGAAATTTGGTGCCAGATTAATTGTTTCCGTACGGTACGGGTCATGGTAGATGCAGAGAAAGTGAGTTCCGCTGGGGTATTCTTGATTCGCCACGATGTGACTGCGGTAAATCTCATATCATGAAATACTTCGTTGAGAATTCCACCTTGAACCTGCCTACCGGGTTGTCTGTTAACGTTAAGCTGCCATACAAGTGAAGCAGTTACCTGGATTAACGCATACGCTATATAAATAAATAAAAATTACAACAGATCACAAATAAGGTCTCCTATCACAACAGATCACAGATAAGATCTTCACATCACAGCACATCATTGATAAGATCTTCCAATCACAGCAGATCACTTATAAGATCTTCCTATCAGAACAGATCACAGATAAGGTCTTCTTATCACAGCACATCATTGATAAGATCTTCCAATCACATCAGATCACTTATAAGATCTTCCTAGCACAGCAGATCACAGATAAGGTCTTCGTATTATAGCAGATCATTGGTAAGATTTTCCTCTCACAGCAGAATACTGATAAGATGACACATACTTATGCATGCCGTAATCAAAATTTAGCAATATCATCTAAATTAAATGAGCTTAGACTTTCCATTTATAAAATTAACTTCGTCAAGTTGCAATATCGATATTTTGTAAAATTTAAAATAGTTGCACGAGAGAAAATTGCTAAGAGTTTTAACGATCTAAGCAAACAAGTGCACAAACTGCATGAGGAGAAGCAGCTTCAGATACTGATCAAACATATCAGTGTCAGAATCGCATTTTGCAGCGTAACTAGAGATATTTTGTACCATGTCAGTGAAAAATTAACGCGTGCTAAGAAGTCTTCGTGCGAAGACAAAATGTCAAAATTACTCGCTGAAAATTCTAATCTGTCACATCATCCATAGCAGCCATGATACCTGCGCTACAACTACTCCATTCTACAGTAGAGTGCACCAGAAGCGCCAGGCTCTGGAACTCTCTTCCACTGGACCTGGAGTCTCATCAGAGGGTATGTCAGAAGTATCCTCGACTGCCTGGTTCTCCGATTCCTCTTCCAGAGACTCATCTTGAACTACCTCATCCTCTGATTCCCCTTTCTGGGACTCGATTGGAGAAATTTCTGCCTCGGACTCTACTGGAGGAAGCTCTTGCGCGAGATTACGCGGCGGGCGATTACGTGAGATTACGCGGTCCGGCGAGCCATCGCGAAATCTTTTTATGAGGATCAAGTCAATCCTGCGAGCTTTCTTCACTATTTTTCCGTTTACCGTTTCATCTTCATCTTCGTCTTCACTCTCGACTTCATCATCTTTCAACATTTCTTCTGACGGTCGGTTATCATTGATTTTCTCTTTATCAGTCCCAACGAACGTTCTAAATATAAGAGCAGTTAATTTTAGCTTATATTTCGCAGATGATTATAACACGTATTAGATATAAAATACTATTTATAGGAAACAATACAAAATCAAGATCAAAAGACGTTAATTTAATTGCGTTTTAAATATTTGTTGCTATTGATTATTATTTGCATTTTACATGATAATTTTTCATATTTCACTTGATAGCTTTTGTAATTATATCTTGTATATTTGTCTACCATTTAATTGGTGAATTAAATAAAATCAATGCACCTAGAGTTGAATGAAGTTTCATATAGGATTATAGATAATGCTTATTCTACAGGAAGATCATATTAGAAGAATGAAATGATTCTAAGCCAATTTAAGAAGATTATTTAACACTTATATTTCATTACATTTTAATAATGCAAGTACTAAGACGGAAACCTGCATCCTTAATATATATATATATATATATATATATATATATATATATATATATATATATAAGAGCAAAATTACTGTATAAAATCCGCTTAAACTATACGATTAGGGCAATCAACTGTATACCCACAGTTTAGGTATCGACTTCTTTAGTTATCAATCTTGTGTTTAAAATATAGATACAGCTTACAAAATATGCATATAGGGTTTGAACAAAATTTTGCAATCTCGTATCCTAAAACAAAAATTGCAATTGAAGAAGTCTTGAAGACAGTGGTCACAGGTAGGCAGTTGATTAATGATATAAGAAATATTAAGATGAATTGGATAGGATAAATTTTAAGGGAGATAGTTAACTAAAGGAGTTCATAGAAGGAAAGAGAAGCAGAGGCAGACCGAGATTAGGATATTTGATAATTTAAAGATCCACTAGTATGTGGACATGAAGATGAAAGCGGAAGACAGAGAAAAGTGGAGACATTATATACCATGGACCTGCCAGTAGGCAGTCCACTAAGAGAGAGAGAGAGAGACAGAGAGAGAGAGACAGAGAGAGAGAGACAGAGAGAGAGACAGAGAGAGAGATCCTAACCTAATATCTCCAGGTTTCTGCTGACACCAGACTTTTAGTTCATCTCCACCCGTGACGATGATCAGTCTTCCAGCTGAATCCGAAGAGGCATCAACACAGCGAATTCGACCTGTCTTCATGTCGCACATGGTTCCTATGTAACTCTCATCCGGCAGATGGCGAACTGCGATCAATCAATTAAAAATCAGTCACTCATTTAATATATCAGAACGTGAAAGAGTTGATTATGACATTGATTATGACATAATGTTAATAATAAAATAGTAATAGATCCTGTCGCCATTTTAGACAGCGTTAGAAAAAGCGTGTTTTCTTTAATACAGTGATCACAAATAAATAACTACAAAAGCCTTAACAAATAAACAGTCGCAGAGTGAGTTGCATATCTCACCGCATACACACACTACAACCGATAGAAAAGAATAATCAAACCCAACCATAAACGGCTTATTTCCAGAAACCATTCTGATAACTTTCATATCTACTATCTACTTACACCATTTGATAACCGTTAAAAAAAATTGTTATCATAAATTCTGAAAAACAAAACAATCTTTAAGTACTCGAATTGCACATGTTACTATTTTATTAGGCTTACAATTAGGCTTACATCTTGATCCAGTCATACCTATCGGGCTAGGAGTGTTACAGGATATTATGTATTCCTATCTAGAACAGCCAATATTTACTGTAGAATCCATCCTAGACCTGACCCGAAGTTACTGTAGTACTATTATTTCAGCTTATATAAGCAATTAAGTTTTGACAATTACTTATAACATCTGATTCTCTTTATCATTAGTAACAAGTTTGTGTATATTGGCGAGAGCAACATTTTTCAAAGATGAGCTTAGTATAACATTAAATTTGGTAATTTCATTAGAATTTACGGTTCAGGTATCCACGTTGAATGTCGGAATCGTATCCTGACGCAATGAGTACGTCCTTGTGCACAGTTACTCCGTCTGTGAGTCCGTGTTCTGAACTGTGATTTCCAATGCGCTTCCAGGTGTCTGATAGAAAAATCGCAAAGACATTATTCAAGCAAACATCCTTGGCTTAATTACTAAAGTGCCAGGCACAGATGAGGAGGGACTTCAATTCTATTCTCAATGAAATCAGTCAAAAAGTGAACTAATTTTCTGTTCCTCTGCTAGGGAACTGAGAGTGCGTCATTATTTTGAGCTTCCGAATTTATTCTTTAACTTCAAATTTGATATTAGGATAAATGCAATTATCCTTATAATATAATTTTTTAATTAACGAAAAATAAGTGTCTTAGTAACTATCATACATGTAGAATTAATTAGAATTAGAAATAAGTCTAGAATTAAAATGTACACTCCAATTTGTTATTGTATTATAGTGTTCGTACTATGAAAGTATTGCACACGATTGTGTTATATCAACATAATTATACAAGTAAGATATTTTCATAATATTACCATTGACATATAATCTCTCATTTATGACAACCAAAAAACTTTATTCGTAGCAATATTATTAAGAAACTATTTAAAATGATTTGCTTACATCTAGAAAAATATCAGGCCTGAACTCTTTTAAGGGAAAAGCTATTTCGATGTTTTTATTTTAACGATTAGCGCTTTCTTTGAAAGGGAACTGATTACTGAAACAACTGTTTTTTCAGTTTTCTGCATTAACAACAATGATAATAATGACAATCATCGTGTTCCATAACAAAATCTAACAACGTGAAGTTTGAGCCAATCCATCTAACTTAAATATCATATATGAATATTGTATATATACAGTATACTCGGACATCGCCTCTGGGTAAGGAATCGGACTTCAAATACTGTAATTGTACTGTGATGTAATGTTTATTCTACTGCACGATACTAAAAGTAACCAGAGAACTAATGATCGTTACAAAGCCGTTTAATAAAATGCACTCACATCCATAAAAACTGAGCCAGTTCAATTAGCAAATAATATCATCTCGTAGGGGCAACTGCCCTCGAAATTAGGAATTCAATCTCTATCATGCACAGCATTTGGGTTGAACAGCAACATTGACGTTAAAAAGAAGCTGTTTCATTTTGAAACGGCTTCACCGATTCAAAGATATTAAGTAATGATTTTACTTTGATCTTTAATTCAAATAAAATTAACTACAATTCTTGGCATTATTCCTTTGATATCGTAATATGAACCATCTTGATGCAAGATATTAGATAGTTAAAATTAAAAAGAAATCTACGCGATTACACCGCACGTCGCATATATTATTACATCACATATCTCTTGAAATTTGTTATATAAAAAATTATCAGTGCGTTACGATTCAATCTTTTATAGAAATGAATTCATACCACTAGTCCAATTATGAGCCCATATATTTGATCCTTCCTGACCACAATACATGGTCTGGCGGTACATATGACCGGACGTGAAGGAACCATCATCAGCTGACCGAGGCGGAGCACTGGACCTGTTAGTGCGCTTGAGAGCAGTTTTCTCCACGTCATACATGTGCACCAATCCATCCGCTGTCACACAGATAATGCGACCACAATCGATCTAAACATATTATTAGAACAAAAATTCAAAATTAATTCAGTAGATTTTCTAATGAAAAGCGATATAAGTGTTAACTATTTTCTATGAAATAAATGTATATATATATATATATACTGTATATATATATATATTAGTGCACTACCTACTGGCAGGTACATTGAATATAAAGCCTCACTCTTCTCTGTCTTTCTCTTTCTTCTTAATGTCCACTTTTGAATGGATCTTTAAATCATATATCAGTCCTAATCTCGGCCTGCCTCTGCCTCTATTTCCTTTCCCTCTGCCTTTAACTTTTTTAGTTGACTTTCCTCTCTTAGAATGTGTCTTATCCAACTCTTTTTCCTATTTATTTATGCATTAATCGCTTGTCAAAATGTACCAACTCTCTCCAAAACTTCTTCATTGTAGCCTTTTGCTTCCTGCTAATCCTTTCCATTCTTCTCCATATTCACATTTTTAATGCTTCTAGTTTCCTGATATCTTCTTTCGTTAAGGCCCACGTTTCACATCCATATAATAGCGTGATCCAAACATCGTCCAATATATAATACATAGAATATAAATATTTATATGGAATAAGTAATTTTTGCTTTACAAATTCACCTATAGCCAAAAGCTTGAGCACTGTTGTGTTCTGCATGTAACTTTAATTAGGACTTAGAAACTCTTCTATCAACTGCTAAAAATATAGAGCCAATTAAGCCATTACTGACAATACTAAAGTTATGAATTCTGTGCTTTTGGTTAGTGTTAATCAGCTTGATTAGAACCAGCTAAAACACGACTGCGCATTGAATTAATGAACTCTTGTCGCAGGTAACTGCGCCTGCAAAAGTAAAGTAAAACAAGCATTATGGTGAAATGATCAACTGTGTTGATATCTATCATTTTTAATACCACATGTTCAAACCGCTAGGCAATATAGACCATTGTCTGAATAACCAGTCCAGTGAATGTCCGAGATTTTACTCTCAGATCAGCGCGGTTGGGATTCAAACCCACGAGGGTTCAATTTACCTCAGGATCTGTCATTTAAACCTTCATGACGTTTCCCCTACGCTATTAAGACCTTCTATAAGAATGCACTGCTACAAGAACGCAAGCACCGAGAACCCGCGACAAACCTGAATGCTTTGTATGGAGCTGCCGGCGATCCGAGTGAAGAAGTAATGCCCTTCTTCCTGCGGTGGAACTCCTCTTACTTCAAGCTTGCTTCCAACTAATTTCACAAAAATCAGAAGAGTTCTTTAGCGTTTTGTTTTCTCTCTTGAATTCTGCCAAATAGCAGGTCTAATGTTTATTTTTCTAATCGTTTACTTTTGCTTTTCATATAGAGCATTTAATTGACGAATATTTGATTTATTAATCTTCTGACGAGAGATTGGCGTTAATCGATTCCAGGTTTAAGTAGGCCTAACGCAGTATAACAGGAGCCATCAAAGTGGCATTCATGGACAAGTTGCATTACTGAAGCGAAAAAATAAAATGGTAAAGTAGCTTAAAGTTTATTCGAATCCCGACCCTGGTTAAACTGGGATTTAAGGGAAGATGATGATGATGATGATGATGAAAGTAGCTTAATAATGAGCCGAACTATGATGATTGGCCATTAAAATTATCGTATATTGTTTATAACTATTCTATTAGTTTCGTCGGAATCCCTTCAGAAAAACCTACATTACAAAACAACATAACAACAACCAAACCAACAAATAAAGCTAACACACATTAATATTATAGTAGAATTACGATATACGTATAACATGATTATAAAATTTACCATTTCTAATGTATAAATGGCATATTTATAAAAATAGTATAGGTTATAATCATCATCATCGTCTTCAATAGAATCCCTGTTTTGCTAGGGTCGGGATACGAATAAAGATGTCTCAAATCCTCGCTCTCCTACATCATATCATCAGTCAATCCCCTATTCGAGACCTTTCAATTCGTTTAAATTTTTGTAGCAATTTCTGGAGCCTAGGCGCTCACCAAACGAATGCCCTTTTCTGACGTTGGTATGGATTTAATGCTTTAGTCGCCTTGTACGACACTTGCAGTCGCGGGTTGGTCAAGTCTTCAAACAACTCAAACACAACACGGGGAATAATATAGGCTATAATAACTAAAAATTAATGATAAATAATAATAAGAATTTATCATTTATATTTATTTATTAAGAGTATTAGTATAAGATTACTACTATATTATATTTTTAATATAATTATTATAGTAATTTGAGCATACAATGATTGATATTAGCAGAATTAGCGAACAGGCGCTAAGAAGAAGTAGGGAGAAAATGTCGTCTTTGAAAAGATTTTCTGGATTTTGGTATTGGCATCGGTTTGGATTCGCATTCTTTTTTGCCACCAGCTTGGATTTTTCTCATCAGTGTTCGATGTAGTCATGGACGGCAGTAGCACTTGATTGATATGTTGTCACGTTAAGCTATGAGAACTTGAGAAGAACGTACCTGATCCAGTGATGATCTGATGTCTCTCGTGTCTGTAGTTATTCATATAGTTAATGCTCTGAAGTGGGTTCATCGTGTAGATTGCTCTAAGACACTCAGCTGTACGTAACATGAAATTATATATAGTAATGGGTTGGAAGCTTACGAGCAGGAATTGAATCCCGCGTACCGCGATCTTGCTGTCTTAGTGCACTGCACTCAAGGTAGGTCCAAGGTAGGCTATATAATGCCTCCACTACACCGTATCGAGGTATCAAATCATTAAAACTATGATCTTCAAAAAAATTGTACAGTATCGCGACGCGAGTATCACATTTTTGATGACGTTTTTCATAAAGTTGCAATTTTACTGAACCTTTAAATTAAGCTATCGATTTAAGCATAAATGAAAAACAGTTGATCACATCTAAAGGAATTATAAAAATTCACAAAAAATATCTATGGTTCTGAAACAAAAAAATTATTTCTTCCTCTATATCGTTGTCAAAAATTGGGGTGGTGAAGCTTCAGTCAAAATAGTACTTCATTATTTAATCAACTTCTAATATACATGTAAGTTTAGCTGCAAGAGATACATGTACCAGCCTTAGAAACCGCTTTAGAAACATCTAATCACCAATCTAGTTTTCAATCATTTTTAAATTTTTGCGTCTATGGATATTAATGTATAGCATTACGAACACAAATTCGTCAGTCTACGATAGGGACTTTAAATTTTTACTGCAATCCAATAATACGTATTAGATGCAATTTTTCCATTTTGTTAAATTTGTGTACAATTTGACGTAACGTTTTTTCACATCAATGTTCTGTTAATGAAATTTGTCAAAATTGCGATAAGAAAACGAACACCAAATCTTACTATTCTGCGAACACCAAATCGTACTATTCTGTATATCACACTGCGAACACAAAATAGTACTATTCTGAAAAAAATTCCAACTATTGTCAAACGAAATAGAACGGAATCGAACTCTAATACTCAACCTCTCTAGCACCCGAACGAACACAACCTGTCATTTACAAGAAATTCAACCCAGATCAAACCTTTTAAATTTTAGAAATTCCCATCTCTAGCTACAAGTATATTATTACTATTATTTTATGTTTATTGTTTAAAACTAATTACTTTAGTTTAAATAATTAATTTAGTTTCATTTTATGTTTAAATTAATATATTTAGTTTTAGTGCTTTGTGTTTAAAGTATTCTTTTATTTTACGTTTACAATAGTTATTTAAGTTTAATTATATATTTCTGAGTATCCTTTGTCAAATGTCTTCGTTCCATATTAGTTTCATCACTTTTTATTCACTTTTTAATCATCGAAAGTGCAGGCACAGTAGGCCAATACAGCTGTAGTAAATGTACAATATATGCAGGGAATCAAGCTGGATCCTTCACACTAAATTCAGACCTATGAGCTTCAACTAATTAAAAGATGCCAGGTAAGTGTCCCCCGTCTTGAAAATCGAAGAACTTGCCAACTGCTAACTGCACACGTCGTAAGAGCCGACCAAGCTAAAACTTACGGAAACAAGGGAAAACCATCTCAGAAGCCATTTTTTCCAAAATATAGGCTAAATAAGGTATGGATAAGTCATAACCTATTTTGAAGGTATTAATTTGTTCTGCATTGATTATATATATATATCTCTTAATACTCTTAACAAAATTAAGTAAAGCTATAAGATGCATAATTAGATGCATTGAAGCGAACAATAATTATGCGTGCAACCGTACTGCAGAGGTTTTTGCAAATGCTTTACAATTCGTGTACACTGCTTGAGGAATGCTTCTTCTTACACATACCGGAATCAGACTTCCAGATCCGGATGTAGCAGTCCAGAGAGGCGCTTATGATCGTTTGAGTATATCGCAGTCTATCCATGTCAAAGTCGATTTTGATCTCCTGAGGGCCTGTCTTATTTTCTTTCAGACTCTTCGCAGTTTGAGCCTCCGACAGATTGGTCATCAAAACGACGAATGCTAGCAAAAATTCAATAAAAATAAGAAATAAGAAATATCTTATTATTTTCGGAATAAAAATCAAATATATATCCTATATTTCTTCAGTAAATAGTGTAGTATATGAAGCATCATTTCTATAGTTTCGTCCATTTTTATAATATTTTATTCAATTGGCAGCTATAGTAATTAATTGTGAATTGAAATCAACTTTGATAAGTGCGCGCTTATAAACAAATTTATTATTTATACAAAGAATATTAGTTAAAGTATTGAATTTAATAGAAGCACAAATTATCAACAAAGCGTGTACAGACACAATAGCAGTGCAACTGAATCAACAAATCTAAACATTAAATGGACTTTAATGTATTTATTCCAGTTCCGGCGGATGTACTTAGTTATCCTCAAGCACAACATGTTTACACGAGATACGAAAATGGCATTTTTCACCGGCTCCACATCTTTATTGTCTCCCATAGTTACTGTTTTTGGGCACTATTCCAACAATCGTCCGTCATTTGGCATAATTTTTACGGAATGTCTTTACGTGTTCGACATTACGTTTGCGAGTCCGAAATCTTTCCAAGTTTCGATGTGAGTAAAGGTTGTATAGTGGTCGGTTAAACATGTCGCATGTTAAATGCGAAAAATTATCTTCATCAACAAGTAGAGGCTGTACACTCTCACATCCTAATACAGAATATATCTTATTTCTTCGCTGTTTAACGTATTTCTGTACTTGTTTATCTAGGATTTATCAAAGCAAGGAAAAAATTGCTTTGTTAGTAGCTTAAAAGCAGCCAATAAATATAAAGGGTTTGCTAATGGCTTCTTTTAATAGGGTGATAAAATGAAATAAAAATGTACATCAAATCAGATGACAATGATTAATAATCATCCTAAAAGGAGGGAAATAACAAAAATATACAAAAACAGCAATCAACTAAGGAGACTTGCGCTATATCAAAAGTATAAGAATACGAACAAAATAAATAACTCTTATTTAATAATAATAATAATAATAATAATAATAATAATAATAATAATAATAATAATAAAGGTTCAACGTCTGTTTCCTCATACAAGGATGATGTCAGGGACGTCTTAAGCACTGAAGGGACAAGTAGAATATATTTTCTGCTAAAAGAGACCAACCAAAGCCGGGAGACTCTTGTCTGCTCAGTAGCTTGACGGCGGTGACAGTGTCGCTGTGACCAGAGTATCGTTGCAGCTCCTCACCCGTTCCGATGTTCCACAGGCGAACTGTCGTGTCAATGCTGGTCAGACAAATAAAGATTACACTCAGAACCATATTAAAAGAACTTAATTAATGAAGTTGTGTAATAATTAGATTGAAAATTAAATAGAATAGAGCCTAATGTTGCTCAATTCTGGTAATTAATTAAGCAGATTTTCGTACATTCCTTAAAAATCTTAATTCTTAAAATCTGAATTAATTTTGAACTTCCTAACAAAGAGTCTTAATGATGAGAATACGCCATTTTTCTATAACGCATATATATAGAGACCGATAGAGTTTTTCTAACTCATTTATTGCATCATATTTTTCTCATGTCAATTTAGATAACCATTATATCTGATTTATTTGATAATCATATACAGTGCATAATTTTTCTCTTTTGCTATGTTTGCATATTGATGTTGTTGTATTGTGGTGCTTATTTCCGAGAACCTCCTTCGCTCTTAGTGCACTACTTACTGGCAGGTCCGTGGTAAATTGCGCCTTCATTCTTCTCTGTCTTCCACTTTCCATTTCATGTCCACATACGTGTTAATCTTTAAATTGTCTAACATTCCTAATCTCGGTCTTCCTCTGCTTCTCTTTCTTTCCATTCTACATTCAATGACCACCTTTGGTTAATTACACAGACCCCTTAGAACGGGTCCTATCCAAATCTTCTTCCTGTTTCTTATAGCTTTTATCAACTGTCTATCTGTAGCCATTCTCTTCAAAACTTCTTACTCATATATAATTATCGAATATAATAGAGATATATGCAAAATCATTGAAATATAAAATAAAATATAAAATATAAAATACATATATTGATATATGTAAATGAATGGTACGACACATGTAAAAATAAGTAATTTTACAATAATCATTTTCGATTTCCTTTTACGCCATGTTAGATATTAAAAAGTGTTTCCATTTTTTAGCTTGGGTATCATAAACTGGTTCTCGGATAGTGTTTGGATGGGTGACCTTATTGGACGACTGAATACTCACATTATTGAAAAAATAGATAGGAAGCCTAAGGTGTAGAAACTTGGAAGGTTATTATTGCATGTATATTCACTCATGCTGCATGTCATGTGTGTATCCGAAGAACAGAATTCCTGTTTGAATTCTCGGTATTATAATTAATACTACAATGCGGATATAAAGTTAATAATTTATAATGAAACTTAAATTGTCTCCATAGTTCTGCTTAAAAGAAATCACTAGTTACCTGCCAGTGGCTATATAGTTGTCGTCCATCGAAACAGCCGTTATTCGTTCAGTGTGTCCAATCAGCTTCCTCACAGTAAATGATTTCAATCCTTCTCGACTCTTTCTCTCGGATGACCCGTTTGAATTTGTCCCGTTAGCTTATAAATAGTCAAAATACACACGAAAAATTCAAAACGAGTAGGATTTTTAGATTCCTTCATAATTACGTTTAAACGCATGCAAGATTTCTTCTCATTAGCGCAAATAAGATCATTTCCGTTTCGATTAGTTCCTTTTTTAAACTCAAAACATTCAAACTTATTATAGACCATTAGATAATCGTGGGCTAATAAAACAATTATATTCCATTTACTCTTAAAAGCCGAAACCTATTTTAAAATTAGTTAGCAGTCTAGAAGGCATGCGAGTGGCTTGACGAACCTTGGTTCTGAACCCTGCACCTAATGAGACCAAGTCCAACAGCCAACTGATACGCTACAGACACATCACATTGATGACTAGAGATACAGTGTTAGGACAGATCCAATTGAGAATACTCTGAAAGAGAGTACGTAGATATATTAGTTTCAATTAACTTACTCGTTTCTTTGCCGTTTTCACTGGTCTTTGAAGCACCAGCTTCTTTCTTTCTCTCTGTCCCGCTGGAAGAAGCAATAACATAGCTAGTTTGCAGCAAGGATTTATAAATGAAGTGTTTGTAAAACAGTAGTAGCTAATAAATGAAGTACTACTCTAATTCATGACAAATTCGAGCACTGTGGCGTTAAAGCCAAGCCGATGAAGTAAAGACAAAACGATCCAAGAAAGCGGCATAAATCAAAAATTCGGACAGCCCGTGCAAGTTAAAATTAAGATTTTGATAGCAAGAAAATTTCTATCAACATCACTCAGCAAATTAATTTTAAACTGCATTAATTTACTACCGATTGGAATTGCCTGGAGTCACCCGCAGTCACAGGGTTGGAAAAATCGCCTCCAGTCAGAGGATTTCCATTTCCATCTAGTCATTGCTTCTTAATATTAAAATAAAAAATGAATTGGCTGTATATACAAAAGATCACAACTTTATTTAAGATATTTTACTTTGATATTTGTGACACTTTAATTTGGATTTTGTTTCGCAGAGTGTATTGACTACAAGCTTTTCTCATCTGTTTGATTCGGATATGTATTGTTCAGTGTTGTCCAGAACAATATTGAACAATAGGTGACACCCTTTGCATAATGGTCCCCATGCCCATAATTTCGTTGGAAGGTGCCTCCATGGTTCTTCGGTCCCCTCTTTATAGAAACTACAACAAAAATTAGAATACAATTGTTGACAAAGACAACAACACCATTGAAGACTAGCAAACAACACGTGCGAGAGAATTTTGAACGTGCAGCAAACGATTGAGAGAAAAAGAAGGCAACCCATGTAATAATGAGTTACAGTAGTCAAGAGTTGAATGAATGATAGAATAAACAAGGATAGTGGCTGAATTTCAAGTAAAGGATGGATGTATTTGCCTAATCGAACGAATCTGAAGGATGGAAGCACGATAAACGGAAGAGATCTGGGATTTAAAGTCAAGGTTTTCATCAAGTATGACTCTAAGGTTTTCGGCGGATCGGGAAGGTGAAAGAGCAATATTTTGGTATGAACAGAGTTATTAGAAATTTGACTTCATTGCCAAATATGCTTTATAGATTTTAATTCTTTATTAAATCTGAACTTATGGACACATTTAATTCCTGAAAAATATATATAATTGAAGATTTCGGTTATCATTTTGTCATCTAGCATTGGATGGAATTCAAGTTAGTTACTCTATTATTAGCTGGAGCCAATGACGAAGTCGGTAAGATATTCGACTACGGATTAGTAGATGCTGGTTCGAATCCTGGGCTCGCCCGTCACTGACATCGCTTTCGAGTGAGGAAACTGACGTTAACCTTAGCTTTACCTTAGCTTTCGCTGTTAATCAAATGTTCTTCTGCTAATATACTTAATTCAGTATTGTATTAACTAAACAATAAACATTAATAGCATTAATATGACGCTACGTTGTTGCTAACTGAACATAATTAAAAATACTTTTTAGCAGCTTGTCCTTCACCAGTGCTTCGAGTATAGATATCCACATGCGCCATGGTTTGGACCATCTGGATCAAAGCTTCCAGATCCTCCGCACTGAGTTCTTCTTCTTCCTCTATAGCTAAAACAATCAATTAACAAAATTACTTATTACAATTAATGCTCGCTGCTGAAACTCTACTGATAAATACGTGAAATAGTAAAATCCAATATTCTACAAGACTCACACATTTCCCAAATATTAAATGTCCATTTTAGATTGTGATCCACTTAATTATCGATGGAGTGAAAAAATCTGACTTTGAGTAAGAATGCAGAATGTATGTTTTCTTTATGATTCGTTAAAATATACTGTAGAGAGAGAGAGAGAGAGAGAGAGAGTGAGAGAGAGGGAGAAAAGGAGAAAACGATTAAATCAACTGAAATAGAAAAATTGTTATTAATACACTTTTATGCAAAACAAAATCTTTTTAATAATGATTATTGTTTTATTATTTTGTTAAATCGTAAACATAATGTTCTTTATTAACGTTGCTTGCGGGCACTGCATGCAACAAGCATAATTTACTCCACAAATAAGAATTATATTAATTGCAAATAAAATTTTACCGCAGATCTGTTTATTAGATTTAGCTTAAGATCAAGAGGGTGGGAGATGAACCGGTTAACGCCATCTCAACAGATCTCTGTTGTTGCCTTAAGTACATCTCAACAGATCTCTGTTGTTGTCGTAAGTTTATTCCTATCCATGTCGTCGCAATGCATTTTAATTCATCTCTAAGAGGCTCAACCAAAATCAAACATCAACAGATTCTCTCTCTCTCTCTCTCTCTCTCTCTCTCTCGCGCGCGCGCGCGCTTTAGTGTTCAACAAGTGGCAGGTCCAAGATATTCGGCCGCGGATCAGTATGTGCGGGGTTTAAATCCTTGGCTCTCCCGTCACTGACATCGCATTCAGGTGAGGAAACTGACGTTAACATTAGCCTTACCAGTTTTACATATTAATACACAGAGTCTGCTTTCAAACTTCGTATGGAGCACTCCGTAGATCAACAAGTTAATTCCTTCACAAAAGGCTATGCCATTCCTCAACCGTATGTAGCCTATAGTTGGGGAAAATATGTCTTCTCATGTGGTTTTCCATTGCATTCCTCGCATTTTTGCTTTGTCGCATCGTATGACATGCGCAGTTAGCGCTCTACGTGTCTAGGACTCATGATAAGAGAACAGAATCTATGAACAAAAGAATCACAGACAACAGAATCTATGAACAATAGAATCACAGACAACAGAATCTATGAACAACAGAATCACAGACAACATAATCTATGAACAATAAAATCACAGACAACAGAATATATGAACAACAGACTCACAGACAACAGAATATACGAGACAAACCCGATTCCCTGATGATTCGCTCAGCCTCACTGCGGGTTCTCGTTCTGTTCATTGTGCCGGTTCAGTTGTTTTGAGTAAAAGCAAAACAAGTAAAACTGTAAAACAAACAGCAATGGTGTTTACAGTACATAAAATCTAGGCAGAAACAACAACGAAAATTATAAATCTTTAATTGTTAAAATTCTGCGTATACGTATAATTTGACATTTAGAAATTGAACACGTCTCGATCCAATTCTCAATCACTTGATTAATGTGTAAAGAAGTCAATGGCAAAATGGAGTGCATGTCATAAAGTTTAAATGACAATTTGAAATATAGAAAGCAGAAAGCATTTCCTTTCTACTAGAAAAAGAACACCCAAGCCTGGTTACAACAAGAATTTCAAGTTTTAATTCCGCTTCGTATTCTCAGTCTTCGTTATTTGCCACTCTCATACAAACTAATTATGAGAGATTTATCGAGTTGGAAAGTTAACGTTGGTTAGCTTACCAATTCCACATTATACATTTATCTCGATTTGACCCTACGAACCACCCTAGAAAAACGGATGAGCTAAATCATTGACCAAAACGATATCCATTACATAAAGCATAAAAACGTAAAACTTTTAATGAGACTAACGTATAAGTTATCATCTTCATCTTTCCTTGAATAAATACCATCGGGTTTTTAAAAATTGCGTAGCATATTCTGGAGCCTAGGTGCTCGCCAAGCGAATACACTTTCTAACGTTGGTTTGGATCGTAATGCTTTATCGCCTTCTGCGGCTTGTGCAGTCTACGGTTGGTCTATTCTTCAGCAATCAGGACACAAAGCGGATAAAGACTAACGTACAAAAATTAAACGTGTGCGTATTTACAGAAGTATCATTAAAGTTATTACTTTAATTTTATGCGTTCGAGACTAACGAACAAAAACTTTATAACTTTATCGAAACTAATTTTTGTATTTAAATTTGAAACTAAAACTTCAAAATTTGAATTCACGAAATATGTAAAATTAGAAGTATATCAAAGCCCCTTAGTCTAGATAGTATATCGCGTTAATATACTTATGCCAGTACTACAATTCTTTCATTACTATAGCTAGAAAGCTGAGTGGAATTTCTGAAGTTCAAATACGCTCTAGTAAGAATTCTATACTAAATAACAATTGTGAAAATGCCGTTATGATGACTTATAAAAATTTCCCTAGCAAGAAAGTCACGGCTAGCATGCTCTTCATAATCGAGAGCAAAGTTTAATCAAGTTGACCAATTAACCATGAGCCCATGTCCAGTACAGCGAGTGCATATGGAGTTCATTGTACAAGGTGATCAAATTAATTAGAACCCTTTCTTCCTATTTGTATACATTTTCTAATTTTGACAGTATGAAGCCGTATTTTACAAGGGATTGATGCAACTTAAAAGCTTGTCTCAAGTTATTAAGCTTCTCCAACAAAAGTTCCTTATAAATTTCAAGTACATATTTGAAAATTATGTATTTCAAATACATAATTTCAAATATTTTAGGATTGTTTAATAGTAATAATAATAATAATAAAGGTTTAACGTTCGTTTCCTCATGCAAGGATGATGTCAGGGACGTCCCCCCATCACATGTCACTACACACTACAAATCGATTCACCCCAAACGATCTGAAAAACACATGCTGAAGAGAAATAGAAGATCCTAAACAGTGCCGGTCCGGTGATCAAAAGCAGTCAGGCAAGATGAAATAAAATCAATGGTGGGAACAACGGAAAGTGGAAGTAGTAGAACATGAGCGAAGATCAGAAGGCAGAGAGTTCCAAACAGTAGGAGCGGAGAAAGAAAATGAACGTCTACCTAACGAAGTTAGAATATTAGGAATTTTGAGCAATTTGGTATCGGACTAACGAAGCCTACGAGAAGGCTGATATTGGATTAGGAGATCAGAAAGGTAAGAAGGTTTACCAAAAAAGTATCAATGGAATATTTTTCGCTCATCTTGCATTTTATACAGAGTTGTTAATTCTTTGTTTATGGCTATTTATCCAATTTGATGTCTTTATTATTCATATTTTTGATTGCATGATATTTTTAGAATTAAAAAAGCTAAAATAAAAATTAATTGTACTCTCTCTCTCTCTCTTAGTTCACTGCCCACTGGCAGGTCCATGGTACATCTATCTGTGCCAACTCTCTCCAGGACTTCCTCATTTGTAACCTTTTGAATCCAGCTAATCCTCTTCATTCTTCTCCAAATCCACATTTCCAATGCCTCCAGTTTCCTAATATCTTCCTTCCTTAAGGTCCATGTTTCACATCCATACAATAGCGTGGTCCAAACCAAAGTTTTCACTATCTTTATCTTTGTGTCTTTCTTTAGACTTTTTGTTAATAGTTCTTTTCTACTACCAAAGGCCGCTTTTGCTTGTGCAATCCTACTGCATATTTCTGTCTCACATTTCCCATCATCGGTTATAGTATGACCCAAATATTTGAAACTCCTTACCTGTTCCAATTTCGTACAATTTATTATGATATTAATTTCACCTTTATTATTGGACACTCTCATAACCTTGGTCTTTTTTATATTAATCTTCATGCCATATCTTAGGGCCGTATCATTCAGCCTATCCATTACCTTCTGCAATCCAATCTCGCTGCCCGCTACCATTCCTTGGTCATCTGCAAATCGTACATCTTGTAACAAATTCCCTCCTACTTTTATTCCTTCTTCCAAGTCTTCCATGGCTTCCTCCATCATTGCCTCAGCGTAAATGTTAAACAGCAGCGGCGAAATGCTACAACCTTGTCTTACTCCACGTCCTATTTCACCTTCTTCTGAGTATTCTTGTTGGATTTTGATTACTGCTCTTTGATTCATGTACAAGTTCAAAATTAGTCTTCTATCTCTCCAGTCAATTCCTATTCTTTTTAAGATATTCATCATCGTTATCCAATCAATCCTGTCAAAGGCCTTCTCGAAGTCTACAAAGCATACAAAAACGTCATTTCCATATTCTAAGCTTCTTTCGCAAAGAACCCGCATTACTCCTATTGCTTCTCTTGTGCCGCATCCTTTCCTAAAACCAAATTGTGTCTTGCTCAGTATCATCTCTGCTTTCGACTAATTAATTATACATGAAAGTTTAAAAATTTCGCAATGCAGTGTGCAAAAAATGCAAAAATTTCGACACTTTTTATTAATGTATTTAAATTATGCTTATAGAATTATAGAATAGAATGTATAGAATTATGGTTAAGCAATAATTTTGTATCAGAGTTTTAAATACATTTTTTATCTTTAACTTTATGTAGCATTATTTTAACTTTATCAAGAGAGTTTTGCTTGAACACTCGTGGTTCAGATATAGATTTTGAATTTACCCTTTAAAATCTATTTCTGTGTAAATAGACAGATCTTGATACTATAGGCCTACACATATCTCTTTCCTCTCTTTCGGTATCTTATCCCTCGCTCTCTCGCTGTCTCTCTCCTCTCTCTCTCTCTCTCTCTCTCTCTCTCTCTCTCTTACACACTTTTTTATTCAATCATTTTTCGCTAATTCCTTTCTTTTCCTATCGAACCACCTTTTACGTAGAGGATAATATATTTACGTACTTTAAAGGAAAAACGAGGAAAAGAAACGACTTACTTATAAAAGAAAGGAAACCCACAATTGCATCCACACATAGTATGGATTGTCTGATTAATTATCGTGGAGTAGTTCAGGTGCATTGACTGACATAACCTTCAACAGCGTAAGCTCGTCTGCAGCAGCTGAGCCATGATATATCAATGTATGACTAGTCAACCGTAAATGACTAATCGTCGTTTAAACTACAAGCACACACTCGTGTAACCAAAGTCCACGAGTTTATGAAGGGTAAGCAGACTATGAGATAGATTTTGTACTGCATTTGTTTAGAATTCCATTGTTCAATATCTCCATTAATAAACGGCAATACTATAGAAGATGTAGTGGATAATAATGATAATAGTAGAAATGTAATAAACTTCAAGACAATATAATATAAGACAGGTTCATATATTGATTTAAAAAAATGAAAATGACGGTAGCTAGAATGTTCAGTACCCTTGAATGTAAATATGTTACGCCCTTTTTATTGTTTAATAATTTTATGCTTATCTCGGCTATACCGTTGGTCTTCATATGATGAATTAGTGCTTTAGGCCTATACAGTATAGTTTAGGAACCCAACAAATATGACAGCCCGTCACTCACATGCTATCTAGCAGGACACTGACATTAAATTAGACTTTGTAGCTACTAATTGTTAATAAATCACTAACAAATGTCAATAAATCACTGATGGAGTGGACGCTAATGGTACACGTACATGTATCTTAATGCGTCGAAACTGAACGAAACTGAATGTAAGAAATCGAAAGCAACTTGAATTTCTGTTCTTATTTCGTACATTTTCCACAAATTTAGATATTTAGCACTTCAGGAATTTTTGTTTTAAATATTCCACTTTTTATTATTTAATAACATAAAATCAGAATCGCTGTTTGGATATTTTGTATCTCTGCAATTGCCGAATCATAATGATTCATCAAACTTTGTCTCGCTCTCTCTCTCTCTCTCTCTCTCTCTCTCCATCTCTCTCTGGTATTTAGTACTTTTCTAAATTAAATGCATTGAACCCACTTTTCCAAATTCGAGTCTGACTCTCTATAGACTGTGTGATATTTAAAAAGGTCAGTTTCAAATCAAAGCTGTAAATCTAAGTTTAACGTCTATTTTCATATCACAAGGGACACTGTGAAAGACGGGGCGGATGGGATTCAAACCGGTGGCCTCCCGCATCTCAGAAAAGAATGCTATCCATACATTACATCGTATTTCAGTATTTAATTCTAGGTGTTTGCAATTTTCGTTTTAAAATATTATTACTTAGAAGTAAGAATATAACATTTTATGATGCAATGATCTCAACGCAGGTCGCTCATATGAGAGATACATGTACAAGGCTACTAAATATTTTGCTGCATGTTACATGCAATATCTAAATTTTTCAATCATAATTGAATGTATCGTGATATTTTACTCATACTTCTCCTACAATCTTCTTTGTGATATATCTGTAATGTTTTAAATAACACTATGATGCAATTAAATGATGATAAATTATTTAATTACAGAGAAGATAAAGTATTTTATTTAGAATTTCCTAAATAGTAAATTAAATTTTCATATTATAATTAAAACTTGGGCATATACTGCACATGTAATCACTCTGATTGTGAGTCACTGCCAAGTGTTGGGACAATGCCTAACTTGTCTTGGAAGCGGATTAGATATGCTGTTCAATATTGACCCTAAATAAGCAGCATATGCAATTAGATCAAAAATAGAAGTTAGTGCTGTAATTTGGTATCGCGGATGAGTTGTGTGATAAATCATTAAGTCGTAGGGTTCAAAAGTAATTTTTCCTATGCACTTAAAATCTGAAGAAAAGCATAGTGACGATGCCTTTTGAGCCAAATAGCGGGAGTATCCGGTAACTTAGAAGAGAATGAACGGCAGACATTATGTAAACTGCTAAATACATTTAACGCGCTGCTATAGTTATTTATTTCTTTCATCAAATCGTCGGAGTCTTACAGACTTAACAAACAGCCTGATATCGATGACCCCAGCACTTTATCCGCACACATTTTTCTTGATTTGATTGCATTTAGTCGCTCGGTTTTGCTGAGTCAAAGTTGCTGCCAGATTTTCAGATTTAATTGAAGCCATCTTTACCCGCATATGAATGCGATAGATTTTTTAAGGCGAAGGCTGAGTAAACATTAAACCTATCTCATGATTAGACCTCACTGGCAGGCAGAAGTTGAACCTCGCACGTACTGATTCGTGTGAGTGAAACCTGACCGATGTAGCCACTAGCCTACACCTGGTAGGTCTATGGCTAAGTTCTCTGGGCGATGAAGTTTTTGCTGCTGGAGACGAAGTTAACTAAAACAATATCAGTCGGGTAGCAGGACGACGTTTCCTTTTAATAGTCTTCTTCTTCAGTGCACTGCCAAGTGGCAGGTTCAAGGTATGTGTTCATACTCAAAGTCTACCTTCTAGCTCCACAAAAGCACTCCCCAGATAAACAAGTTAATCCCTTCACAAAGGCATTGCCTTATCCATACCTTATGTAGCCTATAGCTTGGGAAAAATATGGCTTCTGAGGTGGTTTCCCGTTTCCTTCCTCAGTTAGGTGGATTAATTACCATTTAATCCCGGGGAAAATATTTCATGGTTAGGTGGGTCCCCTCTTGGCATCCTCAGCTCCTGCCTTTAGTCGCCTCTTACGCACACGCGGTAGATTGTTTGCGGTTGACCTATTCTGCAGTGGTCCAACCACACCAGAGCACAACACGGGGTCTTGTAATAGTAAGAATAATTAAGAAATTAATTAACATTTATTTAGAACTAGAGAGATGGACAATGAGAGAGTTCGATTAATTCGTGTGCTAATTTTGTGTGCGTTTTGTTGTTTGAAGTTTAAATAATCGACTCTGTAGAGCGCCGGGTAAAGCCGTGAAGTGGGGGTAAAGTGAGAGGAACATTGCGGTGTATAGTGGCGAGTGAAATATAGCAAAATCGTCTTGAATTTGTATGATTGTCACATAAAAATCACAATCAATAAAACACTGTCAAGACTATTAGACTACTGGCTCCAGCAGTGGCGAAGTCGGTAAGACACTCGACCGCGGATCAGTAGGTGCGGGGTTCAAATCTTGGGCTCGCCCGTCACTGATATCGCTTTCGAGTGAGGAAACTGACGTTAACCTTAGCTTTTTAAAAAATTTACTTGATATCAACTAACACACGCAAGTTAATCAGAAAGTCATAAAATAATTACATATATCTATTAGTACTACTGCTTGAATTTATTAACTTCAGTCAATTTTGATTTTGATTTTGAAATAAAAATAAAAATTGCTTTCGTGAAGTGATTTTAAGATCAAAATCAAAATTATAATTGTCAATCAAATCGACATTGAAAAATCTAAAAATGTTGCAATCAAATTGAAATCAATTGATTTGAAATGGTACACAACACCGACAACAACCATGGAGAGGAAGGAGGAAACAACGAAAGTTAGATAGCATATTTGCCATCAGATTAATAGACATAGTTTTAATTATTAGCAGTTTCTTAGGTAGAAAGGTTCAATTTCTTCGCGAGCCTTAAAGGCTAAAATTTTTTGCTTTTATCTTATCCATAACGTAGACAGTTAACTAGAAACTGCCATGCGATTTCAGCATTTGACAATATACTGTTAGATATCATCATGGCTAATAATTATATTATTATATTTGTTTGTCATTAACTAGAAGATCAGCCTAGTTATCTAGCCTCATTTCTTAAAAGGGAAGAATATTGCAGAGTTTGCTTATCAAAATTACACGACGCTGAAATTGTTTAATATTGGTTAATATTGTTTTAATTGTGTAATATATTGGCTCCGTTTCAAATGTTATAATTTACGGTGTGTTACAACTTCTGACTTGTCAAGAATCTTTGGCATTTAAAACAAGGTTCATACGCTATGAAATAAACATGTAGGCCTGTAACGTGTAAGCATGCAGAATGTCAAAGTAAATCAAATAGCTTAGATATCTGGAAGTGAATTTGCTTGCTTACCTAGAGAAGTTATTATAACGACATGTTTGCAGTGGAGTGCTAGGATCGCCTGGAGAAGAAATGACGCTAATTTAGCCAATTGTCTGATTATATTGCAAATGTCAGGTAGTGTCCTTGTAACTGAACTAGTGTTTACTGCTGTCGTAGTGATCAGTAACGAGCTATCAAACTGAACGGGTGGAAGCGATAAAAAGTTCAGGAAAATTGTTATGCAAAATGTCGAATCACTTAATATTTACTGGATAGGCACAATCTTGAGTGTTAGTGTTTATTGCTTTGTTCCGCCTGACCGTATACGTGCGTGTATAGTATTCAAGGATTTAGACTAGTTTTTTGTTTTTTTTATTTTGCACCGTTTTTGAATCATTTTTGCTCGTCTGTTTGGAGTTGCCTTGGATTGGTTCAATAGTGTTCCACGTTGTCATTGACGACAATAAAACTCTAGTTTTTGTTATTGTTATTGGTATTGTTGTTAGGTGTGTTTTCTACGTCTTTCACCTCACTTTACTTCGAGGAAGCGAAATTTAATATAAATTGACTTTCATTTCTCAATTTTTCGACAAGTTGAATAAGCTATTGTATATAATTCTACTTGCAGTGAAAAGAGAATTCCCTTGATTGTTATAAACAACATTCCTTTGCGCTTCTTTAGTTGAGGAATAATTTTTGGGTTAACTAGATATGAGCTAGCATGATATGATATGAGCATCAATGGATATGAGCTAGCATGATCAGATATCTGTTAAAACAGAACAGAATCCGTCACTTGTGAACTATCGGTCTAATGGACTCCAAATTACGGAAATTATTCTGTTTAAGTGATTAAATTAATTTTGATTAGTAACCTGTACATGTCTATCTAAATCGTAAACATTTTCACTAGTCTACAGGTATTTGAAGATTTATACTCGCATCGCTTGCTACTATCTATTACTCTTGCATAATCTAGCATCAAGCAGCATCTAACATTATAACATTATTATAACACTCAGATATCTAAAAACACGAAACAGAACGGATAGATCTGAGATATGAAGATTTTTCTGAGTCTATTGTGCAGCCTGTTGGGTATCACCCAGGCTCTGCGTTTTTATCCCGTCATACGTCATAAATCTCATCGTGACGTCACACGTGGATCACGTGATGATGCAAAACGTCTGCTGCCAGCTCGTTGTGAATCTCGCTGCCTGTCGCTACATCAGGTATATATCTAAGTTTTCTATTTAAAACTTTTCTACTGAATAATTTTTACTTTATGGTACTGAAATAGATATTAAACGTAGCATTTTAGACCGTAGTAAATTTTGACGAAAACAAAATTCACACCTACGATATTTAAGATATTATTTATGTTTCTTTATGCATTGAAATTTAATATTCCAACTCTACAGCATCTCTTCCTCAATCTATTATTAATTTAGCGGATAATCATTTGAACCTTCTTGTATTTTTAGATTTAAATCTCATTTAAAATAACTAATGGGTCTAATACTCCGAAATCATTAGACATTCCACAGTTTTCGTCATATTTCGAGTATCAATTTGAATCACAGATGGAAAGTCTGAGGATCATATATGATACGATCGTTTTTGATAATATATATATATATATATATATATATATATATACTGTATATATAATATATATATATACTGTATATAATATATATATATATATATATATATATATATATATATATATATATATATATATATATATATATAGGTCTGTGTTGTGAATAACATCGATGATATTAGATTACGTGGAGCATACAAAATTCTATTATTATTATTATCTGGATAATATAGAGTTCTATTCTACATGAAGTATGCCATGCGGTCTTGTTTACAGAACAGTTCTGCTGCTGGAACTATCATTTCAGCTACAACTTGCGCATCTAACGCTGCTTGCTCTGAGGTATAGTCATCAATTAATAAATAAATTAAAATTAATACATTTCGTTAACTATTTATAAATTAAAATTAATTGTTATTAAGTAACTAATTATAATATTTTATTCTCATTAGACCCAATTTAAATGCAATTTGTCTGAACAGGTTTAGTGTTTGATGAAATGGTTGACGTGCGATATAAGTATTGCAAGTAATTTTTTCCGTATCTGGGGTGCTATCCTAAATTCTCTTCTGTAAATTCTTATGTACTTTGTATTAAAAAAGCAATAATACATTTTTTATTTGCTGTTCTATCAGTATGATTCTTGTTGTGCCCTGCTGTGTTGCTCTCAAAAGAGTCAATACTAATTATATATAATTATTTACAGTCATTCTCGTTGCTGGAATTACTTAGAATAGATGTACAAAAGAGATAGTTACTAGATAGATACTTGAGATAGTTTATGCTATCACTTATTATGGTATTATTATTAAAGTTGATAAAAATTAAAGGAACAATATAAAAATAATTGTGACTATAATGAAGCCAAGGATCTTAAATAGTTCTTCCCTCTGTCTAATTACTAATAATCAAATTATTATTATTATAATTAAATGAAACAAGATTAACTGCATGTGGATTACGGATATAAAATATTAGAATACACGCCAGCTGGAGTCAAAACACACTATCATTTCTTCTCATATGAATTAAGTGGGAATCTGTCGTATTAACCGTCAGATTAGTAAATCTTGTAATATTAAAATATCTAGAATAATTACTATATAGTTATTAATTATTAATCTGGTATCAGATTATTTAATATATTTGTTTAAAAGCTAAGTTTGTTTCTGGGCTATAAAATGTTTTAAGAGGTTAGAGAGAGAGAGAGAGAGAGAGAGAGAGAGAGAGGAAGAGAGAGAGATATATAGAAATAATGGAGCGTTTGCAATTGGTTATAATATTTTAAAGCATGCGATACAATGTACCTTTTTCAATACCATTTTAACGCTTGCAATTACAAATCTCATGTTCTTGATGCCAAGTGAAGGTTTAGAGGAGTAGAATTTTTAATTTTTCCTGAGGATTCAAGTTAATTATTACAGTGTTTTTAATCAAACAGTGACAGCCATTAAATTTATAACATTCCGCAACTACTTTACTACTTAATTTACTTAGTATTATTTAAGCAGAAAGTGCATAACCATTAGTATCGTATTTTTAGCAATTTGAGATTCGAAATGTTACGACTCCGCATACATTACTTATTATCTAAACCACTGCATTATTACGACCATATAAGGGTTTGACAAGCGCCTAGCCGGATATGGTTTCTATATTGCCCTGGGCAGTGAATAAATTGATATATCGGTAAATGCAAAGATTCATTTCCTTCCCACTTTCTCCACTACCGCAGAAATGATTTCCCTCTAAGTGTTTTTATTCCATTCATGGAAAGCCACTGGTATGATGAATGACATAATCGATATATTTCACGCTCTTTTGATCGAGCAATTCATGGAAGACATTTCAAATATGCGATTATTGCAACATTGAATACGCCTCAGCTTCACTCAATTAGATCACGGTCATGTAGTCATGTAAAAATAAAGGTTGATTAAATGTGGTTTTTCATGTTTCAGTGCACAATTCCCTGCACACGAGCATTCAAAAGCAATGAGGCGTGTCTTGAAGTCTGCCAAATCAGGGTTGGTGATATGTATCTTATCATTCAATTTATTCAACTGCCAATTGAAAATTAAATGTGCTTTGTTATTAATATAGCTTAATCAAAAAATGTAAAATTTTCTTAGTTTTAAAATCACTGTTGTCATAGATAAATCCTACCAATTTTAATTAAAGGGCGCATATAATACTTTATGGAGATGACTCGGATAGCTGATTAATCTCAAATTATTAAAACATTTTATTATCGGTTGACTATTGACCAAATATTCTTATCAAATGTATGTATTTCTAATTCTATGACAACATTTAATACTGTCACAATCTTGTGCGTTGTAGGACATAATGAATTTTGTAACTGCAAACCACTTCTAATAACCATTGGCGTATTTTATATACACCTGTCGCTCTATTTCTTATCGCACCATTTTCTTCTAGTCTCAAATTTCTCCATTTCCTTGAAAATATTGTGACTTTGTTTCTTTTGATGTTTTCAAAGTTTTAGCCTACGTTAGAATCCGTAGCTATCTTAATACTGTTACTATTAATTAATTACCCATACACATTTTTATGTAATTGAGAATAAGAATGTGAATTACAGTTGAGTTACAGAAAAAAATGTTATTTACAAAAATAAGAAATCAAATGTCAAATATACCTGTATAATAATAATAATAATAATCAGAAAATATAATTAATTAATGGATAATAAAATAAAATAAATTTCACTTGAAACAATATAGGCCTATTACTGATAATAAATAAATTAGGGATAATATATAAATGTAAAAATAATAGCATATAACATCAAATTAGGCGAAGTCAATGTTAGTTGAAACGTAAAGATTTAAAATTGAAGATTAAAGATTAATATTGCAGGATAAGTGTCACGTGATCTTTTATCTTCTGTTTAGAGAGGAGGAAAGGAGTGTGAAGAGAGTTGCTCGTTCATGAGCAGCGCCGAGATGAGAGAGCGAGAATTGAGCCGCGACTCACTGGTCACTGATGGAGAATCCTGCCAGGTTCTGTCCTATGATCTCAGCTCAGCCACACTCTGTGCTCAGTTGTGCTTAACTGATGAGGACTGTCCACGTCACGGTGCTCGATGTTGTTCGACTGGCTGTGGAACCATCTGTCAGCCAGCACTACACGACTCGAAAAGTATGACAACAACAACAACAACAGAATAAAGAGCTAGTGTTGTTCATAAAAAGAGAGAACTATGGAGCCACTGGTAGGGCAACAGAAAAGAAATGATAAGGTCCATTGAGCTGCTCCGAAAACTAGTGTGGGGAATGAATAATAAATTTCGTGTTATAAACTATTCTTGACGTTAGATATACTAGTTAAACGTATAACCTTGATACAAGTGAGCAAGAACAAAATAAGAACAAAAACAAGAACAAGAACAAGATCTCCCCTTACTTACCCAGTGTAATTGTTCCATTGTTCATTTAAGTGAGGCAATCAATTAGTATTAATTAAGCATCAAAGTCATAACATTTATTTATTTAATTTCTTAATTGATGAGTGTAGTGGGTAGTCCAGTTGTTAATTAAAAATTATAATATGAAATTAGCCTTAATTTATGAGCATGTTAATTGATTCTTTTAATGGTTTTTAATATGTAATAGTCAATTATGTAATATGTTAAGTGCTTATAGATATTAGATATCGACATCGTCACTGGCTGGAGCCAGTGGCGATATCGGTAATATACTCGACCGCGGATCAATATGTGCGGGGCTCAAATCCTGGTCTGTCCCGTCACTAACATCGCTTTCGAGTGAGGGAAACTGACTATAACATTATTTTTACTTTTAGCTTTTTTATCATATGTATATTACTGTATTTGATAATGATTTAAAAAGATCTATTTTTCTAAATGTTATTTTGAATCTATCATATACAGATGGCTTGCCTACTCCAGAGATAGTTCTGAGCCAGGCAAAGATCGGAACAGGAATTGTGAAACTTCAGTGGACTTCCGCTGAGGATCAAACAACCGGGATTACAATGTACGTGGTGCAAGCGCGCAGCTCTGACTATAAAAATACTCTAAAATCAATGAGTTGGGAACTCTTTGAGCAGGTAAACCACTGTTCAAGTCTCTCTTTGCTTTCTGCAAAGTATATATTGTATACACTTTTATTTTGTATTCACTTTTCATGTCGCTTGTTTAAACGCTTAGGCGCTTTAATGTAATTATCCATTTGCAAACCCATTGGTTGTCCAGTATTTTACTTCCTGTCCAGTTCAACGGATCAGAGAAACGATTAATTGGATTTAAGTCAACATAAGGGAAGACCGTGTTGTGCTCGGGTGTGGTTGGACCACTGCAGAATTGGGCAACCGCAAACAATCTGCCGCGTGTACGTAAGAGGCGACTAAAGCAGGAGCTGAGGATGGCACGAGGGGACCCAACTCACCATGAAATATTTTCCCCCAGGATTAAATGGTAATTAATCCACCAAACTGAGGAAGGCAACGGGAAACCACTCAGAAGCAATATTTTCCCAAGCTATAGGTTACATAAGGTATGCATAAGGCACAGACTTTGTGAAGGGATTAACTTGTTGATCTAAGGAGTGCTCTTATGGAGCGAGAAAACAGACTTTGAGCATGAATATGTACCTTGAACCTGCCACTTGGCAGTGCACTGAAGAAGAAGGGAAGACAGTTCAGCTCTGTCTGGCTGTTAGAGAGAGTCTTGAGCATTTGACTCCTGACAGTGCTGGTGGTTCCCAACCCGTGAGTGGCGGAAGGGTCCACATATATGGTTAGGTTCTAAGAATTCATCCAGACAGCAGACAGCTATTATTAGTTTGGCTGACGTCCCTGGCTAGGAAATAGCTTAGCCTCTAGATGCCTGTGATCAAAAGGTCCCCATGAAGAACAGGAAGTTCAAAATGATAACTTGCAGTAAAAACTCTGTCACACATTTACGTACATTTGAAAGCCCTCGAGTTAGAAGCAGAGCACTACTTCCTAGTATTATCCACCACATCATTTGCGTTGATGAGAATTCCCTTCATGTTAAATGTGGCGGAGGCTCATGAGAGCCTTCAGGAATAACGTCCTGATGTGATGCACGGCGATACTGAGGGTTTAACTGATTTTTCTACTCTCCCGTTCGCAAATGTGTGGCTTCACAGATCAAAGTCCCAAAGATTCCTGGCCGAAATTGCCTTGAGTTTGTTGCTACCATTTCCCACTACATATATGTGAGGTTACCTTTTCTGCTCAGCTTGTTAACGAATCAAAATTCAGAAATATACCAAGTACTGACAATGACTTACAGTGCGGTATCTCCACAACTATGTATTAATAGACTTGTTATATTCAAAAAATTAAGCAAATAGACTAAGCATGTTCAAGCATCACAGTAGTGCATAGATCTGTTATTCAAGAATTTATTACTTTATTTGATTACAGAAAGTTGTGTAGTAATTGAAACAGTAATTGAAACAAATGAACATCGCATGTGTACACTCATAAGAGATCGTTGTTTTTAGTTCCATAATGTTTCATAAATCTAACATGTAGTGTACAGTTATGATGTAAACAAGTCAACGAATATCAATATTGAATATTCACGTATCATACTGCACAAGCAAAGTAGTCGAAAAACTAACAAAGTACTAAACTATCATTAACAAAGGACAGTAGCAAAGTATATCTAGGAGGTCGCCACTTGAAAGAAAAAATAATTGGAAGTTGCTGGGTTACGCAGATTGTGAACCACTGGATATTAAATGTAGTGTCAACAAGAAGATCTTAAACATCTTAAAGTGATTGATTGATTGATTTTAGACAATCAACAACTTTTCTTCATTGAACGCTGCACATCCAAATCGATGGTATCAGTTTCGTGTTGTAGCCGTTAACTCAGAGAAAAGAAGCGAATATTCTTCCCCCACTCAACCGCTCATGATGTCTGAAGGTGAAGAGTAGTAAATTTTCTATTAATAAATATAAATAAAAGATACAATTCAACTAACTATAGCAGTGATTATAAAGATAAATATTATATAAAGATAAATATTATATTAAGATAAATATTATATTAAGATAAATATATAACAATTACTATTGCTTATTGTAACAATATATAATGTAAGCAAAAATAAAAGACAAGTGTAAATAACCGGTCTTATTGAATTTAATGCAATTTTTACATTATAACTATTTGTAGTGAATTATTAATATAATTCCTATTGTATTAATATATTAGTAAGCCCGAAAATTATGTCAGTGGAGACAATATGCAGAAGGTTAACCACGCGCTTATTTATCTTTTATTTCTGTGTCATTGCTACCAAGTGTGGTGAGATAAAGATTATAGATAATACGTCATTTAAGGTTATCCTGGTTCTTTTATCAAAATCTTTAAATATTGACACAAATTAATGTGACTTATTAGAGGTCTTAATGATTTTGATTGTATCCATTGTGCAACTATCTTGAACTCTTGACTAATTATTCTGGAAATCGATATACTAATTTCAATTTTCACTCTGAGCTATTCGTGTATTAATTGGTTAATTGGCTAGTAGTATATTCATATCACGTATATCATATATTCAAAATATTTCTTCACACTTGACACTGTAGGGAGAGGATTTGAGACAGTCTATTGGTATCCCGACCCTGGTTAAACTGGGATTCAAAGGAGGAGGATGATGATGATGATGATGATGATGATTTCTTTACACTTGACAATCATAGACGATTAAACAAGAATATTTAAATTCCAAATAGCTTCGTATACACATATTTAAAAAATATTTCTGGTCGAATGCACTTGAGACACGCTTTTGTTATACGCTAGCTGATAAAAGTTTAACCCTATATTTAAGTATAAAAATCGCTACATCTACTCACATCATAAGAGACAATCACTTATAGAGATGATACTGCGTTCTTCATCTTAGCTGGAGCCAGTGGCGATGTCAGTAAGATATTCGACCGCTGATCAGTATGTGCGGGATTCAAATCCTGGGCTCGCTCGTCACTGACAATACTTTCGAGTGAGAAAAAAACTGAAGTTAACATTAGCTATACGAGCTTTTAGCGATAATATCGCTTTTCTGCATGGTTCGCTTGTCGACATGCCTGCCTCCATTTGACGCGTTCGTGGACGTCTTCCGAATTGACTTTTAATACACGAGATGGGAAAGGTGTTCATGTTATGAATGCAATTTAATCTTATCCCTCAATACGAATTTTGCTTCCATTTTGTCACTTGGCTGCAAATGAAGGTATAGAAAGAACTTAAATGTTTTCTATCAGATATGCTGAATATACCGCCGGCACAAATAGAGCTCAAAGAACTCGGCATGACAGCCTTCAATGGAAAAATTTCCACGACGATTCAATGGACGCTGGAGCACACAAGTGATATAGTCGTTGATCACTTTAAAGTACGTTTTGCTTTCTGTATATATTACATTGAAGATAAATCACATTTTAACAATTGAAAACCCTATTTATTTTAAATAGTTATTAATTGTATAGAAAATCAAAATTGTTGGTAATCATTTGCAGCCCACGTCGATACCATTTTAATTGCAGAATAGGCCTATTATCTATCAAAACAGCGAACGTTTTAAACTGATCCTGATCTAGAAGTGATTTAAAATTTCAGGACAAGTAAAAATGTAATATACCTAGGAATGGATATTGAATAGGAATAATAAAAAGTCAGATATCTGGCAACTGATGCTCTATAAGTGACTTGGCTCTAGTGCGTAATACTTAGGTTATCTTCTTTATATGTAATACTATATGTGGCATGTCAACGTGAATGTGTTAAGTTTTCTACCAGTATCTCACCAGTATAAAAACTTGCAATGACATAAATAGCTCTCTCATCATTCCATAAGACATTCAAAATTGAACCCAAATTAATTGCGATAGCTATCCAACGCACTTATCATCAATCGTCAGAACAATGGGTTAATATTAATTGCCGTTAATAATTTTAGATAAATTGGAAAAAGACTTCATTTTCGACAACCTCTTATCCTATGGACAGTCGCCTTCCTGATGCCATGACCGAGACAGTGGCAGGAAGTCTACGACTAATTCATCTGAATGACTTACTGCCTAACTCTATCTATTCCGTTACGGTATGATCTGAAGGATTATTTGAAAGTTAAAATAAGGAATTGCTTTTGATTTTGAAATTGTACAAGTAATTCCATAAATGGATGAGAATTATTTATGATATCATTAACCTTGAAGTTTATGTTTGATGTCTTAAAAATAATATTTACTTTAAAATTGTAACATAATTTATAAGTTAGTCATTCGATGTTAGTGTTAATGGTGTGTTATTATTATTACTAATGGTTTGATATAAGGTGACAGGCTCTTTCTCTTAGAAATAGAAATTTATATTGCTTCCATTTAAACTGTAAACTATGTGGTGTATAATGGTAAACGATCTTACTGTTTTAGGTAGAGGCCATCTACAAAATTGGAAATAGCAATCCAATGAGTTCGAAAGGAAACATGTACATTGCAACTGCAAATTTACCAGAATCGGCTGCACAAGGTTCGCTCGTTATAAAAACTGATCAATTTCTATTTTACCGACCAATTTGCAAGAGTGCTCTGCCCATATGTGTATGTGCCTATATATGTGTCATGAGCTAATTTAATGTTTCAACTACATGTGAGATGATTGCCTAGTAATGGGTGGGTTAATCAACATATCAATGGGTGAATTATACGGCATATCAAGGGGTTGGTTATACGGTATATTAAGGAGTGGGTTATACAGCATATTAATGAATGGGTTATACGGTATATTAAGGGGTGGTTACACAGTATTTGTCAGTGCTGAAGTCCTTCCATTTCACTTTCTTTGCGAATTCTGAATGGTTGCTCATTCGATTATCTTGTTTAGAATTTTTAATGTAATCTGAAGCTAACATTATCCAGATTCCGAAAAAAGAAATGTCGAAAAGCTTAGAATATTTTTAAGGAGAGACTCATGCAAGCACCAATAAAATAAAAATACAATATTGGGAATACAACAAAGTTCGGTTAATTTACAGCAAATTGTGCCCTAAATATTGAAAATATTTGGATATAATAGAAATTAAATTGTTAAATAAAATATAAGTTTATCAGTACTGCAGTATTACCCCTTTAAAATTTATATGCTATGAACTTCCTGAAAGTGCAATACGGTAGTTAAAGCTTTTCGGGTTAAGTTGTTCTTCAATCTACTCACATTGATAAGGTGAGTGGAGATCATTTCCTGTTTTTTAGTGTTATTACTTTACTTTCTTATTGAAATTTTATTTTTGTTATGCTTTACTGGCATCATTCAACATCTACATACTACCCTCAAGTTAAATGGAACCTTTTAAAGGCTACTTTAATTCTAAAATTTAACTACTTAATGTCTGTTCTGTAGTGTTATTTTTGCATTAGTGGGATGTATAAAACTATCTACTCGATAAGTTATTTTTCATTTTGTTGTCCAGTTCAAGAATTTTGGACCACACCACCTTCCACTCTGAGATTTCTGGGAGCACCTGATACTGTGACCTTGTTGGCAGCCGGACAGCCCTACTTCCACAATGGACTCATCAGAACAAACATCTCCTGGAGCTTGCCTAAAGGTATCCAAGATTTGACTGCATACGTCGGGTATAACTCATAGGAATTCTCCTTCATGTGATCCATTAATGTAATAGTAATTTTAAAATAAAATTAATGTTATTTAATAAAACATAGAACTCTGCATTAACATGTAAGTGTATACATTGCAATATACATTGCGCAAACAGGCATTAATTAATATATTAATATTTCTAATGCCTGCATTAATGCACGCTTGTATTAATCATAGTACTAATTCTCGCACAACTCTCCAGCCAAACCTTCAAACCGGCAAATTACAATATCATTCTGAATTGGCCCAGTGCTAGATTGAATTGTCATTTGTGTAATTTTCCGTTCATATTTACAAAAAGTGCTGCGTCTTGTGTCTTTGTATGGACTGAAACGTTTTGATATGCAGGCCCTTTAGGCAGCGATGTGACTGTGGACAGATATCTCGTGTACTGGTCTCAGAAGTCCTGCGATACCTCAAACTCTGTCTCTGACGACGTTCCGAAAATTATGTCTGCTATCACGCAGGTGTGTCTGAATAGCGTGCATCTTAATATTAACATAGCTTCATTTTCTAGTGTAACAGAACTAAAGATTTCATGATTTTCTTAATGAAGTGCTAGAGATATTTATACGTGTGAGAATTTAGTCCATACGCTTTCGATTTTGATAGTCTTAGTGAATTTAAAAGTCAGTCTAGTGTTTTGCCAAGTGTCCAAGGTGAATTCCTGCTCAGTCTGCTGCCACTCTCCGTAGAGCATTCCACAGATCAACAAATTAATGCCTTCACTAAAGGCTTGCCTTATCTACACTTTATTGTAGCCTATAGCTCGGGAAAAATATGGTTTCTGATGCAGTTCCCCTTACCTTCCACAATTCTTTCTTAGTCGTTTCTTAAGACTTGCAGTTTACGGTTGGTCTACTCTTAAGTGGTCCGAACACAAAAAGATAAAACCAATGTATGGACTCGTAATTTTACTAATTAATTATTTAAATTAGTTTGTTTCTGACAGTTTTGGCGTGCGGAATTAAATGGACTTTTAAATTCTGTTCAGCAAGAACCTTGAGACATCAGCTTAATTATAAACTCTCATATTTACTCTTTAAGTTTTTAAAATTTAATTAAAGTAATTGCTATTTTCTATCAAACAATCACAATTTGCATCGTTCTGGGATTAAACTCTTTAATAATTCTGTGTCTTCATTTTTTGGCAGGATAAGAGTTTTATAATCTACGACCTAAGATTTCAGTGCAGTTATTCAATAAAAGTGCAAACGATATCTTCACAAGGTGTCACCAGTTCAGCATCTCATCTTTCCCTGTGCATTCCTCGATGCAGTGAGATGGAGATACGAGGGGACATCCTACCGGACTGCTCCAGTAAAGGTCTGCTTCAAGAACACTCTCTCTGGAATGTTAACTCTGTCTTCAAATTTTTCATGTTCACATGTTGCTGTGCTTATAACTACAGATGACTTCATGGAATGTTTAAATGATCGATTCTGGGGTAAAACTCTGATGGATTCGTTTCATGCGCGGGCTTATCTGAAGTAAAATCTACAAAATTTGCTAGACCGGTAAATGGAAAGCAATTCTAAACTGTCGAAGGGATTAAACATGATATTGAGAGTGACAGACATCATAGATATTTGCACTATAAATAACTATATCGAATCATAAGAAGTGTTTATTCGTGCGATATCTGTATAACAGCGGAACGTGTTTACTGCATATGCGACAAAGCATTAAAGACAATGGCAAATCATCTCAGGACTCGAGTTAGAAGCAAGGTTAAATTTTAATACAGGCTTTGCAACCTGTGAAATGGGAAAACTCGCCATCACTTTTTTCAAGCAACGTTATAAAAATAAATTAGACGGCGGGATTAGCGCACTTGATTTACTTGAGCGTCCATTATATCGAAGTTAAGCTGCATCGACCTCGGTTAGTACTTTGTGGGTAACTACCTTGGAAGACCGAGTGTTGGTAAAAGCTTATGGAAGGAAAAAATCCCATGATGATGGAAGGTTATTCTTAAATCCGCGCCGTCTGTAATTGATGCGCCATCAAAAGGCAACGATTACTAATAACCATGGAGAGGAAGGCGAAAATGGGTCTTACACAAGCAACTGTGCTTCCGGATTCAGTGTGCCGTTATGTTATGTTATCTAATAATATAAATTTACATAATTATATCCAATCATTATGATCTTAAAATAATTTTAAGTGCAGTTACAGAATGCGAAAGCAGACATATTTAATTTGGACCTGCCATTTGAGATAACAACAAGGAGATAAAAAATGAAAGTATTGAGAGAAGCTGTGACTCAAATTACTACTCTATAGAAAAGAATATGTAGGAGAATTAGATATATTAGATATTTAGCAATACATTTTTATTGTATAAACAACAGGAAAATCGAAGAAATTATACATGGTGCCTCTAACTTGATTGAGTATAGGCATTCATTCTTTCTATAAAGAAAAAAGGAGAAACTGCACAGAAATTTTTTATTGCAACCAATTGTCTCTCATCCAATTTGCCTATCATCTACTTCTAAATGTTTCTTTTCTTCAAATTAACACTTATAAATTCTAATCTTTATTGAAATTTATTATAATATTAAACTCTCTTTACATCAGTCAATCCCCTTTGTTGTAGGAGATTGACTGATGGATGATATGATATAGGACAGAGAGGATTTGAGACAGTCTATTCGTATCCCGACCCTAGTTAAACTAGGATTCAAGGGAAGATGATGATGATTATAAAATTTAACTCATAGAAAATTGGCAAAAATATAAATTTGAGATGTGTATCATAAATACGACTAATATGTATATTTCTAAATTTCTATAAACATTTCCTATTTATGTTATCAGTTATGACCGTTCCTGCCGCGCCGACTGATCTGCGGCACAATTTTCTTGTAAATCAGTCGAGAATCTCTGCTCGCGTGGCGTGGGGCGCCCCGCTATCTGACGTGGCAATCAGCGGATATCAGGTGGCGTGGGGTCAATTAAATCCCGCATCAGATCAGATACATCTCCTCACACAACGCGTCTCGAGGGTGAGCTGTTTACTCGTAGAAGTTTGCAGGCGGTTCTAATTCAAAGAAGTTCTATTAGAAATAAACGACTGACTGGCTGCTGGTTTAGCTTTACTAGGGCAATGTGAATGTCTGGCTGGGATATTGAGATTCATTCGTCACTGAAAAAGCCATCGGAAATTTAGAAATAATTACTAACTTGTGATTATAAAAACTGCTTTTATTTCGTTTCTTTCAGTGCTTAGCATTCTTTTCCGGTCTGAATTAAAATTTTTGTGGCCATTTAAACTTTTTACGCAGTCTTGCCAAAGGTGCCTTGTAGTATATTAAGCTGAATAAATTGTCTTCATTTCCTTTTGATCACTACCGCTGCAAGTTTCTGTTTTTATTTGGCTCAAGAAGAAAATTTTCATAAGAATTAATTATAGTAAACGTTCGTTAATATCTTACGATAAAGGTAGACAATGATTTCGTTATCAAAATTGCAAACAGTCATATCACTTTTAAACTTCTAGATATTTCCAATTTTTACGAAGCGATTGGGATATTTCTTCAAATCTTACCGAATAATATTCATGATTTTAGGAATCAAGAACTTTAACAATGACGCCGTTAGTCGAAGGATTCACGTACACGGTTAAGGTTCGAACCTTATCGAAGGCAGGACTGGGTCAAACTGCATCGCTTCAGATAACTGTGCCAGAGCTTAAAGACATTATACGTACGTATACACACGAATATATTAAACACAACCTGTCCTACATTTTTAACTCTGATAGCTTTAAAAGACACGCTACGAATGTGGAGTGTGAGGAATTTATAATACCGCTTTAGGTAAATATATATATATATATATATATATATATATATATATATATATATATCCCCTGCTGTGCTCCCCGTGTTGTGCTCGGGTGTGGTTGGACCACTGCAGAATAGGGCAACCGTAAACAATCTGCCGTGTGTACATAAGAGGAGACTAAAGGCAGGAGCTGAGGATGGCAAGAGGGGACCCACCTCATCATGAAATATTTTCCCCCAGGATTAAATGGTTATTAATCCACCTAACTGAGGAAGGCAACGGGAAACCACCCCAGAAGCCTTATTTTTCCCTAGCTATAGGCTGCATAAGGCATGGATAAGGCATAGACTTTGTGAAGGGATTAACGTGTTGATCTAAGGAGTGCTCTTATGGAGCGAGAAAACAGACTTTGAGTATGAATATGTACCTTGAACCTGCCACTTGGCAGTGCACTGAAGAAGAAGATATATATATATATATATATAATATTTTGTATATATATATATATATATAAATGTATATATATATATATATATATATAGATATATATATATATACACAACTTACATATATGGCAATAAGCTATCGTATGAACGCATTAATACGTAACTGATAGTATTTACCAATAGGCCTAACATTCGTTATGCAATCTTAACGATGATTAACTTTGGTATATTTCTACCAGATTACAGACAATTGGAGAGAAGTGGTAGAAAAGTTTCTGATAGAAAGTTGGACAGATTTGATGTTGATAATAACCAACAACGTCACGTGATCGCTGATAGAATGCAGACAACATTCTGGAACGAGAACCATATCCGGTATCTGGATGTAAATCCTGAAAGACTGTATTCTTCCGTGACTTCAACCAGTTCTATCGGCAGAAGCTGTTGCCCAATACCTCCATTAACAGTCTTCGCATTTATTTCGCTGAAAATAATTCTTATTTAAAATCGTTAGTGAGATAATGATACTGTTGCTACTGTGATTTTACTATTTATCTTTACCTCTCTCTTGATCATTCTCTCTCTCTCTCTCTCTCTCTCTCTCTCTCTGTGTGTGTGTCTTAGTGCACGTAACAAGGCTTGTTAAAAGTGCATTATGTTACTAAAAGTCAGTATTCGTACCAATTTAATTAATTTCAGATGTAGAAATCATATCCCAACACCAGGCTTTTGAAACAACGAAGCACTATGGTATCTGCAGTCTTGTGCCTAATGGATTCAGATGTGGTTAAGTCTCTACCATCGCAGCGACTATCTGGTCAATAAATTTTCATAAGAATATAGATCTATAATATTTTCTAGTCGTCTATTGCTAATTTATTCTCTTGTTATTCTACTTTGCGGATCAGTAAACGCTTTAGAACCGATGTGATCCATCGCAAAGGCTAAGTCTATATTGTACACCATTTTTGTAGCGAACTTACTAAATTGCTTCTGCAGTTTGTTCATAAGCTCTTGCTTAGTCGCCTCGTATGACAAATGATGTTCACGGGTAGTTTATAATTTAGTGACCAAGACGCAAAACGGGTTGCATTACAAGAAAGCTAGTAAAACTAAGGTTAACATCAATTTCCTCACTCGAAAGCGATGTCAGTGACGGGCGAGCCCAGGATTTGAACCCCGCGCATACTGATCCGCGATCAGTATATATATATATATATATATATATACATATATATATATATATATATATATATATATATATATATATATATATATATATATATATGGCCCTATTGATATAGACAGACTCTGGGTGAGCTCGTTACTTTAACATCAACTGTAAAAATCTTGATATTGTTCTTTCTTGTTGAGCAGATCTTGATTTTGAATTAAGCGGAAAATCAGTCTATAATTTGCTCTTCAGAAAACTCAGAGATTGAAATTTGCTCGGATAAATTTGACGAAGCGTAAAATTTACACAATGAAACTCCTACTTCTCACATTTCTATGACCTTGGGCTTGTCATCTTGAATATAAAATAGTCAGTTTCTACCAATAACCTTCTCTCAATTCCCCGTTTGTATTTAATTTCCATCTTTATCTTTATTTCACTCCAGCGTTCCTGTCTAGCTTTCATTTTTAGCTTTTTTATTAATAGCTCTTATTTTTGTAGCAAACTCTGATTTTGATTCTTTCTGTAAACTTTGTGATTTCTCTAACGAGTTCTACATATACGAAATATTTTTCTTTTGGAACATGTTATTTTGTATCGTATATTTTCGAGTGCATTGCGTAATGGCAGGTCCATGGCATATAACTCTTTCAACCAATTTTTTCTTCTGCCTTCTTTTGTTCCTATATATGAATTTGTTATCAAATCATCCAACATCCCATGTTTTGGTCTTTCTCTCTTTTCCCTTCATTCTTCCTTCTATTACTTCCTTTCAGCAAATCATTCCTCTTATAATATATCCTATCCAGCTTTTCTTTCTATTTCTTATCACATTTATTAACTGTCTATCTGTACCCTGTCACAAAAACTTCTTCATTTGCAATTTTGTGAGTCCAGCCAATCAATTCCATTTTTGCATAACATCATTTCCTATACCTGTAGTCAGCTGATATTCTCTTTCCTCAGTGACCACAGATAGGATCCTCTCAGAAGTGTCAACCACAGCAATGTTTTTGCAATTTTGATAAAATTTTACATTTGATTTCCGTTTCACACTTGCCATCCGTAATGTTGTGGCCAAAGTACTTGAAGCTTCTCATACTTGCTCTAACCGTGTATTATTCAATGTACAGTAACATCCCTGTAATTCATAGACACTCTGATCCTTTTTTTTCTTTTTATGTTAATTTTCAGTCCATTCCTCAATTCCCTGATATTTAGGTATTCCCTAGACCTTTGGCTATCCAATATCACTACTAGCAAGCATATCTTGATCATCGGCAAACCTCACATTGTTTAGAAAATTAATTCCAGTAACAATTCGTTCCTTTATTCCTTCCATCGCCTCAATCATTACCGTCTCTGCGACAATGTACAATGTCCTTTGTCTTACCCCCCCCCCCCGTCCAATTTCACCCTCCTCAGAGAACTCTTGCTGAATTTTGTCTATTGCGTTCTGATTCATGTACAAATTTAAAATTAATCTTCTACCTGTAAAGTCAACTCCAGTAATTTTCAAGATCTTTTACATCATAGTCCATGTATTTACATTATTCTATCAAAAGGCTGTTTCAAAATCTCAAAACATATGAAGACATCATTTCCATGTTTTAAGCTATGTTTTTCATAAAATTATTACTTTTGCTTCCTCTAGTAAATAAATAAATAAAGGTTTAACGTCCGTTTCCTCATCCAGGGATGATGTCAGGGACGTCCCCAACAGCACACATCACTACAGATCAATTCACCCAGACCAATCTGCGAAAGAAATGTGCTGAGGAGAAGAAAGGTACTAAACGAAAGCCAGTCCGATGATCAAAAAATGGTCAAGGTAGATTGATTATGTCTATGGTGGGAAAAGGTAAGTTCTAAGCTTGCTAGAGAATGTTACAAGAGAAGAACAAGAGCGAAGATTAGCAGGTAAAGAGTTCCAGATTGTGGGTGCTGCGTAAGAAAATGAACGTCTGCCCAATGACGTGAGAATAGACGTGAGAATTTGGAACTAAGAGAAGATTAGCATGGGTGGAGCGAAGTGCACGCGAGGGACGATAGGGAAGAAGAATTTCAGATAAGTAAGAAGGCTTGCCAAATCGCAGAGTTTTGAAAGTTAATAGAGCTATTTTATATTTTATGCGTTGATTAACAGGGAGCCAATGAAGACTGCGAAGTAGAGAAAGAGAGCAAAATTGAAGTTGAGAGGACTTACAAACAACACGTGCAAGAGAATTTTGGACGTGCTGCAGACGATTGAGAGAAGAAGTAGGCAACCCATGTAATAATGAATTACAGTAGTCGAGCTTTGAATGAACTATAGAATTAGCAAGGATAGTGGCTGAATTTCTCGTAAGGGATGGACGTATTTGCCTAACCTGACGAATCTGAAAGAAAGAAGCGCGACAAACAGAAGAGATATGGGATTTAAAGTCAAGGTTTTCATCAAATATGACTCAAAGGCTTTTGGCGGATCGAGAAGGTGAAAGAGCAAGATTCTGAAGATTAACAGAGCTATAGGTACCATAGGCAACAGAGCTATAGAGACATAGTACCATATATGTCCTTCTAAAAACTAAACTGTGAGTTACACAGTATCGCATATGATTTTGATTGAAAATGATTATTTAATATTTTAAATAATATTTGAAACACATGCGTTATTAAGCTTATTGCTTTGTAGTCTATGTAATGAGCATTGCGTGTAAATTATGCAAAATTTAAGTAGCATTATTCTTACTTTGACATTTTTATTCATGGAAAAAATTAAATTTAACGACTTATCTTTGCAATTTCTAATTGAACTTCAGAGCTTTCATTTTTTAATCGGACATACATTTACAAATCGATTAATCTAAAATGATTGATATTGGCCATGATGAATCACTCTACGTATACAAATTAGACATTTATTGCGAAATTTGAGAATCATTCTCATGCCAATGTACAAATCTCAATCCGAACAGATAGAAATGTTTTAAACACTCCTTTTGAATATTTAGCGATTAACTAAATTTGATTTCATTCACCAATGTAACTGCAACTGCTAGAAGTGTACAGTTCTAAGGATAAAGAATGAATACATGTACATGTAACTCAGATCTAAATTAGACTCTGGGTAAAGGATTCCTAGATTCAAACGTAAAGCAATCAACATAAAGAGCACCAATGGTAGCTACTACGAAGTTTAGGTTAGGGTATATAAGTGTCTATATAATCCTCATTTTGAAAGCTACAATTTAATAGGTGTTTCTTTGAGGATAATACTTTCTAATATATATATATATATATATATATATATATATATATATATATATATATATATATATATATATATACATTATATATATATATATCACTTTTCACTTCTGTCCAAAGCTTAATTTAAGTTTCTACGCAAACAATTTACCGACGCAAACGGCTCTAACTGCGTCGCCAGTCCAGCCTCAATATTCTAATAAACGTCTTCTTAAACTGGTGATTTGCAAAAGCGTAGCAGAAAGGATTTATAGGAGAATTGAGATAACACAACCAGTAAGATATGTCGTACAAAACCGGAGCAACGCATCCCTTGTCTCCACAAAATCCCATGATCATCGACAAAATATGCCACGGGGTCCAACAGAACACGAAAGCTCCCAAAATAATTGTAATAGTGCGCAGAGCCTTCCTTGCTCTGTTCTCGTGCTTCTTCTGTTGTTTGCGCAGTCGTCGTTGTTCTTGGGTTTCCGCGTTGTCTGCACTTCCAAACCTGGTTGCCCTGGAGATGAGATTCCAGAAGGCAAGGGCGGAACTCGACGGACTGATGGAATGTCGAGGAGTACTGCTCACACCGGAAAGTCTGGGTGAACTTCTTCCAGCGGCTGGATCGTCGACTCTTAGTCTATCCATAACCTCCTCTCGACTGGGTTTGAGAGATCCTGTTAAAGTTCGGAGTGGGCTGGATGGTGCGAGGTCTGGCTGAGTTGGAGATAAGTCGAAGTTGATTGTTTTAATGGAGATGGTGTCGCACGGTGAAATACTGGCAGTTACAGAGACGCTGCTAGATTTACGCTGTTGTGATTCGCTAGATCTTTCTCCGTATTCTTGATCAAAATTGGGATTTTCAAAGTTATTTTCTGCAGAGAAGCAACTCTCCTTGAACTCCACAAATTTCTTTTGAGTGCCGTTACCTGTTGTTTGAATCATCTCAGCCGTAGCCAATATCCAAATCTCTTCCTCCACCTCTGGTTCTTGAAAATTTTTTAGTGATACATCAGTCCTGTTATCTCTTAATTTTGGTAACTCGATTTCTTTTTGAGTCGATATGCAAATTTTACTTAAATTTGGGTCATTGGTTATTGCTTCAAATTTTGTTTTATTGTTTTTTCCCTTTTTATTCATGACATTTTGCTTTTCATTTTCTTTGCCTGTTGGATCGAAAATTTTACGCGGAGAATCTAAGTCAAAACGTATTTTGGGAACAGCTACTTTACCAATCTCACTGCTTTCTTTATTATTCACGCCACTACAATCTGAAGAGATTATTTCACGTCTACGTTTATATTGTTCACATTCAATGTGTTCTCCATCTATATTGCGTTCCGGAAGTCTGTAAGATTCAGTAAAGTGGTATCCCTTCCGATGTTGACTGTAATCTCCTGATTTTCCTTCAAGCTGAATGTTCCGAGCTAATCCTTGATCTAAGCTCATACAGGTTTCTTTGAGGTGACGTTTGGATGCAAACAGTTTGCGCTTCTTTTGAATAGCAGCACTTACAGCACCTGCTTTTTCATTTTTCACATTTCGGGAGATATCATCCGTAACAGGCTTTTCGAATTTCGAATTAGAACTCCGCTGTATGAAGCATGAGTCATCACCGATAGATGGTAATAAAGAAGGAACCCGAAGTGTAATCTCTCCTTCATGAAGTGTTGATTTGAAATCTTCATTAACGTCAGCACCAATACCACAATTACTAGTTGTTTCACTTTTAAACCAATCTCTGGAACACTTTCTATCGAATTGTTTCGAATAAATTGGTTTAAGCGTGCATTCGTTTTCACTGTCAGTCTCTCTATCACAGACCGCTATGCTAGCTGGTCGACAGTCATCTACCAAGCAAGGAGTAGGTAATTCCAAAAACTGCCTTGGTCTTGGAATAAGAGAACGCAGATCATTTATACCCAGGAGAGACAGTCTTCTCTTCTTCTTGCTCTTCACCTTCTGTTCGCTGCTTTTGAATCCTTCATCCTGAGATGAATCCGTTTCAGTGTCAGAATCATTGCAGTCGCTGTTTCTTCCATCCTCGTCCCTCCTGGTTTCCTTCGAGGCACCTCCGCCTTCTGGATTCATTGGCAAGCCCAAAGCCGCTCCAAGGTCCCATGGTGTGGAGTCCTTCATAAGAGGCGACAAGCTAGGTGGTCGATTGCTTACCAGACAAGCGGCATCCAATTTCGGATTTCTCGTCATCGTTATCACTGCCGTTCCAAGCTGCCCAACGGTCTTCTGAGCCATAGTGGTGAGGCAGCTTATCTGCTTCTTGCGCTTCTCCTCAGAACGACGATGGAGATCAAGAGCGACTTTGTAGATTCCGCTGTAGAGAACAAACATGGCGGTGAGTGTGATCCAGAAGTAGCCGATCTGCAGCAGACAGTTGAATAAAGCGTCCTCCATATACTGCACGTAGCACTTCCGGTCAGGTACTGTTCGTCTCCCAGCGAAGTATTGCCATCCGAATATAGAGGTAAAGAACACAGATATAGGTATGATCCAAGTGAGACATACTATAGTGATGACCTGTTATAGTAAAATAAAACAGTGAAATTGTGTGAAATGATTAGCAGTTCTTACGTGTTTATATTTTCTAAAGAGACATTAGGGACGGACGAGTTCAGTAATAGAATCATTCTATAAATCATTGTATAAATTAATTTATTATACGACTTTTAGTATACAGAAAATCGATTAATACAACTTCCTGACCTCTACATGGTTTTGAAGCGTCAATATAATGTGTCACATTTTGCAAATTTAAGAGAAACTTTATGCTCTCTGAACAATTAAAGACAAATGATAATAATAAAGATTGAAATGGTAAACACTAGTGCAAACGCTATGAAAACAGGTGCTTATATCTTAAAATAAATAAAAGTGACAATAAAATATTCCTCAAACAACGGCTATGCAAAATGCAGTACATTTATCGTTCAGACAGTTATTTGACTTGCCGTTAAAAGTACAGCAGACGGCCTATTTCCCAACGAGACAGGGTTTGCTAAATGAACTATTCCTAACCCTAATCCCAACCCCTAACCCTAACCCTAACGATATTCATAAGAAACTAAGAAAATTGAGTTAAACATTAACAAATAAAAGTGGCTCCATCCGGAATTGAACCCCGAACACATGATCCAAAACCTAGCACCTATACCACTTCATCACCGATCTTTCCTGGCGAAACCAGTTGAATAGATGATGTCAACATATCATACTAGAAACGGTCACTATAATCAAAACAAACCCATATTTGGGAAAATTACATATAGGTCATGCTGTACATGTACATTTGCAAGTGTTATTTGTGTAGTCATGCAATAGTCGACACTGGCTTTTACATGAACTTTCTTTGAAACGACCATTTCCGTAAAAGGGTCATAGTCTGCATCGGGTCTTCGAGACCGCTATACATGTACATGTTCTTGACACTTTTTAAAAATTATATTCTTGAATAGAGAGTCTAATTATAATTTTGTTCTTGATATCGCAAACTGACAGGGAGCTCTGATATTGTTACCTTTCCTGGGACTCACTATGTCGTTTAGCTGTTGAATGACTTTAGCTCTTAATCCAGGCCATCAGCAGATCCGAAACATGCACTCAAACCGTTAGCCATACCATCTCCCCAATTCCTTAATCTTAACTTTAATATTAGTTTTATGCGCTAAGGGTTCCTTTACCATAAATTTCAGTCAATTAATTGTCTTCTTTCAATATAGGCCTGCAGAGATCACTATTAAATGAAATGTTTAAAAAAATCTAAACCTCTGGTAACACCCTAAGCTTTTGGACATTTAGCTGTGAATATTATGCCAAAGTTTAGAATATTGCCTCTTACTGCTACTCCCACACTCGCAAATATCATAACTCTCAATCTACTAATAACTCTTTCGAGGGCCAAGTCGTTACGTTAAGTTTTGTGTTTACAAAACCCCAATGGAAAACAGGTCTCTTATCCATTTCACTACTAGTCCAGTAGAATGCTAAAAAAAACGAGACAAAACTAGGTACTAGATGATATTGGTATCGTTGGATGCGGAATTTTTCATAGATTAAGCTGTTCAAATTCCCCTACAATTCGTCTTCGGGAAAAAAATTATTTACAAAATATGTTACGTAATAGGGTCATTCCATGTCAACTGGCCTATTTTTCTCAGGTAACCCTCTCAGATCTAAAAGATATTTTAACAGTATCCAGTAAACTATGTCTCTGGACTAGATTTAAAATTTCAAGCTAATTGGTTGATCGGTTGCAGAGTTATGGCAGTTATTTTGACCCCATTGTAGGTTAGTTTCGATGCGAAAATTTAAAGGCGTCTTATTTTTTCTCTGTTATTTGCAAATGTTATTTTTTGTTTATGGTCCAATCTAGAGGAAACTTCACAAAAGTACTATTTTGGATGCATAAATTCAGAATATGCAATCATAAGTCAAGTGGCATGCATATCTTGGCTGCTGCAGCAACTCAAACTTGATGTTTTGCGAAAGTAAGAATTTGTGAAAAGCCATCTTAGAGTCTCAATAATTCTCAAAATTGACCAAACAGATGAAAGGAAGCCATATAATATAGTAATTTGGCCCTATCTTAATAAATGAAAAAGCTTTTCAATTTCATACGCAGCTTGGAGTTAGCAAATCATCAGCTCAAACTTTAAAAAATTGAATACAACTCAATTTTTGGTCCACTTTAAGGCCATGAACACTAGGTGACCATAACGTTCAAACTGCTGCTATAAACAGGTTGAGAGTTACTAACTTACTGCACAAATAGACATCTCGATACCAACACCAGAATCCCCAAAGACTAGGATCAAGACCAGACGCCTCGAGATCAACACCAAGACCGGATTTTGGCAACGAGACGAAGACCAAGACCAAGAATGACAACAGTCTCAGAGCTGTGATTAAATGAGGTGGTAAGCCTTAGCTACGCCAATAGGACTTCTACATGAGTTAGTTACTAATTTACTACCAGGCTAGTTCTTTTGAAAGCCCTTCCAAGTCCAAATATCACTAGCAAAATATACCTAACCCAGACAGTCTCGATCCAAAGCTATCTGAATTCACTTTTATGTAGGCTTTTTTTATACAATCGATATGCAAGAAAAAAACAATAAACACGCCAATTTCTAGTATAATTCTTTAAAACTGTCCATTCACAACTTCTTGAAATGGTTAAAATAATAGTTAATGATCTAAAACAATTCTGATACCAATCGCTCAAGACCACGATCAAGACCAACACTGGAACCTTTAAGACCAAGACAGGCAAAACCCAGTCTCAAGCAGCCTTGAGACCAAGACTAAGTCAGGAGGACTACACGTCTGCCACAAACGCTAATTAACATCATCGCTTCCCATTACTCACACGAATCAGATTGTTGAAACCTCTTTCTGTTACTTTGTCTATATTGCTGTCTTCTGTAACTTTGAAACTTATAACACACTTCTTGTCACTAACGGAATTGACAGAGTAACTCGAGTCATCCATTCTTATTCACATACTAAACCAATAGATGGGCAAACAAGATCGTTTTCTCAGGGAATGACGCCCCTGCCCAGTAAATGTTAGTCAAAGCTGAGGAAGGCATAGAGGCCCACCTCATCATAAGCAAAACCCCCAAGAATATTGGTATATCAAAAAGAATGTTATGAATAATCTAAAGATCCACTCGTAAATGGACGTGAAGAAAAAGACGGAAGATAGCGATGAGTAGAGGAGTTATATACCATGGACTTGCTAGTAAGCAGTGCACTAAGAGAGAGAGAAACTAATAGATTTTTATTTGGGAATTAAATAATTTATATAGAGATTTTTAACAAGTTCTTGCACGTAAAAAAATTGAAAACAAAATCAAGAAACAAAGACAAAAATTCAATTATTTATCATTCATTTGTGCTTACATTCAATTATGAATATTATTTAAACCCAACCGTATCACACAGATGGATGCAGTCTAAAATCAACTCCATCCAAAATCTCAAATCAATTCCGTCCCAATTCTCAAATCAACTCTCCCGAACTCCATAAATAGGCAAGCAGAATGAAGCGGAATCAAAATAAATGGAGAAAAACACGATTTATTAGATATTATTCAAAGAAAAAAGAAAAAAGTTTTATTAGTCATTATTCATTTTCATTAGTTAATAATGAAAGAAGGTCCTTTGTGACTGTGACCACAGTCCTTTGAAATAGGACCGTGGTCACAGTCAGTATCAATACTGTATAAATGATGTAAAAACTTAATTTTGCTCGTCAAATATGCACAATTTAAATTATTTCTAAAAACATCTCTCTCTCTCTCTTAGTGCACTGAAAACTGGCTGGTCAATGGCATATAACTCCTCCACATATTTCTCTCCTCTGTTATTCTTATCATATCAACATATGAATTAATCATCCGATCCAAACGTACGATCTAGTACGTTTGAATCGGATGATTCAGACGATCTAGTACGTTTGGATCAGCATCCCAAGTCTCATTTTTCTTCTAACATTTTCTTTTCCATTCTTCCTTCAATTGCTTCATTTAGTAAACCATTCCTACTTAGTACACGACCCATCCAGTTTTTCTTTCCTTATGATATTTATCAATTGTCTATTGCCTATCCTTATCTATACCATACGGAATAAACTTACTATCACTCAAGCGTATAAATGCATATAAAATAGCTCATAACTTTTTTCCCAATGGCGAATCGATGGGGAATTTGAAACACGGCCAAACTTTATCTCTACTTTCGATTAGTCCTAAAAGTAGCTAGTACCTAATTTTGTCTAGGTTTCACAAAATTTAATTTTATGCGACTGGACTATGCACCACAAGTAAATAAGTGATTGACGTCAGTGATGATACAGGTCGAAATTGAAAGAATAGCGAATATCAGTTAAACTTTCTTTAATTGTATTGATTGGAGTTATTTAACTTGTATTTGAATTAAGCTCAAGGCATATTTTCTTATGATATTGACATAAAAGCTTGCATTTCTTTTTCTTTTGAAACTTTTTGAGTGTTAGCAGGTAAGCAAGCATATGCCTTTGTAATCTCAGTATTCTAATGCAATGCATAATCCTTTGTTTAAAAATGTTCGATAATTAACGATGACCAATTTATGATCAAAATGTAGCTAACCAAATTTTTTTTCTTTTAACTGAATGACATTTAATTTTAAAAGTTAAATCACTTTCAATTACTGCTCAATAGTTAAAAGCACTTCCTTACTAGCTTTACCATCTGACACGATTACTTAGCTGCTCTGACTATAGACTGTAAAATTTGTTTAGCGCCAATTAGACATATCATTAGGCTACTTGCTGTCATAAAGCCTTTACTTGTATATATAGTTTGCCTATGCCTTAAATAGATATCCCTAGTGATAAGTCCAAGATATAATTATAAACTGCTCCAAATAGGCCTATTTACAGCAGATAATAGAATATACCTGCTATAGGAAGAGTAGTAAGCCTGGATATCCCACGATAATATACATGTTGGGTCCGGGTCGTTTGAAGAATTTGTCCAACCGGTGACTGCACGTGTCGTAGAAGGCGACTAACGCACTAAGATCCGTACCAACGTCAGAAAGGGCATTCGGTTGGTGAGCGCCTAGGCTCCAATAATTGCCACAAAACTTAAACGACTGGATAAAAAGTCTATTCGTATCCCGACCCTGGTTAAACTGGGATTTAAGGGAAGATGATGACGATGATGATAAATATACATGTATTTTTGTATATAATCTATATGTTTATAAATACTTTGGCCTACTAATGCTAATGTAGACCACATTTAATTCTCAATATAATGCCAAACACTTTTATAATACGTGTATTTGCTTTGCTCATGTAGTTAAAATATAAACTTCAATTTTGCTTCTTAAAATGATTATGTACTTCAGTAATATGCGGCATGCATATTTTGCAGTACTTAGTTTTTAAAAAAATGTACTAGTCTATATATTGTGTTGTTTTATGGCTTGTTAACATGTTTAGCATTTTAAATATTTATAGGTAGTAAAATGTAAAATTACCTATGTGTAAGACTAAAAAAAGCAAACCCCCATTATAGTGAAATGATCAACTATGTTGATATCTATCACTTTTTAATACCACATGTTTAAACCGTTAGGCAAATTATTCCATTTTCCGTGTAACCAGTCCAGTGAATGTCCGAGATTTTACTTTCAGTTCTGCGCGGCTGGAATTCGAACTCACGAGATTTTAATTCGCCTCAGGATCTCTCATTTAAAATTTTATGGCGTTACCCCTACACTAATAAGACATTCAAAACTATCTACAATATAGCTAACTACTTCACGTCGCTGTTTGTGTTCTTAAAAGAGAGCCTTCAGAACGGAATGAAAGTGATAATCTGATTCACCCATAGAGGAAAAGTACTTATTAAATGCTCTTAAGCTAAGTTGATACATCTTCGCTTTTTGACAAGTGTAACGCTAAGGCTTTTAGGACGGAATGTTTCTTCCCTGAAGAATCTCACAACGGTTGTTTTTTTTGATAGCCAAATATTTGTGCCCTTTTATTTTGTTGACTTTCCCGAAATACTGTTTGTTTTGTATGTTCAGACGTTTCTCAAGTGTTTCCTAGAAGAGCTACATGTTTGTTGGAATATTCATAAAAGTCTTGACAAAATTCGATCGTGACGGATAAAAATTGAGGAAAGCTCCATCATTCTGCATTCGATTAATTCATTTTCTCTCTTTCTCTCACTCTTTCTCTCTTACACTCTTCCTCATTCTGCAGTGCCATTTTAAAATGATAAAGCACCATTCCTTTACGCAGTCTGCTTGCAACTTCATTTTGAACACTTCATTGAATATTATATATTTCCATTCACAATAAATATGATTTATCCAAAATTATGCTTCAACATTTGCTTGATAGAATATGCCTTTTAATGTGAAACCCATTATCCTCCTCAGATTCTACGTTGCAGCAAAAAAGGGCTTCTTATCCTATTATGTATCCTTCAAGACTAATTCAATGTTCTGCGTAATTGTTTTGAATTGCAAATCTACACTTGAAAGGCGAGCACCAGATTTAAATTCTGCACTTACTGTTCTACAGTTGGATATTTACCATATATTCTGCTATTATCTATTAATAAGTTGGTTGAAAAATATCAGCTAATACATAAGAACACGATTATTTTGTATTAAATAAACCCTAAGCTATTAGCTAACATAATTCTCAAACCTTTTTCTCAGTTCTCCAGACTCGATATTTTGCCGGAAGCTTGATGGAGCAGAATCGGTCCATTGTGATGCAGAATACCGTATATATGGAGCACAAACAGGCCGTGTAGTCAATCGACAGCCATAGATCGCACAGTACCTCACCCAGCGGCCAGTTCTTCACCGTGAGGATATAGGTGGTGTACAGCGGCATGGAACACACCCCGATGAGTAGGTCACTGACGGCCAATGAAGCAATAAAGTAGTTGGAAGGCTGGCGAATGGATCGTTCGAGAAAGAAGGAGAGGATAACGATGAGATTGCCGCCGATAGTGACGAGGCTTGTGCAGCCGGCGACCAGGGCCAGTATGATGACCTGCCATGTGTTGTAGGGTGTGGCTAGCTCTACCGTGCTCAGCTTGTGGTAGGATTGCTGGTCGTGGGAACCAACCGGTGATATTGAGAGATTTGAAACCGCAGCCATGGATGTGATGAATAGTATTCCAATATTCCATTAAATAATTAACTCTTTAGTCAGGAACTTATTTTATAACCTAAGCTTGTTTGGATTCCAAATAGGGAGTTCAATTATTTTTGTCGAAAAATATTCTAAGTTATCAGATTTCACAATTTTGTACGGTTAAATCGAATCTTTATTAGATTGAATAAATGCTGTTCCAGGAATTTTGGTATTTTAATTTTTTATTTGTGCATCTTAGGAAAGGCATGTATTAATTTTCCACTGAAATTAAATGAACAATTAAATGTAATTAAATGTATAATGAAATTAAATGTTATACGAATGAAATAAGCCGGTATATTAATTGCCTAAGCTCAAGTTTACTTCTGAGTCTAAGTTATGCACGTGGATAATTATTAGCCAATAGTGTTCCAGTTGAAAGACAATACAGCGTACATATTCTATCTAAATTGTAACTTCTCTATTTATAGCCTTCACTCCAGCTATCCAAAATTCTTCGCCAGACTGTCTTGTGGAAGAAAATTGGTCGGTTTTCAGTTAATCCCCGAATGATGAGAGGCAGGCATGCTCACCGACCGGAACAAATATCTAAGCTGTCGATTATCAGACAGCGTAAAGACACGGAAGTCATTAATCAAATGTCATCTTGTCCACTACGCCAAGAGGTCCATACGAAGCCCTGCTCGTTTGTCAAGTGTTCACGGCTTCCGTAGCGGCCTACGCTCTTCTTAATCTGGAAGAACGATACGCGGATACATAGTATTTGTCATTGTCTGCGCATGACACTGAATACAGATGATGTTATATGTACCTATGTAAGCTGTTTATACACATACAAGAAAATGAAACCAAAAAAACCAGAATGCGATTTAACGTTAGTTATATACTTAAAAGTGATATAATTTATGGCTTTGAATATATTTTGAAAATGCTAACAATAAAGCATAATGAAATTTTACAAGAAGCTACTTTGTAACATAGCTAGAAATGGGCTTACAGAAAATCATTCTTCAATGTATAATGAATTTGGATATTACAGAAATGAATATTACTAAAGTGAAAATACTGCAAATTTGACAAAAGAGCAAGAAAACGAATAAATATCAAAATCGCCAATGAATTAGTGTAATATATAAGAGAAGTGATAGAGATGGACATTATTTAACAAATGACTTTCGACATTGAAAGAATAAACGTATCAAGAATGGAACTGAGCATCTACGTCAAATGGCTACTGTTGCTATATGCCGTTATATTGTTATGTATTATACAAGATTTTTCTTTGTAATACAGAGCGTCATAATAATGATTAGCATATGTCGTAGGCTATATACACGATTAGTCTTAGAGGAATTGAGAATCCAGCATTGTCACTTGAAAACATGAGGTGACACTTTAATATTAATTAATTATACGTTTTAATATATGAGTAACTTTCTACGTGAATGAGCTAAACATCTCTATAGTTTGGTTATATTGCAATCAGGATACCTTTCTATTAGAATTAAAAGGAAGTTATACACATCTAGTTTCCTAAATAATATGCTACTATGCAGCCGTTTTCTAATAATATCGTATAATATTCAGTCAATGGCAGATGCTGTTTCGCATTAACGAAATTAGGAAAACGCAGAATTCTAGATTTTAATTGGTACAAATTTTGTATCCATTTATATACAACATTTAATTCCTGTATTTATACATTTCAGGTTATTATCATAAAAACCTTAAATTTTTACGAATAAGTCTAACTTTTCAGCAATGGCAGTTCTACTAGAAGTCAAATATGCCTATAGAAAATATCTGATTAAAGAACAGTTATCTACACTGATGTGCCTAAGTGTGATATTATTTTAATTTACTAATTCATTATTTTATGGCAGTGTAACGTTTAGTCACAAGCATTTCATTGCTTATTTAAAAGCGTAAATATCAATTAGGTCTAGGCTATATAAAATTAGAGAATATATGAAAAAAGTAATATTATGTGTTTTGAATTGAATTTAGTGAAAGCTTTGTTACTGAAGAAAACTGAAAACAACTTCGAAGCAGTATTGTGCATACTTAAGCCCGTGGTTTTATTCTCTCTCTCTCTCTCTTAGTGCACTGCCTACTGGTTGGTCCATGGTATATAATGCCTCATCTCTTCTCTCTCTCTATCTTCCATAGCTTTATTATTGGCTTTAAATTGTTAGTCAATTGGCTTTTCAAATATGAGCTTATTAATTAGCAGACCTTCAGTACAAAATTGTACTGGGGAGAGAGTGACAGAGAGAGAGAGAGAGAGAGAGAGAGAGAGAGAGAGAAAGAAAGAGAGAAAGAAAGAGAGAAAGAAAGAAAGAAAGAAAGAGAGGGAGAGTGACATAGAGAAAGAAAGAGAAGGAGAAATTGAGACAGAGATAGAGATAGAGATAGAGAGTACGACAGTGAGAGAAAGAGGAAAGTCAAGAAGTTTATAGACAGGGTAGGCGGTGGAGAAATTTAGTGGATAGCGACCGATCCCTTAAAGCATTTATCATATCCACACGACTCTACATGAAGGGAAAGGCCACTAAGAGTGGTTCCCCCAGCCAATCTTACTGTCAGTTATCCTCCATAATCTCCAACGACCCCTCGCTTTATGGAGCGCCATTATGAAGTCGTAAATACATTCGCGAAGTCATTTCTGAGCCTTCGGGTGGAAACAAAGACCAAAGACTACGTTTTCTGAAAAATCTAGGGGACCGGAGTCGATCTCTCCTCTGGGAGAGAATGAGAAGATGAAGACGAAGAACTAATATAAGAAAAAGGAGAGGCAGAAAATAATATTAATAATAATAAAGATTTAACGTCCGTTTCCCCATACAAGGATTATGTCAGGGACGTCTCCCCATCACATGTCACTACAAATCGATTCACCCCAAACGATCTGAAAAAACATGTGCTGAAGAGAAAGAAAAAGAAAAATTAAAAAAGGCTATATTAAGAAACTGTCATGCTAATATATATATATATATATATATATATATATATATATACGTATACATGTATATGTGCATGTATATAATTATGCACATGTATACACAGTACATGATGACTTAAAATAGGCAGTCAGGAAAGTAATACTTAATCTGGACTACCAGTCAAAACTAATTAATTTAATTAATACAGCTCAATATTAAATTATTTAATCATATACAAAAAATTATAATATGATCATACTAAAATATATAATCATAAATAATCTAATAATATGATAATAATAGAAGAGGAATATATACAATCATTATACAATATAAAATAACATATTTAAAATAAAATAATTAAGTTATGTTAAATATTCTATGGTGATAATATTATATATATATATACATGTATATATATATAATGCACTTTAAATATATATATTATATACAAGTGTGTGTATATATATATATATATGTATATATTTGTTTATTTATATCTGACAACCGCAGAAACTTACAGTAAAAAACACGACATATAATAAATATAGCATAACAGTTATTATGCAGAAGTGATGCAATTTATACTGCAAAAATATTATTTATTTACTTTATTTACAATGAATGATGATTGAACAAGAAATTAAGTAACAATATAAAAGCACTTGACCATTGAAGGAGTTAATATAGAGGCAATGACGTCATAAATAGGTAAGGTCAATGTAGGTCTATTACGAATTCGGTGAAGCAGTGGGATTAGCGCCACTGCTACTCAAGAAGAGGTGCTCATCGGTTAAGCGTCGTGGCTATGAAAAAAGAGGCTGTAAGTTTCGATTCACCTGACATGCTGCCTTAATTCCTGCGATAGGACACATATAAATCTAGGCTTAAGCCATAGAGCCTACTCTTGATCTGAACTTACGCTTAGTCTTAAGCAATATAGGCCTACTCTTGAATCGAAGTTATATCTAATCTTAATCTATACATATATACTCTTATATTGAGCTTTACACCGCGTATAAGCTTCAGCGTGAAGTCATGCCATCAGACCCACGCGATTCAATTCCGTATCCGTTCTTCCATGGAATATATTGTAATACTTAATGCCGTACTCTCCATTTGCAGCGGCGTTCGTTCTAAGCCCAGAAAATACGATTTAATCCTGTTCTGCTGTTGTACGAGCATTCCAATGATCCCCGGTCGACAAATTTGCGCCTCTATATAGTCTATACTAACAGGTCTATAAAACAGGCGCACAGTATTTTCAATTTAGTACGACATGCCATCTGAACAACTACCCTGTCAAAAGTTTCGGAGAATTTCTAGCAGACGATTGTACTTTCAAAAAGCTTATTAAGAAGGGCTCAAATTGTAGCTGAGGGAGATGAGAGATGTTATACTAGATGTATTTGCTCAAAATTTCTCTCGTGAATAATTGTAGAATTTTTGCATCAAGTGATCGCTTTCGGCATAAATTCGGAGGAGAAGACTACATGAAAATTTAACAAATACTGGTTTTTAGAAAAATTTCAGATTTATATGTCCATCGACCTCATCCAAAAGGCCATCAACAAAAGGCAAGGATTATTAATTTGGTAAAAGAAGGAAATAACGAAAACTACAAAAACAGCAACCACAAGAAAGGAAACTCTGCGGCACATGCGTATGACATGTGTGTAATTAATACGAATTAATATTATGTGTAATAAATACGATTAATACGAAATATAAAAAACGCTTCCATTATCAGCCCTGCCAACCATCCCTAGTATGTTGTCTAGATTTTGTCTTACTTAAACCCACCTTAAAACTTACTTGTAATCATTATATTTTGTAGAAATATGTGACAAAAGTCTCGTGACAGAATTGAACCTGCCTGCTACCAATGCCTTCGCATGTCTTAGAAATCAAGCATTGATTCTCTATGCATATAATTCTAATCGTTTATCTTCACTAAGCCATTAAGCCGACTTTATATTACAATTACATTTTATTGGATTTGAGTACCACTTTCATTAATTTTTGCCGATGCTTCCTTTCTGTGAATATTTTTTGAAATAGTTGATGGACTGCATTTTAATCTCTTATTTGACTTCTTGACATCACCTGCGGATGAGAAGCCGAACAATAAATCCTCATTTTAGTGTACTGTATACATTCCACTCGGAAAATTTAATTACCAAAAGTAGACACCATTACTTAAATCTTTACTTATTTTGATCCAACTTCTCTAGACGGAATCTATGATTATTAGAATATCATAGTTTAATATTACATGTATCTTATCATAACTGAATTTTACGATAATTTGATATTATCAAAGTTTAATATCCTGAATATTTGTTTATCGGCTTTGTATGTTACGACAACTTAAACATTAGTGGATCAGCGTCCTGGGATAGAATATGTTACCCTTCCTTAGAAACTTAACCCATCTAATCATTAATTTGAATAGCATTTTACTGTCATCCATGCCATCCTGTGTCGTATCAAGTTTGTTAGTATACAATGTAGATTTTGTACAATCCAAATTGTTGAACATATTTCTGCCAACATTACTTAATTAATACTCAATGTTCATGCAACGTGAACTGTTTTAATTTTAGTATAACACTGATTTAGTATAGCACTGATTAGTAAAGCACTGATTTATTAAAGCACTGATTAGTAAAGCACTGATTATTAAAGCACTAATTAGTAAAACACTGATTTATTAAAGCACTGATTAGTAAAGCACTTATTAGTAAAGCACTGATTTACTAAAGCACTGATTTAGTAAAGCACTGATTAGTAAAGCTCTAAATTATAGAATAACAAATAATAAAATGAAACTAGGTATGGGAAATAAATATACTTTAATTAAACAATATAATACAGCTATACATGTAGAACAAATAGATACTAAATATAACCTAGCACAGAATGATGTCTATGATCTTGCCCAGGACCGGTATCAGTGGAGACAGAAGGTAAAAGAGGCTGCTCTGGTGTCCACAAAGTGACGTCACGCAGAGAAAAGAAGAAGAAGTAAAGCTCTGATTAGTAAAGCACTGATTAGTAAATCACTGATTTAGTAAAGCATTACACACTACTTAGTGCTATCTATCTACTATACTGTGTACTTGCCATTGGAGGCGCGATATTTTCCCATTCTGCTGGTATTCACTTCATGCTCGCGCACTTTTGGGTTTCTAAAACCACTACATTCTTCTTATTTTTCTTTCTCTCAACTTCTTTTTCCATGAATTAATTTCTCATTTACTCCCACTTGTAAAGCAGTGGCTTTTAGGACGACTACGAATGACGACTACACCGTTCAGTTAACGCTTTTCCAATATGTGTTTTCAAATCATTTTTTAAAGCTTATAACCCTTTCTTTCAATACACTATACTAAATAGTACCTAGGCTTATATACATGCACGTACATAGTACATAGTATATCTGCAATCAGCATCTTATAGGGCCTATATATATATATTTAGAATATAAGCATAATTTTTATACAAATTAGTATCTTTGATGATCTTCCTCGGTATATTCACTTTCACAGATATAACTGTATTTCTATTAAACTGACGCAGTTCTTTTGAAGATTTTTAAAAACTAAAATTCATATTTCTAGTTAAAATCGAACACTTCTAATTCTGTTTGATCTGTAACATGCACTTTTAGCATAAAAGAGACATCGTCCTTATGACATGTTATGACATAGGACATATTATCAATAGTGACATCGCCTGGAGCCAGTGGCGATGTCGGTAAGATCCTCGACCGCGTATTAGTATGTGCGGGTTTCAAATCCTAGGCTCGCCCGTCACTGACATCGTTTTTGAGAGAGGAAACTGACCTTAACGCATTAGCTTTAGCAGCTTTTTAATATGAATTGCATTAGACGTAAAACCTTTCTATCTCTTTATACATAACATAACGTGAAAATTAAAAGCATTTTTCATACCTCGCACACACAGCACAGAAAACATTTTGACACATCCGGCAAAGCTTTGAGACTTCCCGTTAAATCTATTACTCCAGAACCCGGACTCGATTCATTGTATTCAAAGGATCCGTTACAAGAGCACCAATACCTTGCAATATCGTGAAAGAGGGCGAAGTATCGAGCAACCGTTTGCTTCTAATCGTATTTCCTCGAAGCTCGCCTTCAGTTGGTTAACTGCGATAGATCTTTCACTCGACTGGTCTCGATGAAACCCACACATTCAGGATGGCTCAAACACCAGCGTCACTGCGACAAATTGCTCATTTTGTCCGAGTAAAGATCGCCAGTCGATTGGGATGCAATTCCCACGGAGGCGACACGGAACATAAAACGAGCGCTGAATACATTTTTATAAGACGCAACGATGATAATCAATTTTCCAGTCTCGCGTCGAGCCTGACATGCAAGTGGACTGTTATAAATAGATCAGTGGTAGTACAGGAGAAATGAGGACGGATTTTATGACTAATCGTTAAGGGTTTATGACTTGATATTGAGCTTGTATTCTTGCCCGAAATCAGCTGCAACACTTTGTGAGAGAACATTATGACAAAAAAGAATCAATACTAGAGCATATTAGATCAAATCAAGAATTATTAGAGATGTTGCAATAACTTTTTATTAGTTGGTTGTAAATATCTGATCGACGTTTAAGATAGAAGATTTATATTTCGTGTTCCCATATAATATTTAAATTCTTAGAAAAATAAGAGTATGAAATAATATGTCTGATTTATATTTATGTGGGTAATAAAACTTCCATTATATAATTAAAATGTTTTTCTGAGCTCACAGTAGACATACTGCGTGCTTAATACAGTTTAATACAGCTCTTTTACAATTAAATAATTAGATTTTTTAACACTAGAAACCCTAACGTGGGTCAATTGACCCAAATGCTACTTTTGAACAGCACTATGACTACACCGTAGTTCCAACAACCATCAAACTTGGTGACTTTTATTTATTTAAGGCATATTACATGAACAATATATAATTATCATTGAATCATCACCCATTCCATCACACGAAGCGCGTATACCTAGAATGCCTAAAGTGGGTCATTTGACCCAATGTTGCTTGTCAATATACTTTTCTTCAAACAACTGAACTAATGAGGAACAGTTTCGATTTACATGACCGGAGTGGCCATGGACATCCAAAATGATTTTTTAAAATTATTGTCAACATTTATCACAAAAATGTCAAAAATTCAGTGTTTTGACTCTCAATCATCATTGACCCCTTGGGCTAAACTAAGAGAGTTCGCCACGAACTACGATGTTCACTGGCGCCTTCACTTCACAAATATCGCAGATGTTCACAGAGACTATTGAACATAGACCAAGCATTGACCAAGGAATGCCTCGAATACGGTTTCTGTTACATCCTAGGTAGAATCTGTCAAACGAGCGCATTCAACTGTTCATCGTTTTGATATGACGTATCATACCCTAGTCCACAATTCTACGAATTGCTTCCAGAGGAGTTGATATGACTCGTGAGTACGCCGTGACACCAGGCTTTGATTTCAAAATATTCTACTTCCGCAAATTGCTTGATCTGTAATAATGATCCAAGACGTACCGTCCTTGCAGTGCACAAATGTGGTGTTAACACTGCAGTCCCCTTGAACTACCCCCACATCACCAGGATTGCCTGAATTACTACCAGAAGCCACGTGAGTTTCAACAGAATTACCATATTCTTCAACATCGTCATCATCGCCACTAACATTATTATCATTATCGCTGTTTTCAACCACTGAATCTTCGTAACTGAAATCAGACAATATTATAGTTCAATATCAGAGTTCGATTTATCAATAGCTGCATCTGAACCATCCGATTCACTATAACCTCATCCTCCAACACGTTCTGCAGTTTTGCTAGAGCCTGCTGCGCAGTCAAACGCCTGTGGCATGGTGATGAAGTGCTGCGTTGCTCAGTAAGGCACGGCTGACTACTGAAAGGAACAATCGTCGTAAAGTAAAGTTGTCCATTTTATAATGTCTATTTTAGACAGAATTGCTGTTAAAATCTTGAGAAGATATACCAATTAGGGTTCCAAAGTTCTAACTATATAACCCTAATATTGTCCAAAATTCTAAAATATATGTTTGGAGTAGGCTTAACGTTAAATTTCAGGGTTAAGAAATATAACAAAGTTAGGATTATTGACTGAATTTAGTGATAGGGTAAATTGAAAGGACTAGAATTCCTCTTTCCACTGGTACATCTTGAAATTTATCCGACTAGATTATACTTCCCCCACTGGTTTTTTGTCCAATTTGCATCTTATTTAGTCTAGTATTTTAGTCATGTTTAGACTTTTAGAAGTCCAATGGGAAGTTTTAGTAATTTTGTGTATTATTCAATTTTAAAGCCTTTGTTTCTTTATTAAGGAAAGTTTTGAATATTTATTTTAGAATTTTACAGTAGCCAAGAACAGTAACAAGAGTAGACAACACTAAGCATCTCCTACTTTAAGAATTTCTATTAATGCTTATAAAAATGGCTGAGTAAAATAACCGATAATTTAAAATGAATATATGCTGGGTCAATTGACCTGCTTCAGGGTTTCTAGGTGTAACGAAATCTCCGGGTTTCTAGTGTTAACAATTATTATATAATGTGATTAACATTAAGTTCCGTAATGACCAAAACTCAAATTGACTTCCTATGTGTAATCCTCTTATTAGTAAACATTGCAAGAAATTTGCAAGATCAATCATGTCGAAATACAATATACAATACTATTTTTTCTTCAATTGCCCATGTGTCCTAACATCTAAAATACTACCTTTAAATTTGCATATCAGCTAATAACTTAATGTTATTATTGATGCTATTAGCAATTTGGTAATTTTTTCAACATTGAATTGAATTTTATGTAATTGATTATTTGATTAAGTTAATAAGTAATTAAGAATTCAGTTGGATTATGTAATTATATTTGACTGGGATTAAAATAAGCCTCATGCTAATATTCCTGTTCCTGCTTCGTAAACGCATGTATGTCATAAGAATAGGCGTCATTGAGATTGGTGCAGTTCTGGAAAATTCGGGTAAATACATTTTAGTAATGTGATTCGTTTCGAAAATGTGAAACGAATGTATGTTTGAGAAGGGTTCTACTGATGAAGAAAGAAAACCTGACCTCTAATAAACTTTTTAGGAACTTGATAAAATGCATTTCGCTAAGAGTTTTTCTTTACATTTACATGAAATTAAATTTATCCTTATTTATACATTTCAAAATTCTATTTAATTCATTTACGTCTTCTGGGTTCATTAAGGTTGCTGTTCCAAATATTCTTAAATAATTGGATAGATATTCCTTCTAATTTTCAGCTTCCACCATCTCAAACTCTTTTCTTCCTGATCACCGTTTTTGCTTTTTCTTTCGATACTAGTTCTCTTGACGGACTTAGTGCATGTCATTTTCAGTTGCAGGTGCATAGTACATGTATATACCTCTGACAGTACTTTGACTACCGAACTGGGACCGTTTAGGATCTCTTTTCTCCTCTGTACATTCGTTTGTAGTAATATGTATTGCTTGGAAGTGCCTGACATTATCCCTAATTTACGAAACGACCGTCAAACCTATAATATTAATATGTATTTTAAACGTAAATTATTGATATGGACATTTCTAATATGGATCTTCATCCTAACAAAATATTTAGTCATTTTTAAACTATTACATCTCTAAGCTTAAACGTTTTTAACCATTTCACAAATAGGCCCCATAAGCTAAGTCATGGTATGATTGCGATTAATATGCGATGGTTGATTTTCTGTAATTCGAATGAAAATTTATATTCACTCTATCTTGACCCATTAACATCTGCACGGTCTATTACCTATCAACAAACGTCGCAGTGATTTGTGGATTATTGCCTACCCTGACGATCCTCGGGCTATCACTTAACCAGATAACGACGTCATTTCCAGCACAGCACTCTACCTTAAAGCAGGCATAGGATCTCAAATACTGACGTGGAGAATCAGAGTACTTTCGACAACTTAATTTTTCCAAAAAAATTCTTTTCAGCTAGGCCGGAAATAGATGACCGTTCCAGGACATATACCCATGTATTCTGCAGATTCAGAGGTCTGAACTTTATTAACTCCCTTTGATTTCACTTTCTACTCTAAAGGCAACGATTACTAATAATTAAGGAGGGGAAAGGAGAAACTAACGAAAAATACAAAAAACAACCAAGACAGGAAACTTCGTATATACATGCGGTTGTCATGTGTGTAACTATGCAGAATAAAAATAACTGTAGAAAAAGTTTATTTATTCAGTATGCCCTACTGTTTAAAAAGCACTTGGTCATATAAATATCTCTTCAATTGGCTCAAATTCTGCTCCTCATTCATTTCAACATTTGAAACCCTTTATTTGTTGTCAAATGTGGACTTTTCAATATGAATCTTCATCTAACCATTTATTCTTTATCTTTAATTTTCACTAGCATATCATATTATCTTAAGCATATCCAAATTCTATTTAATTGAATTGTAATGGATAAAATATTACTTATTTCTAAAAGTAAGCCAGTTTTTATATTTGCTTATGTTTATTTTTTTCAATTAATTTGTGAATTGATTTTTACATCTATTGTAATTTCCTATATATATATATATATATATATATATATATATATATATATATATATATATATATATATATATATATATATATATATATATATATATATATATATATATATATATATATATATATATATATATATATATACATGTACATGTATATATATATTACTTCGATAAAATGATAAAATGCTTCCCGTAAAAAGTTTGTAAGTGTAATTTTCTGAGAGGCCTATAAATACATACTTTCTGTACATCCAAATTAATCGGCTTAAGATATTCTTGGAGACTCCCATTTTATAGGTTATCTTGTGAATTGGTATTTTTGTGCCCTTATTTCAGCCAAAATGGTCATTTTTCTTCGCATAAGATTTCCTTCAGTAATTGCCAAGTATTACCTGTAGGGCTTCAAGATAGCCTAAGATTTGCATATATTCTTTGCAAGTATATTGTAACAATAAAACCGAGGGAAAGTAACTAATAAAGAATAACCGATGGTGTTACATAACTTGATTCAATTAATCCGATGAGAAAGAACTATTGCATTTAAACTAAAAATTAACTTTTTTCTGTAAACTTTAACTAAAATAAGTAATTTAAAATTAGCTTAATTTAATCTGCTCATCACTCAATGGTTTAGCTTCCATGAAGCTCATATACACTTCTGAGCAGGAAATTTAAAGGTCCCATTTTATTTCAACATAGCTGTGAAGTTAATTTTAACGTTTGCCCACAAATAAGGAGTAAGGAAGGAGTTTCGTTCTAATGTGCGAAAGACTATCTATCAACAACAACAACAACATAATTTTATTACTATTATTATTATTATTATTATCATTATGATTATTATTATTATTTTACCCTGGTGTAAAGTACCTGGGGTTTGATAAGAACGATTCAAGCAATACGTGCTGAATCGCCGCCCGGCTACTCGAGGTCATCAATCGGCTTAAAAGAATTGTTGAAGCAGACTGCATTAAATCTTTGCAAAATTATTATTATATTATTATATTAATAATTATTATTAATAATATTATTATTATTATTGTTATTATTATTATTATTATTATTATTATCAATTAAGTGCTACCATGTCGGTCAACGGGCTCGGATGAAAATGCACTATTACAATTATGAATAAAAATATGCTATAAAATAAAATAATTGTCAAATATTTCTGCATAAACTGTCAGTTAAAACTTGGTTAAAGGAGTGAAAAATAGGATCTATATCCTACAGTTCATTGAGGAGCCTCTCCTCCTCTCTAGATACTCCTCGCAGGAGTTGGGTAGGACACGACTGGAGGAGCATTAACGTCAATTCATCACCCAGCGACGTATTAGGAGTGGAGGATACAGCTCGTTGTGATAGCTGCCTCAGGATAATGTAATACTTTGCAGTTGATCTTGCCCAAATTTCTTTCTGGCAATTCTTACGATACGCGAGCTTAGCAAAAACCAGCTTGTAAATCCGCGTACCAAACATGGCTTAGCTTTTACTTGCCTCAATCCGCTATTGACAGAATATTTGTATGGAGATGTTTTCGAGAATCATTTAAAGAATTCATGGCTATCAAATTGTGCGAAGTGCTTTATACTAGTGCGGATTTTTAAAAATTTTGATTTTTTTCTGCGTAGGATCAATACAAATTTCAAAAGGTTTCAGAGTGGGAGACAGTTAGGCCATCCCAGACCTAAAAATATTTTTATTGAGCTCACCGTAAGTTAGTCGTCTATGTTAAGTTACCACAGCTTCGCCAAAAATAAGAAATTATGGTTTGCAAAAAGTATAGATTACTACTAAGTACGTCGTTTAAAAGAGCTGTAAGGGCTGTATATTAAATGACATTAATACAACGTCTAGGCGTGGAGTAACTAAATGAAATTCATACAGCTGTATATTCTAGCTATTACAGAATCAGTTAGACTTACAGTATTTCAGGGAAATTATTTCTTGCTATCTAGCCAAGGTTTACCTGTAGGCGACTTTTATCAACTATATTGTATTGAATAGCAATAAGTATTTAAGACTAAAAGTGGCCACACACGATCAAATTAATCTGAACAGATATCTGTTCAGATAAATTTGACGGAGCCCACGCACGGTCAAAAATAACTGACAGATATCTGAACAGATATCTGATCAGATATCTGTTCAGATAAATTTGATTCGTCCACACACGGTCAAATTTATCTGTTCAGATCTGAGATCTGAACAGATATTTTGGCCACACACGGTCAAATTTATCTGCAGATAAAACTGATGATCGCCCACACACGGTCAAATTTAACTGTTCAGATATCTGATCAGTTATGCTAATTAGCTGTCAATCATTTCCAGACTGCAGCGCGCGTGACTGGCGTTGTTATATTACTACAGTCAATCAATATATTTTTGAGTTATTTAAACTACTAATTTGAGAGCTACCCATCCCCTGATTGATGGTGGCTGTTCAAATGATGGAAGTATCATTTAATGATTTAATAGGTTCATTTTTATTATTTTATGTTTTAATCTCAATTTAAAATTATACCCCTACCTATTTTGAATGCACAAGTTCAATTATTATCATTAGTTCTATTTATGTTCACCATGCATGTAGATCACATTTAGTCTGTGATTTTTCAGTGGATTGTGCGTTTGAATCCAGGCCAATTGCATCCGAGGCGAACACTCTAACCGTTACGTTATATCCACCCAATACTTCACTATCAATACAACAGTGTAATATAATACTAGTTATAGTCTGTACACCCACATGGTAAGTATTCTGCATCATTAAGTATTCTGCATCATCGTCACTATTTAGTTTATATTTCTACATACCGGTATGGGCAAAGTTTTTTACATGTAGGCCTATATATAACATAACATAACATAACATAACGGCACACTGAGTCAGGAAGCACAGATGCTTGTTTAATCCCCATTTCCTCCTTCTTCTCCATGGTTATTATTAATTTTTTCCTTTTGGTGGCGCATTAATTGCAGCCGGCGCGGATTTAAGAATAACCTTCCATCACCCTGGGATTTTTTCCTTCCTAAGCTGTCAACACTCGGTCTTCCAAGGTGGTCACTCACAAAGTATTAACTGAGGTCGGTGTAGCTTAACTTCAATAATTTACGCGCAACAAAACCAAGTGCGCTAAATCCCGCCAAACGGCCTGTTTAATATGAAGTGTTCATTACCGCGGGAGATTGTGGAAAACTGTATAAATTGCGCATGGCATTTTTATTTTTGAGAAATACAATAGCGATTGACAATAAACAAAATTTTTCTTCTCTGTTTATAAAAGTTTAATTTGTTTAGCGAAGGCGTTTAATATTGAAATTTTAAAATCCGTTGAGCGTCCCGTATATCCCTATTCGGGGTCGACACGAAAGGGTCGAGATAGGAAATGGAACATTAAGGTCGCGTATATATCGATTTGACACGACACATTTGCATGACTATGTTTTTAATTTTCACGTCGCAACGCAGTCCCGAACTCGCGACCTCTCGTTCTAGAGGCTAGCTCTCTACCAGTGCGCCACGAGTCATTCAATTTATATATAACAATCAATATTGAAATTTAAAAATGATATATAATTCGGTAACGCTTATCTCTGTATGTCAAAAGCAACTTTGTGATTTCCAATAATTTTATTTTAATTAAGCTACTCATTAAAAAAATTAATTTCTATTTAGAATGCTCAAATTAAAATAGGTTTAGGCCGATGAGTGCGCCAAAATTATTGATGGGCGGGACAAGTCTTCAAATCTGTAAACTGACGCGGCTACACACGGTCTAATTTATCTGAACAGATATCTGTTCAGATGAATTTGATGGTTTTCCCATCAGTTTTTTAAACTGACACTCGTCAGTTTTCCCATCAGTTTTTGCCCACACACGATCAAATTGATCTGTTCAGATATCTGAACAGATATCTGTTCAGATAAGTTTGATCAGTTAAATTTGATCGTGTGTGGAGAAACTAGGTCATCTGTTCTCTCGTCAGTTTTCAAATCTGACGCGGCCACACACGATGAAATTTATCTGTTCAGATATCTGAACAGATATCTGAACAGATGAGTTTCATCGCAAAAATGATCGTGTGTGGCCATTGTAAGTCTTACTAAAGTTATATTGTTTCACTTCCTGTGAAAATCAAACATTCACATGCAGGCGTAAAATTAGAAAATATCAACTTTTCCACAGTCCTTAGCTTAAATATTATGTGCTATCAAGATAATATTATAACTATCATAACCAAGGATAAATATTTTGAAACATTTAACTTTAGGCATTTTGGAAATCAAAGATAATTCTGATTATAATGATGTACAAAAAGAATGTTTTATGTTATATCCGGGCTATTGTATAATGAACTAATCTTTTACTGCGTTTATCGCAAGAGACTAAGATGCAAACGATTTGTTGAGTCTTGAGCCTGGAAATGCTGAAAAAATATCACAGAGAGAGAGAGAGAGAGAGAGCGCAAGTTAATAAAAACAATTAGAGTGCTACAGTCATCAATGACAACACCGAGCATTATTGAGACAAAGTCAAGCAGGCGAGCAAAAAGAAAGTCCAAATACCGTGCAAATTCCAAAAATCAAGAAAATCAGTCCAACGAAAAAGGAAATTAAAGAAAAGGAGGCATAGGCGCTGGTTGCAACTCACGGACACTTGTTGGAAACGAGAGATGGAAAAGATAGGTCTTCAACTGCCTATGGAACTGTTCATAAGAAAGCATAGATAGATTGTAATATAAACCTGCTTATTTGCTTAAGTATGCCATTTTCAGTAATAGGCCCTAATAAACTGAAGAGTGAATTGCTCATTTATCAATCGAAACTTAGATCTTTACGAACCATCCTTTTTAAACAAAACATGAACAATTTGAGCGAACGCAACCCTATTGTTCATAAGTTATATATATATATATATATATATATATATATATATATATATATATATAATAAGAAATATAATTTCTAGTAGGCATGCAGTCACAAGAAATCGATGGGTTTAAACAGTACAAAAAGCATAACTTTGTTTCGTGCAATGAATCCTTCTTTCTTCTCTGAATCAAAATCCAGTTATTCTTTAATTGATTTCCGTCTCGAACAATCCTCGTTGCCTTGCCATCTTGGCCCTGTCAGTTCTAACAGTTGATCAAGTCTGACAGGATGTGATAGCTCCATTAATTTGCAATGAGTATGTATATAGGTTGTACAAAAAATAATTTCTCTAACGACAATCGAACAGTGTGTAGTTTTTAGAATTTGTTCAAAATTTATAAAATTTACAGTGGATTATTGGCATGATATTAATATTCAAGCTGATATCCATCACTTTTATAACAGAGGCGCATACCATTCTTATCTATTGGAGTATTTTCTGGTTAGAGTCATATCAGTATTGTGTAATTGTTGTTTATAATAGCAATCATAATGAAAAAAGATCTGAACGCTTGCCTGCGAATGTTAGTGGATCATAATAAAGATGGTAGGATTAAATTAACGACAGTTCATTAAAATCATAGCAACTAAAACCAAACGCATCACTGAATTACACAGCCACGCATAAATATGTACATTATATTTGCTCGTAATTATCATAATGATATTATAAAATTATTATCTTTCTAAATATTAAGTAGTTTAAATTATTATAGCTCTTCATTAAATAGACGCTATAATGCCCCGGAGCTTTTGCTCTCTATGCTCCCATAGATTGCAATCAATTGTTTTTTTCTTTTTAGAGATTCTCAGTTCATTTTACCCTGAAAAATTATGGATATTACCGGAAAAAGAGTTCACTCCTTCATAGTTACTGAGACGAAAGCATGTTATTGTACGACTGCGGATGAGAAGGTGTCCTGTTCGAATCCAGTACTGTCTCGTCATTGATTTGACAATTAACGTTGAACTGAATTTTAATCTCTTTAATCTCTAAGTCCGGAAGTTTTAGCTGTCCTGGGACTACAAACACACCTAATGAATCCTGAATAGTTTCTGATCCTGCTGATTCACTAATCTAGGAGTGGACCGCACAGCGTTTTGAGATATATTCTGAACAAGCTTCAAAAGTCACGCGATTTGGCAGTAGTCAACGCAGTGACAGGAGCAGCAAAACATGAGATATAGCGAGAGAGAGAGAGAGATAGCAAGAGAAAGAGTGAAAGAAAGAGAGACAGAGACGGAGAGAGATAGTGTGTGAGAGGGAGCTAGAAAGAGCAAGAGAGAGAGAGAGAGCAAGAGAAAAAGCGAGAGAGGGAGAGAGAGAGAGAGAGAGACAGAAATATAGTGGTAGATATAGAAAGGTGTAAATTAATATCAGCATCACTATCCTTTTATATGATGATGAAAAGCATAATAATTCTCATAAGCATCTTATAACTGTGCAGAACATCGCTTAGATCGAATGCAAAAGTTGAAATATAAAAAATTGAATATAAAACGAGAGAGAACATTTAAGCAGACTTGGTGGTAGCGCCAGGAAGACAAGAAACTATAGAAAACAAAACAATCATGTGTGTAAGGAGAGCTTGTGTTAAAATTAAAGAGTCTTTTTAAAGCTTTTACGAAATTTGGCACTGATATGCAAAAGTATATTTCTCTAGGATGCTTATAGTGTAGGTTATTGCTAACGATGTAACTAAAATTTAGTGAGCCCATCTTTCTCATATTTAGCTGTATCTAAATAAAATATTTCAAGTGTTTAAGCGATCATATCTTCAAGATTCGTTGCTATAATAATTAAATAATTAATTATTATTAATTGAACAATTTAATTATTTATTAATTTATTATTATTAATTTTAACGGTTTATACTAAATTTAATTACTTCATTCATTACTTTATTTAGCAGAGCTGGTGGCTTATTGGCAAGTTGTTCGACAGCAGATCAGTAGGTTCAGGGTTCAAATCCAGTGCTTTCCCCGACACTGACATTCTACATGTATAGAGCAGGAAACTGCTGTTATATACTGGCTGGATGGAGCCAGTGTCGATGTCGGTAAGATATTCGATCGCAGATCAGTATGTGCGGGGTTCAAATCATAGGCTCGCCCGTCACTGACATCGCTTTCGAGTGAGGAAACTGACGTTAAATTTAGCTTTTTTTAGTCTTGTCCTTCACCTTATTGCTATATTTAAATATTATTTCTACACTGAAGTTTGAATATGGTTAAGTCGCATTTGTCAGTCTGCATCATATACTATGTATTGAAAAAATAGCACAAAAATTCATACTTAGACCTATGTGCAGAAATTTTACCCTTCAGTCAATCAATTAATTATTATATGCAGTAATTATGCAGATGTGTTAGAGTCAGAGTGCAATCATCAAAGCTTGCCTGGGCTGCATCAATCATTCACAACTGTCTGCAATGCTCCAATATGAGGGTTTTATATTAAAACAGTCACGTTCTGTTTCAATGATTAATGAGGCCTACAACTTGGAAATGTCTCTAAAACGGTAGAACATCAGTTATTATCAGTTAATCACTGGTGACGAGAAATAGATAATGAACTAGAGAATGACAATAGAGAAAGAAATATCTGTTATTTTAGATTGCTTTTATTACAGTGAACAATATTTTCCGATATCTAGTCATCTTTATTTAATAAATTATAGTTTAGAAGAAGAAGTTTTTTAGATATTTTATGGTCGAAAAAGAGCACATTTACCACATTTGTAGGATCTTCTATGACATTGTAGATCGGATCGACTCGAGCAATATCATTTTTTACCTATGTAGATGTCTTCTGATGATCCATACTGCTTAAGCCGTCTTAATACATGTAGAGTTAAAATACTGACGTATACCGATTGGCACATAGGAACAATTCCAAAACATACAAAAGAAAGTAATAAATAATGACTTTTATAATTTTAAAGCAAAAGTATCTGATTTACGACGATTCTGAAATTCTAACTAAAACACTCTAAATCTCTCTGCGTCAGTTTCTCATCCAATGAAAATGTCAGGGACATTGCTGTGCGTCAATAAGTATCCTTAGAAACCAAGAAACGCTAGTAACAGGTGCGCAAACATCTACTCATCATGGGACACTTGATGGACATTGGACTTCCGTAGCGATGTCCACAACTCCCGAACCGTCACAGACGCTAAGGACATATCTGATCCTCTACCGCTGATATACGAGCGGATCTTGGACTCAGATAATTACGGATTATCTCTAATTAATCCGCTTCTCGGTACGTCTGATCGTCAGTCTAGGTACCTTTCTGAAGCTCTCATTTTAATTGCACTTTTTGTTTAATTGACTTTTTTAAATTCGTCAAATGGATCTATAGGTCTAAGAGTATTTAAGTACACACTGCTATCATGAATCACGTGATGAAATCAGTTGATGAAACCGGTAGTACTAGTAGTAGTTACACATTACAAATGTAATTATTTGTAGTAATATCGTTATAAGAGAAACTCTGAGAGTTGACATTACAATTTCAACCATACATGTTCTCAACATTTTGAGAATCAAAGTAAATAACTCTCAGTTTTACACCTGATAGGCTTTGAAGTGAATAAAGGTGTACTATAGGAATTTTGATGCGATAATATTAATAATAACAACAACAATTAGAGTGCTACAGTCATCAAGGACAACATCGATCACTATGGAGACAAAATCACGCCGGAAAGCAAAAAGAAGGTCCAAAAACGATGCAAAAAATCCAATATCTAGAAAATCAGTCCAAAGTCGATGCGAGAGAGCCGCATGGCAAACAAACAAAGAGAGATAGAGAGAGAGAGAGAGAGACGTTGACATAAAGACAAAAAAGCAAATGAAAAGCCGCATAGACAGACAGAGACAGTGGGGCACAGAGTTAAAGAGACTGGCTATCTCAGAATCTTCAAATCAATTCAGAGTCCGCAGATATGACAGCCCAAGATTTTAATTATCGAACCCAAGTCCAATTCCTTTATATTTATACTGGAGTACAACGCGAGTCCAATACCAGGATAGAGTACTCATCTCTGGATATGGATGTACAATGAAAAGGAGAGGTAGAAAAGAGAACATGAGAAAATGGAGACGAGAAAAAGAAAAAGAGAGAAAGTGATCTTTAGTGAAATGTCGAATTGTAGTTCTTAATCAAATTTACACTGAAACCACCATCTCCTTCCAATCTTCCGTCAAATGACAGATCAAACTGTCAGAGATGCTCTCGTCTTGTCACAAATAGCTACAGAAAAAGAGGGCGAGAGAAGAAGAGAGAGAGAGAGAGAGATTGTGAGAGAGAGAGAGAGTAATAGAGAAAAAATTGAGAGTGAGAGAAAGAGAGAGAGAGAGAGAGAGAAAGAGAGAGAGAGAAAGTGAGAGAGAAAGAAATAAAGAGATTGGGAGTGGACTTAAGAAGCTTCAAAAAAGAATAGAAAATCTAAAACTAACGTAACATTTTTAAATAGTGTTTGTTTGACGAGAATCTCAAGATAAACATTCCAATTCTCATCTGCATTTGAGCCAATTAGAGAAAAGAACATTTATTTATTTATTTCAGAGTTCCGCTACATCTCGTGTCCATGATAGATACAACCGCTCACATCTGCTTTACTATAACTAACACTCCAGTATTTAATTCACATAATTTTCATTGGGGTTGAATTGACCACATATACAGTAATATGCGTATCTAATTATATATGCGAGCCATTTACCAGACCTTAACGTTGCAAGATGTGCCGATGATCACGTATGATCATCGGCATTAGTTTGTCAAGTGGGTTTACAAAAAATTGCAGATGGCCTGAACAGTACAACATTATGGTATGGAATGAATTTTAATATAAAGAAAACTAAAGTGATGAAGAGTGTCTAGAAAAGGAGGAAGAGTCAATATAGAAATAGACGGTACGAATTTAGAGCATGTAAAGAATTTCAGATATTTAGAACACACATTAACAGAAAATGATAAATATGGAACAGAAATAAAATGTAGAATTGCTGAAGTAAAAGAGGCCATCGGTAAGAAGAAAGTATTACCAAGAGAAGGTTAAAGAAAGCCACGAAGATAAAGATTGTTAGGACTTTGGTGTGGACCACTCTACTGTGCAGTTGTGAAATACATATGAAAGATAGAGAGAATAGCGAGTGAAGTAGGAAAATATAAGGAAAATGAGAAAAAGGCACTTAGTTTTAATGGTAGGGACCAATAACTTAATTGAAGAGGATTGTAGTAATATACTAAATAAATATGGCATACTGCTAAACAATGCCAAGAAAACAAAAAGTAAAAGTATAACAGTTTTAGGGATAGCGAAGAGGTTTGATTTGACGGAACGATTAGAGCGTAAGAGGTCATTGGTAAATATGAGACTGAGAGAGCTATGCCAAGCTAGAGGCTTTGCTTTCTTAGATTTAGAGCTACAGCGCAGTATGACTTATGCTGGTGGTATCCATCTAAATTTAAAGGGAAGAAAGTTTGTTGGTGAGAAAGTTTCAAGCACCTTGTGAATTTTTTAGAATAATGTACACAGAAGGGGTGCGAAAAGTAGGTTATGCAGCTATGTGTGATAAAACTAGAAATTGTTATAGTAATTTAGATGTTAAAAATAACTTAAAATGTGTATACTTCAATTCCAGAAGTATTGCAAATAAAATGTCTCAACTAGAGTTGTTGATTAAAGATGAAAATATAGATATTTTGGGAATCAGTGAGTCATGGTTGTATGATGACATTAGTGATAGTGAAATTAGTTTTAGTGGATACCGTGTATTTAGATGTGATCGAAATGATTTAGTCAAGAAACGAGGTGGGGGTGTTTTGCTGTATGTAAAAAATGAATTGAACCCAAGTCAAGTTAACGATTTATGTGTTTCGAACTTTAAAGAAAGTGTTTGGTGTAATATCAAGTATAAGAACATTCATCTTATTATTAGTGTTACATATAGAGCCCCAGATAGTTACAAAACTAATGATGAGGCTATGTTTAGTGTGTTTGATGAACTGTATGATAAGAAGGTTGTAGTAATGTGTGATTTTAACTATCCTGAATTGGACTGGGGAAATAGAGAAAACATATATGAATCTCACTTATTTATAGAATGTATAAATAATAATATTTTAGAACAGTATTGTAATAAGCCTACTAGAGGCATAAATTTCCTTGATCTTGTTTTGTGCTCAGAAGAAATAATTGAGGATGTATTTATAGGTGAACCTTTTGAGACAAGTGATCATCTAACCATTAGCTTTATAATTTAGTGCAGTTGGATATGTAGGAAAGTCCAAAATTTGATTATTTTAAAGTAAACTATGAAGAAATTAAAAGAAATATGCAGCATAGAAATTTATTTATGGTTTTAATTGATAATGATAATAACGACGACGTAGAGGGCTTATGGAATAATATTAACACAGGTCTTAGGATGATTCGAGATAAGTTCATTAAATTAAAAGCCTAAAATAAAGATAGATGCAAGTGGGTTACTAAAAAGGTAAGAAGAAAAAGAAAAGCTAAAAACGATGCTTGGAACAATTATAAAAATAGTGATAATGATGAAACTTTGTACTGTGAATATAAGAAAAAGCTTAATAAATCGGTTGCAGAAAATAGAAAAGCGAAGTTAGAATTTGAAAAAAGCTAGCTCGTAACATAAAGAATGATGCAAAGAGTTTTTTTGCATTTCCTAATGCTAACAAAAAGATTATTTAAAAGATTAGTCCTTTAAGAGATGAATATAACAATACCATAGAGGATATTAAAGATACTGCAAACCATTTTAATAAATATTTTTCGTCTGTATTTGTGGAAGAAGATTTAGTTAATATGATAGTACCGGCTAGGATCTTCAAAGGTAACTTTGAATGCTCCTTACATAATATTGAGTTTGATATTGATGATGTTATAAATTAAATTCGCTAAAAGTCAATAAAAGTCAAGGTCCAGATGAGATTCATGGAAAACTGGTTTCGGAGCTAAGAGATGAATTAGCACCAGCTCTGTTAAACCTACTAAAAGCATCAATGGAAGTAGGGGTGGTTCCTCAAGATTTTAAGAATGCCAATGTAGTTCCACTACATAAAAAGGGGAATAGGGATAAAGCAGAAAATTATAGGCCTATTAGCTTAACAAGCACAATCGGTAAGATATTTCAAAGCATTATTAAGGATAAAATAATTAGTTTCTTGGAAGAATATAACTTAATTAGAAATAGTCAGCATGGTTTTATTAGTGGGCGTTCTTGTTTAACTAATTTCTAGATTTTTAGAATATATTACAAAGGAAGTAGCCTAGATAATAAAAATAGCATTGATATCTTATATCTAGACTTTGCTAAAGCGTTTGATAAAGTTCCACATAAAAGATTACTTAGTAAGTTGGAAGCACATGGAATAGCGGGCAAACTTTTAAAGTGGATAGGTAATTGGTTAAGCAATAAAAAAACAAAGGGTGTGTGTCGAGGACGAGTTCTCGGAATTGTCAGCAGTGAAGAGTGGTATGCCACAGGGCTCTGTTTTAGGACCTCTGTTATTTTTAGTTTACATAAATGACATTAGTATAGATATTGTATCAAAATTTAGTAAATTTTCAGATGATTCTAAAGTGGCGAAGATTGTAAACAACATTGAAGATGCTGAGATTTTGAAGTATGATATAAAAATATTACAGAATTGGTCCAGTGATTGGCTAATGGAGTTCAATGCTGAGAAATGTAGAGCTCTGCATATAGGGAATAATAATTTAGGAATTTATTCTTTGAACAATATAAAATTAAAATCCACAAACAGTGAGAGAGATTTAGGAGTCTTTGTGGATAGCTCTTTCAAATTTAGTGAAAATTGTAATAAAGTTGCAAATAGTGCTAATTGTGTGTTAAGAATGATTAAAAGAACAATTACATGTAGAAATAAAGATATTGTGGTAAGGCTATATAAGGCTCTTGTACGGCCCAAACTTGAATACTGCGTTCAGGCTTGGTGCCCATATCTTAAGAAAGATATCGATAAATTAGAAAGGGTACAAGCCAGAGCAACAAGGCTGGTATTAGACTGTCAAAAACTTAGTTATGAGAATAGATTAAAATTCGTAGGATTAACATCTTGAAGTGAGAGAAGAACTAGAGGAGATTTAATAGAAGTTTTTAAAATACTCAAAGGCTTCAGCAAAGTTAACCATAGTATTTGGTTTAATTTATCAAAAAACAGAAGCACTAGGGGACATATTTATAAACTTAGTAAATTTAGAAGTTGACTAGATTTAAGGAAATTTTTCTTTAGTCAGAGAGTTATAAATGCTTGGAATAGTTTGCCAAGCGAAGTTGTAGAAGCAGAATCAGTGAATGCGTTTAAAAACAAATATGATAAGCATAAGAACATGTGAATTAGATGCTAATTGCATGTTCAGTGTGATACATATGTATAAATTTGATATATTGACATGAAGTTTGTATGATTTGATTTATAAAGTAGGACTAATTAAGTATTTTACGATGTACAGATAGGTGAAATTAGACATTTTATATTGAACTATGAGGTGTTATCAATATTAATTGGCATTAGTTAAGAGTCTGATGAGTCTTAAACAAGCATATAATTGCTTCCTGACTCTGTAATGTTATGTTATGTTAATATGGACTTTAAGAAAGGGGGATATTAGAAAATTAAAAGCATTCGAAATGTAGCTATGGAGAAGAATGGAGAAGATCAAATAGACTGATAACATTACGAAAGTATTAAATGGGGTTTCATAAATTGATAATTGATAGATAACGTAAGAAAAAGAAAGAAGAAAGGATGGATCCTGTACGGATAGGGAGCGGGTTGCTGAAAAAGGTAATTGAGGGAGTAATGAAAGGAAAAAGGTTAAAGGAAGACCGAGACTTGGAATCTTGGATGATTTGATAACTATTTCATATGTTGGTTTGAAGAGAAAGGCAGAGGACAGAAATATGTGAAGGAGTTGTATGCCATGGACCTGCCAATAGATAGTGCACTAAGAGAGAGAGAGAGAGAGAGAGAGAGAGAGAGAGAGAGAATGAGAGAGAGAACTTAGCAATTCCGCCTGTATATGTTCATGAAGAGGTAATTTGCCATTAACTTTTGCAGCTCTTGCAAAGTCTCACTTATAACAAGCCCGACGTAAATTTGTCAGTTCTGCAGCGCACCACACACTACATGCTTTACATTGACATTACATCAACTAAGGCTAAATTTAATCAATAATTAAAATATAATACGATTAAATTTATGCTTCGTCATATGCAATGCTAAATATCTCGTCACAAAAGATTTCCGTTCTGTACTAAACCTATTAAAAACTAAAATAGGTTGACGACATCTAGAGTCTGCAATTTGAAAGACGTGCTGCAAATTGTTTCACACATCATCACCATTTTCCCTTGAATCCCAGTTTAGCTAGGGTCGGGACACAAATAGACATTCTCATTCGTTTCTCTCACACATCGTTCAAATATATTACACCGTTTGTAATCTCTTATCTTAAATATTAGCTTCTCAATTTGAGGAAGACAAGGTTTATACAAGGGTTATACAATTAAACTTAGCTTTTAGATTATTGAGTGTAAAGAGGAGGATTAAAAGTTACGCACATATTAACATATGCGTTCCTTTCAGCTTCTAATAGCAGACAACAATTAGTAATTTGCCAATTCTTTTAATAATCAATAACACGAATGAAATAGTTAGCCGTTGTAGCCCTGAATACACATGCACTTACCGTCAACTAATTCTTTCTTATATATATCTAATTATGCTGATGCTGTAATGCATTAAAATAATTTATCTAAATTTATATCCAAGTTAGATTTCTCTGTGATACGTTTTATGGAGAATATCTGCTTATAAAATTTCTTATAATCTTACCATTAATACTAATACTCGGCAAATTAAAATTAATAATAAGCAGCGATGACTGTGCTAAATCATAATGAAACAGATATTTAAATTAAATTTTAATTATATAGATTTAAAGTAAGAAATTAATTTTGAAATAGATTTTGAAAGTTGAATCCTCTTGTAAAAGTAAAGATGTAAACCCGATGTTAAAACGTAAGTTTTATCTCTCTAACGCGATATAAGTGACGGATTTGTGCACAGAATTTGAACCTGTGCACTGTGTATCATTATCTTTCTTGGTTATCTTTAGTAAAACATGTTCAGAGTTCCAGTTATATTATCTCATTTATTCCGGACCTAAGATTGTTATTGAATGCACCTACAAGGCGTTTATTTTGTTACGGTAACTTGATTATATCATCATCATCATCATCATCTTCCCTTAATTTCCGGTCTGGATACGAATAGCCTTTCTCCAGTCCTCCTTGTCCAACACCATTTCATCAGTCAATCCCATACTTCAAATTGGATCTAGCTTTTATGTCGCCTTTTACGACACGTACATATTTACACGGTTGGTCGATTCTTCAAGCAACCCGGACACAATACGGGGAGGTAAATCGATTGTATCGAGTCTTCTTAATTGAAATTAGGCGGTTAGCTTCTAAACTTTTTCATTCATATCTAGCTGCGTACCAGCTTACTCTAACAATTGATACCAATAGTTAATTAATTATTAGTAATAAATAATAATAATCTATTCTATGCAAGGTCTATATTGACTAATTTAGATTGAGTCATTGATTACTTTATTCAGTATGCATTATAATGTATTCGGCATTGATTATATTCTATCACTAATTAATTACTGTTACTGATTAATTTTTGATTACTTACTGATTATATTACTATCACTGATAGATTACTTTATTCGATATTGTTCATACACGCAAGTTTACTCCAAAGCTATAACGACTTCCTATGTACGCTAATTTATTGTTGTTATGCTTTGAGCACATTAATTAATTGCTTTTCAATTTTTATATTTTATTTTATTTTATTGGCCTTTCCAATTTCTTTTGTATTCCTATAGAGTCTAGACTTTATGAATATATAAGGTAAATGTAAGAAACTATTAGTCCACTGGACTTTTAGCTGATACTTAAGGGGAACAACAACTACATGCACATTGAGACCACTGCTCTATAACAGCGAGAGTGTCACTCACTCGACATCACAACTCTGGGTTGTAACTCTTCAGCGCCGGGAGCCACTCGGCCGCTCTTTTATGAATTCCAACTGCTCCACTCATGCTTCCTGTTTATTTAGACCCATCAATCAATCGAGGATTTAACGTTCGACTTTTTATTCAGAGATGATGTAGGGATTGTCGGAAATAAAGTTATAAAAATGTTACTGTAAGTTAAATTTTTTGCTGTGGGTGATCGATGGACAAAGGACTCCTCGTGAAACCACAAAGCACTGCAATTGTAATCCATTTAGGTTTATAATGTAAACTTTACGAGGCTATTTGGTCATTATTAATAATGTACATTATTAATATGTTTTCATGTAGATCTACAGGTATTATATCAAATGACTTGCAGCCGTAATGACATAAGCATTAAATAAAACACTTGTAGATGTAATGAATTATGCATTAAATGGAAAGAGTTGTAGTTATAATGACTCATGCATTAGTTTTCCCTTCAATTTATTATAATTGACTGATTATATCGTAGATATTTTACATATTTCTAAGTTTTTATGTTGAGGGAGGGTTCATGTGCCTTGTGTCTTAGGTATACCCTGATTTTTCACTGAGTGATCCATCGCTGTATGGTTGAATTGCTGTTCTGTTGTGCAAAGCAAACTATTAAATAAAGAAAACTGCATAAGTCAAAGACTTATAGCTGTAATGAGTTATGCAGTAAATCTAATGACCTCAACCAGTCCATTCAGATCGCACGAAGCTCAGGTGGATTGGATTGTATAACGCGGGCGTTTAAATGGATTTCTCAGAAACTTTGTCGCACCGTTTAAAATGTGTGATAGAACCATAATATTCTTACGCGAAATTTCTGTGCTCGTTTTTTAAGGTATTGCCCATAAAGTTTTATAGTCCTTCATTATAATTCTCTCTCGAGATCTCTCTCTCTCTCTCTCTCTCTAGTGTTCTGACAATCGGCAGGTCCATAGTACATATTCATACTTTAAGTCTTCTCTTACGCTCCATATAGAACATTTAATCGATCAACAAGTTACAAGTTAATCCCTTCACAAAAGGCTATGCTTTACATGCCTTACCCTTATCGTATGCAACCCATAGCTAAGAAGAAATGACTTTTGAGACGGTTTTCCATTGCCTTCCTCAGTTTTGTACTTGTCACCTCTTGCGACACGTGCAGTTAACGGTTGATCAATTCTTCAGTGTCCCGGACACAACACGAAAACTAGTTATGATTAGCGGCTTGTATTTACAGTATTTACAATCGCTTTGATATACATGTACGTTGCTGTTCCTCGTTGAATTGAGACATATCTGGTAATGAAACTATCTCCATATTCAGAAAGCCCGGAAGTAGAAAAAAAACAACTAAAAGAAATCCTGTTTAGGACTATAATGTCGATAGTGAAATTATGAGTGTTTCCAGGAAGGCGGAGTGGAAGAGAGGAGCATGCCGGCACATTAGCTTAGCATACTAATTACGTACGACAGACGAGCTATTCGGTCCCGGTGATTTACTCAAGTTTCTAACCAGCCCTGGTTGTTAAGAACGTTTTGGCGATGACGACAATCATCATAAACATCCGACAAACCGTTAAATTTAATCACGACTGGATCAGAATGAGGATAATACGATCTACATGTATACGAAAGCTTCATAAATAAATGCGAGACGAAATCTCACATCGAGTGAGATGTTTAGAGGTAGCTTAGGTTATTGATACACATCCTGAATGAACGGATTTGTACCTCTTTAGCATAAGAGGTGGAGCAGGGTTCCGTGACTTTCGTTTTTAGCTGATTTCCAATATTTCTTCTTATTTACTAGTACTTGCTATAATGGCATGCTTTAAAATGAAAAGTATATAATTAATGAAACTCGCCCTCCTTTCGTTCATATTCAAACGAGAGATGATTGGCCCCTTCGTGTAGTCAGCTGGTGTAATTTTTATTTCATAGCCCTTAATTAAAATTACGACGTTTTCGTTGGCCTTTAAGTCTTTGAGAAGAGTGCAAGTATCTAGTGCTAGCAGTCTCTCTTAATTAATCAATATAACTCATCAAGATAACAATCAACAAGATAACAATCAATCAATATAACTCAACCAGATAACAAGAGAAGATAACAATTAAGATAACAATATAAATTAATCAAGATAACAATATACAGTATGTTTCCCATATTCTCAGCTTGTGAAAGTTCGAGATTTTGCTCCGTGATCAGCTCGGCCGGAAGTCGAACCCCAAGAATTAAATTTACTTCAATCAATTATTTAAATATCATCACGGTAATTTTAGCTCTACACACCTGAGCCATTTATAAATCCAGATATTTCTGAAATTATGCATAAGGCACTGCATGCGTAGATCGGATCTAAACGATGGGCAAAATAGCAGAATAGCTACTGTAGCAAATAGCAGTTTAGCTACTGTAGTATGCTCTTGTCAAACGAGATAAACGAGAAAATCGCTTCTAATTAGGCTCTGATTTAGCAAGAACTAAAACTGATATTGTCTATCATTTAGATCAAATTTAAACATGCAGCAACGTGCATGATTTCAGAAATCCAAAACTTGACGGAATTAACTTCCGCCTGCTTTACAATCCACTCTCGTACTTGCCAGTCATCACCCGGTACTAAAATCATTGTGTGCACTGGGTGACCTGTCGAACACTTGTATTCATGTCCGGCTCTCTATAAACATGGGCTCGTTATGTATAGGGGCCATTATTACATGCCTCGATGGCCCAGTCGTTTAGATGTGCGATGTTGTCGTGGATATTAGACTATATATGAACTCTCTTTTGCAACAGAAATACTCATACACTGTAAGTGTATGCGAGAACAATATAGATCCCTGTTCTGGTTAGCGTAAGTACTATTGTGTATCTCTCTTCGGACTGAGACGAACAGGCAAATCTCCATTCCGATAGTAGACTACCCTTCCTTGGACTGATTGACCGGATTTTGGCTAGCACAATTTATGAACTCCTCACTCTGCGCATCGGTTTTGATTTGACTCCACAGTGTTCGATGTCGTCATGGACAACATTAGCACTCTAATCGCGTTCTTGTGTTGTTGTTGCTGACAATGCGTAGGCCCTACAACTTCATCCTGATAGTGTAAATCTGCTCGTATTTTGTATCATCCATTTGAGACATCCATGATCCATATATCGGCTACAGCTGAAGAAGAGGAAGATCAGTAGGCCTCCGTCACCATGATATTATAATGTAGCATTATCTACATGCATTATATTACCAACATATAATGTAATGTAACTGTGCATAAGGAGTGCAAAGTCAGTTATATGACGTATTATTAAGTTAAAGCTTTGTAGGATTGTGTTAGTCTAAACCATGAGTGAACTCAAGTATTTAAATTTAAATGGGGCCTACGAGAGTTTTACGCAGACTGAATGTAGAATACTTTCAGATGAACTCCATTTTTGAGACACTTTCCATACGGAAACAAACTTAAATTTTTAGACGTGGAAAAACTGGAAGTTATAAAAAAAAGTTAATATTAGAAATTGAGCATAAAATTTAACTTTTAAGTGGGCTCATTTTTAAATTATAAAACAATTAAAGGGATCGATATGCATGTAGGATCGATATGCATATATTTAATTCAATGCATTTACTATAGTCTATTCTAAATCGAATTTGAATTAGTTACGAATGAGTTTAACAACAAGTTGTAATTCATTCTAAATTAAAATTCGGCATACGTACAGAAACAGAATTTAACTTTTAATTAAATTTTAACTAAAAGTTAGAATTAAATAAGTGATTCAACGCGTAATTATAATAGCCTATGTATTACAATTGAGGCTTCATGTATAATGTCTGAATAGCTCAATGTGTAAGCTCTCTAGGTGTCGTCATGAAATTTTAAGAAAGTTCCTGAGGTTCTATGATCAATTTCCGGTAGAGCTGATTAACTTGGAAGTAAAATTTCTCTCATTCAAACTTCTTGATGGTGAAATAAAGATTCATATATTCATGTACATGTAGGCCAATTAGCTTTTTGAAATTGTAGGCCTAATATAACGCAAGAAAATATACATGAGATCTATGTAACTTTTAGTCATTGATGTAATGAACACGCCTTGTTCACAATTTATATATTAAGAAATAAATATATTTTAGATAAAATGCAGATATTATAGAGCAGTTATTTATAAATAGTAAGTGACGTAGGGTTTTTCCAAAGATTTATAATAGATGATATAAGCCGAGGTTATAGGTGGGTACGGTGTACAACGTGTAGTATTCATAAAGGATCGAGTCTCAATGATCCTTCCTTCTACTGACTCCCTAAGGGATAGGTAAGGGGGCCCCTCAAGTTGGCTAGTTTCCCAAGCCGAGAAGGCTAATTGGAGGCGAGAGAGTTCGGTGTCCCTCTGAGTAGGCCCAGGTAAGAGGCTGGTAATCCACGGCATTGCCCGGGTCGAGTCCGTCTCTGCGGGTATTTGCTAAGCGCCTGGGTCGAGTGTGTCCCTGCAGGTGGGAATCTAGCGACGGCATTACCTGGATGGAGTTCGTCTCTGCAGGTATTTGCTAGGTGTCTGGATGGAGTTCGTCTCTGCAGGCGCGGGCTAGCTCCGGCAGGCAGGAGCAGGATTACTAATGACCAGTTGACTATCAACGAATTTCATAGTGACTACACGAAAGCCATTGTACCACCTTCAGCAACGAAGGACGAGAGGATGAACTACGGGAAGACCAATATTAAAAGGATGGAGAAGCGGGATTACCAATGACCAGTAGACTATCCACGGATTTCATCGCATTAAAGGCCCACTACATCACTTCAGCTACGATGGACGAGATTAGGAACTACGGAAGGACCAATATTAAAAGGATAGGGAAGAATAAGTCTAAAAAGATATAGGGAAGTTTTAATAGGGTAAAAAAGAATAAAGTTCGTCGCAGTTAAACAACCAATCATATAATTATCTACTGCAACCAGGTTGAAGACTAAGAAGCATGGCAGAAACTCAACCGTAATTGCCTAAAATATAGTAGACGCGGAGTACGCTTCCACTCCCGGTTCGGGTCACCATATCACTTCGCCCCGAGAACCACGTACATTACGGAAGAGAATCTACGAAGGAAATTAGGGAATCGGCCCTGGAATTAACAGATAGAAGTTGAACGAACATAGGCCATTCGAGATGCAGCAACCTCGGTTCCTCCTGACAAGCGTTACCTGTAATAGACCATTTAACTAGTAGCTGCTATCTCGAATCACTGCCGGTCTACCATAACCCGATAACAACGGGACGACGTGGAGTGAGTCCCCACTCCTGATTCGGGCCGGGCCGCCAAACCCAATGTCCCGGGTTCCCAGGACCCAAAATTGAGGGTGAAAGAAATACGTTCCCCTCGCTGTAACACGGGAGGCCTCGCCAGCCGCATGCTCGTCAATCCAAAAGAAACCCAGTTAGTTACAAATGGTGTCAGAAGTGGGATTTCGTATAAGAATAATCTCTCCCCTCGCTGTAACACGGGAGGCCTCGCCGGCCGCGCGCACGCTCTCGCAACCCCGTTCGTTACAGTCTATAATTATAATCTATGACGGTTATAAGACTTAATAGGGCTCTTAAATAATTTGCTATCAACATTCAAAATAAGGATGAGAGAGTTTCTCTATAGTTTCCGTTTCTACAACATAAGTAGGCATAGGTGCCACATACTATTACATTTCGATTTTATTTTAACTGCATATAGCAAAAATGCTTTTCTACACGTAGCCTACTCGCCATCTCCATTTGAACATTAATTTTCTTTACTTAGCAATTATCAGTAGGCCCTATAAAGTTCACATTTCTTTAAAAAAAAAGTAGATGGAGAATATTCACACTAGAAATGTTAGATTATATATATATATATATATATATATATATATATATATATATATATGCATATATATACATTATGAGTCAAAAAAAACATGTGCGCAGTCTTTCGCCCATAACTTTGGTATTAGTGAACCGATTTTTGAAATTTTTGCATAGGTATAATCAGGAACACATTTGCTATAAAATAACGTTAAGTGACTCTGTTAATTATTATTTTTGCGTTGAAGCAGTGCTTGAAAATATGCGCGACTGAAAATATTCAGTTTAAGTAAATCAATCGCTACAGAATGTTTACAAATCCGTGGCTTAACAAAAAACCAAACAAACAGTGTTATACAACTACTGTCAACTGTCAAAGCTTAATTATGCTCAAAGTACCCTCCTTTAGCTGGAATACAAGCTCGGAGACGCTTGCGTCACTCATCTATTGCTTTATCAATGACAGATTGCTTCATGTCTTGCCAAACGTCCCACAGGCGTTGCTTCAACTCGTCCACGTTATTTATTTTCTTCTTTTCGGTGTAATTTCTTTAATAAGCAATCTGGCCCTCCCGGAATCCAGTTTTTTGTTGGAAATTCGGCAATGAACCAATGTGAGCCACAACCCTTTAAGAGGTACAAGTTTTTGTGAACCCTTAATCTGCTTTAGTAAACACCATTTTAGAATTTAAACAAAGACAGACTATGTTTGTAAAATCGTCTGTTATTGTTTAAAATATACCGGAATTGTCACAAAAACTAGATTTAAGATTGATACTTTTCTTCTACTTTATAATTCTGAAACAATTTTCAAAATCGGTTCACAAATGTCAAAGTTGTGGATGAAATACTGCGCACATGTTTTTTATGACTCACAGTGTGTATATATATATATATATATATATATATATATATATATATATATATATATATATATATATATATATATATATATAATTATGAATTATTTAGCAGCTTAAACGATGCTTTCTTGATTTGAGCGATAAATCGTTTATTAAAATTTGTGAAAATAATTCAGCTTTGTATTTAAGTTAAACTACTTACTACTTAGCCTACTAAAATAAGTTCAGCTAATGATTAAAATCAATTGCAAAAGAATTTAATTTCCGAGTTAATTGGCATATTTTTCTAAAGAAAATGGCACGATATTTTAATTAATTAATATTATTTGTTGTCTTTTTTCTTTAGTTTTACTTCTTATGTAATTAACGTTGACAGCAAGTTTTTGCTATTAATACAGTTTCAAAATCGAATAATTCTAATAGTAATCCAACCAATCTATTTGATAAATGCAGTTGTTGTTGTTGCTTTGTTTTGAGTCAGCATCATGAAAATCATAGTTTATTTCTAGGACAGATGGCAGTAGTGAATCATATGGTATGATTGAGGTAAACATGGCGGATTAGATAGAAGTAATGATTTACTTAATTTCAGCTGAAATTAAATGATAATTGAAGAAACTAATTGTACAATTACAGTCTTCTTGTAATTAATTAACTAACTAATTAAGCCTAATTAGTTTTATGCATGGCTAAGCGGCCAGATTTTTGCAGAGTATGTTGCGGAAATGAAATTTGTTTATATCCATATTGAGCAAGTCATCATGAACTTTTCATGCGCAAATTCAATTGCGCTTTGCTATCGTCATTTATGTTGACATCGAGTACTACGTGTTCAAACTCAACTTTGTGAGCATAATAAGCCGTTTGACTGACCGTTACGACTAGTTTATATCGAAATACTTTCATTCTAAGTTTGATCTATTTGCACATTTTCTAAAGTTATAAATATCTCCTAGTTATACTGAGCACTAGCTAAGATTAACTTTTCGGTTGGATATTTTGGGTATAATATAACCAATAATATTTAGTGACGGTCCTAGTTACGCAACGGGTTGCCTTCTAGACGATACTCGAAAAGTAGGCCGTCCTTTAAAATTAGCTTTAACTTATAAAATTAAATAATACTAAATAATTATAATAAATAAAATAAATAAATTTTATTATTATAAATTTTATTATTTATTATTATAAATAATAATAAAATATAAAATAATTTGACCCCTACGTTAGAATGTCTCAATAGCGTAGGGGTAACGTCATGAAGTTTTAAATGACAGATCCTGAGGTGAATTGAAACCTCGCGGGTTTGAATCTGAGCCGCGCTGATCTGAGAGTAAAATCTCAGACATTCACTGGACTGGCTACACAGAAAATGGACTAAATTGCCTAACGGTTTAAACATGTGGTATTAAAAAGTGATAGATATCAACATAGTTGATCATTTCACTATAATGTATGTTTACTTTTTACTTGCTTTTAAAAGGAACCATAAAAACTGACAAGAGCATATCAGAACTCAGACTTACATATATTTCAAACTATTCATCAGCTAAAGTTTTAAAACAAAACACTACGCAGACTCTGTTGCTGGATGTAGTTATTTGGCAGTTCAGTTATTGGGGGAAGGTATTTCTGGTGATTTTGTTTGCAGTAGTTAGGGTTTAAATAATGTCTTTCTGTTAAAATAATATTCTATCAATCTTTGTTAGTAGTATGTTTAGCTTATGATAGATATTTGATTGATATAAAAGTCAAATTAAATTATTAGTCAAACATTTATAACTTTGTGTTTATTTTAATTTTAAAATATTCATTTCTGTTAGTTTATCCTTCCAAAATTTCAGAGTACATTAGATTTAATTTCAGGAATAGTGCAAGTTTACCTCACTGATAACCTAATCTTGAATCAAAATCTGATTTAAATATAGACAATAAAATATGTCAAATCAGCAGGCCTACAAGAACTATTATTTGAAAGAGTAGTGCAGAGTAACTTTCATTTTGATCGCAGACTACAATAACTTTGATGTTTTTGATTTTGAAAGTTTAGCTTCATACTCTAATCCCTTGAAAGTTGACTAACACTTAATTGTAATTTAATATAAGTGCTCTTTAAATACAAAAGATAGTACTAACTTAGTTACTATTCTCTGTATTCAGCTTGTGTTATTTTTAATTTATATTTAACATTTTCTTATGACGTATCCGGGCCCCTGAATACAAACCAATAATAAAACCGTGCACAGTTTATTATTGTTTCTTAAAAAGTGACTGAGGAAGGCAAGAGAAACCATCATGAAAACCATATTTTTTCCAAAGCTATAAGTTACATTAAGGAGTTAATGAAACCTGACCTTTTTTGAAAGGATTAAATGGTTAATCACAAAATTATATACCTTGAACCTGCCATTTGGCAAAGCACTAGAGGAAGAGATATTGAACAGTGTTAAATGATTGAAACCAATGTTCCTCGCAAAGCCTCAATGTATGGTTGTACTTTACTAAATGTTTAATTACATGGATAGGCCAACTTAATTTGTCTAGACATATATTCTCCTTTTATTGTTAGATATAATTACTAACTACTACCATGGATCACACAATTATTGATATGACTGATTATATTGACTCATCGCCAGAGTCCACTGAATTTACTCGAACTAGATACCGAACTTTGGATACTCATATTAGCGGAGCATCTGGCGATCATTTTAATTCTGATATGACGGAAGAGGAGAGACCAGGATGCTTTGATTATATATGTTCAGACAGAGACGACTACAAGGATAATTATGAAAAGTCTGAGCGAAGTAATAAACAAAATGATTCCCAGCATATATTGTCTTTCTCTCTGGCTAAAGACAATCGTGGTTGCGATAGAAGGCAATCATCTAATGAATCGAATAAAGGAATAGATGTGAAATCAATATCATATAATTCTGACTGTCACAGACGACAGTTATCTCGTGATAACATAGACTATCTATGTGAGAGAAACCTTATTTGTCGATCCGGATCTAGTGATAGTGATTCACACATGAAATCAGAACCCCAAATTCATCGCAGTCAGTACTGTTTCGACTCAAACCATTCTACTAGTAAGTTGCCTCTTGGTGGGGAGAATGAAGGTAGAGAGTCTTCTAGTTGTGGCAGATACGACATGATAAGAGGTCACGATAGAAGATCAGAGACAAAGAGGTCTTCGTCATTTGAGTGTACTGACATTACTAGTAACATAGAGCTAGAGCAATTTGAAAGCAAGACCAAAAGGCATCTCGTGGATTTTGATTCAAGAAATTGTCATTCTTCTGGAATGGCAAATGAATGTAAGTATGCTATATCAACAAATTTCTAAATTTAACGTTTTCTATGGAAGTTTAAATTTGATGGGAATTATATACTATTTCAACAAGAGTAATAAGAATAATAATAATAAAGGTTTAACATCCGTTTCCTCATACAAGGATGATGTCAGGGACGTCCCCCCATCACATGTCACTACAAATCGATTCACCCCAAATGATCTGAAAAAACATGTGCTGAAGAGAAATAAAAGATCCTAAACAGTGCCGGTCCAGTGATCAAAAAAAGTCTGGCAAGATGAAATAAAATCTATGGTGGGAAGAGATGTGTTTTCAACTTACAACGGAAAGTGGAAGTAGTAGAACATGAGCGAAGATCAGAAGGCAGAGAGTTCCAAACAGTAGGAGCAGAGAAAGAAAATGAACGTCTATCTAACGAAGTGAGAATATTAGGAATTTTGAGCAGTTTGGTATCGGAAGAACAAAGTTTACGAGAAGGTTGATATTGGATTAGATTGGTAAGGTCAAAGTGAGGTCAAAGTCCTTATTTCTTAGCTGTTCAAAGCTGAATTTCAAACATAATTCTGAACTAGGGGTGTACCGGATATGATTTTTCAAATCCGGCGGAACCGG